>JANIVJ010000046.1:0-82649 GCA_030555785.1 Yamadazyma kanchanaburiensis | reverse complement strand
ACTCTGCGCACGTATCGACAGCTGTGAGTTGGATTCTCCAGCCATCATGCGTCGTCTGCGGTCACCACGTATGGACCACCTCTTCCCCTCACCGACTGTTGTCCGTTCTAAGGGGGACGGGGAGACTGGGAGACAGGGAGACAGGGAGACTGGGAGACAGGGAGACAGGGGAGACAGGGGAGACAGGGGAGACAGGGGAGACAGGGGAGACAGGGGAGACAGGGGAGACAGGGGAGACCGAGAGACAGGAGACAGGGGAGAGACTGGTGTCTACAAGTTTGGTGATCTGACTAGCCTTCGCTCGCAGTATTCGCTCCGCTCATACTACTACTCATACAGCTCATACTGCTACGCATTCTCAACGTTCACTATGAACTCCAACCAGTCCTTCCAGATACCCCAGTATACTGAACAAGACACAGAAGATGTCATAGATGACGATATACTGTCCCAAACCCACGAACAATCCCAGTCAATCTATATCACCCCAAAACTCGTGCCACCACTAAATTTTTCCCTCGTAGAAGATCGTATTTACAGATCTGGATTTCCTATTAGTGTGAATTACCCTTTTATAGAGCAATTAAATCTTAAAACGATTATATACATCGGAGACTTGGGTCAAAAGAAGGAGAAGAAGGAGAAAGAGAAGAAGGACAAGGACAAGGACAAGTCAAAGAAACCAAAAGATAAAGGAGGAAAAGAACAAATTTGGAATGAATATCAAGCATGGTTATCAACTACAGGTATTAAGTTCCATCATCTTATAACCGAATCATCACAGGAGCCGTTCATATCCGTAGAAGAGCAAGAACAAACCAAAGAATCATTAAAAACAGCACTCCAATTAATGTTAGATAAGAATAATTTCCCAATGCTTATACATTCAAATAAAGGTAAGCATAGAATAGGAGTTTTGGTTGGATTAATGAGGAAGATTTTTCAAGGATGGGGCATGAGTGGGATCTTTGAAGAGTATGAAAAGTTTGCTTTAGGTAAATCAGAATTCGATTTAGAATTTATGGAATTATGGCAACCTGAGTTATGGGTTGAAGAGAGTACTCGGCCTGATTTCTTGAGGACTTAGACTACAGTATGAATAACGAATAAATATTGCATATATAGATATAAACTTTGTAAGCTATCCTCTGTTCTTCATCTCTCTGAGCTCAGTCATCACATCGTCACCGTTCTTCTTTCCTGTAGCTGCTTGAACAACAGGATCATCTAATCTCATAAAAGGATTGAATTCAAGCTCATCTCCAATGGTGAAAACACCTGTAGTCTTTTCATTATGGTCAACAAAATCTTGTAATTTTTGAATAGCCAAATTATTTAAAATTTTACTAGAGAATTTCAAATTAGATTTAGTATATTCATGTCCAGGGTATACCAAAGTATCACGTGGTAACGAACTAAGGATCTTGTTTAAAGCAGTATTCATTTGTGCACCTGTACCTTCAAAGAATCTACCACATCCACTATTAAATAAAGTATCACCAGTGAAAACACCACGTTGGTTCGACTTCTTATCCTCGACAAAATAACAAATTGAATCTTGTGTATGACAAGGAGTATGTAAAGCAGTAATTGAAATGTCTGGTGATAAGTCAATAACCTCATTATGAGATGGAGTATAACTAACTAAAGGAGAATCTTTACCAGCAATAACAGGAAGATTTGGGTATTGTTTATGGAAGTATCCATTACCGTCAGAATGATCATAATGATGATGAGTATTAACAATTGCCTTTAACTTGAAATCTATTTTATTGGTGGAGATATACTCAATAACTTCATCAGGTTGAGCAGGATCAATAATCCATGAATCTTTGGTAGTGGAATCCGAGATAATGTAGGAATAATTATCACCAGATCCCCATCTCATTGGGATTGAATAAACGTGCATCTTTCTAGTACTAATTCTTAATGCTTTAAGCATAAATTGGAAGAATGGGTAGAGGTAGACCTTGGTTGCGTTCTTATAAGAATGAGATTTTCGGCTTCGGGTGTAAAATAGAGGAGATACATTTCGGTTATAAAAAGAGTATAGAGGGGAAAGTGTCTAGACGGGAAAGTGTCTAGACGGCAGAAAGAGTGTCTAGAGTCCCAATACATTTAGATGATAATCGATGAGTCAGAGATTTACGGGCTAAACGCAGTATTCACTAACTACACAATTCACACAATTCACACAATTCACAACAAATACTTCTCTCTCCTCTACCCTCTCCTCTCCTACTTCCATGACTTAGCTTCCATTCCATCAGGTGGAGTGGTGTCAAAAGTCTTACTGGATGCTTCCTTCCAATCGGTAGTTAAGCTTGTACCATTAGATTCAACGTATGATTTCATCATAGCTCTTCTAGTATCATCATCAACATCAGCATACAACTTTGAAAAGAAAGCATTTGGATCATCAGGTTCTTCTTTATCTTCATCAACCTTAAAATTATTCCAATTAATGGCCTTTTTAGAAGAAGTTGGATATTTTGAAGCTTCAGTTTCTTCTGGAACTTCTTCAACTTTCAGAGATTCAAGACATGGCCATTTACTTGGGGAAACCTTAATTAAAGAGATTTCAATCTTAGTACTTTTAACCTTATAAGAAGATTTCTTAGAGTCGATTGATGCGTATAATGGATTTAAGTTATAATTATATTCTGAGCCAGTACCACTTGGGAATTCTACACTGACTGATTTTTCTTCAAATTCGATATTAACAGATTCAGGTTTGATGTTTTTAGCGTAAATAGTAACGACGATTTCTTCATTAGTTTGGTACCAGTCTTCTCTTATTTTGATTTTGATGGGAGCGTGCTTATTGATTTCTGCTAAGCTTGTTGATTTGGAAGGGATAGAGGTAGGAGAGTTGAAGGAGGTGGAAACGGGGACGGAGGGGACAGGTGAAGGAGCCTTTGCAGGGGCAGGAGCCGAAGGGGCAGGAGCCGAAGGGGCAGAAGCCTTTGAAGGGGCAGGAGCCTTTTCAGTAGTAACAGCTTTAGGAGCTTCAACTTCTTTTGCAACCTTTGGACCTTCCTTTTTCGCAGCCTCACCTGTACTTGCAGGTCTACTAACTGGTCTATCACCTAATCTTCTTGGTCCTCTGTTCACTTCCTCAACTGGTTTCTCCTTTTGAATCTTTTCATATGCTTTAGGATCAACTTTCTTAATATCAAGTTCGGTCTTAGCTAACCAACCCTTTAATGCAGCTTCTGTAGTACCATTCTCTTTAGCTTTTGAAAAATTCTTATAAGCCATAACAAATTCCTTTTCACTATAGTTAACCATGGCTAACTTATAGTAAACTTCAGCTAATTGACCTTTGTTATCATTTTCTTGAGCTAAAGCAAAAGCTTCAGAAAGATCTGTCTTAGCTCTTGAATAATTTTTCAATCTTAAATAACCCGTAGATCTTTTGATGAAAGCTGAAAAATCATTAGGTTTGGCTTTAATGGCTTTAGTGAATGATTCAATTGCCCCAAAGTAGTCTTTTTCTTTGAGGAATTGATCACCTGATTCAATGTGGGAAGTGTGTGGCATATAGAAAATTGAGGAATAGATTCGATTTAAAGTCCCACATCTGAGATGGGACAGACACGACCAGGAGGTAGATCACATATGACCCAAGAAGTAGATGGGGAGCTAGTCCTTATTGAGGCGTATAATATTCATCTATAAATATTCAAACTATATAAAGAGCGGAGCTGCAACGGTTGTCTGTTCTTCTCTATCCTCTCTGTCCCCTGTTCTCTGTCCCCGGTTCTCTCTTCTCCCTCCTCTCACCAAAACTTTTGCATCAAAGTGTGTGTTTCTTTACCCCTGGCCATTCTCTCCTTATTTGGTAAAGCTACCCAAAGTGCCAACATTAAACAATAAAGTATAATAAACCCTGGCATAACAACAAAAGGACCAAACGTTTGAGATAATAAACCAATTGTAAATGGGAATATAGCACCTCCTGAGGAACCAAAAGCTGTCACAATTGTTAATGAAATAATTTGAATCTTTCTTGGAAGTAAATCAACAGAAAGTGTTATCATTAATGGGAAATTTGGACCAGTTACTAAACCTGCTAAAGATACCATTACACCAGCAATAATTGGATTTTTAATAACCCATGTTAAAGCGACCATTATTATACCTAATACTGATAAGACAATAATACTTCTTCTTATACCAAATTTTTGATGTAAAGGTCTTGTTAAAAATAATCTACCTAAAGTTAATCCACCCCAAAAACCTGATGCAACATAACCAAATTGACTTGGTGCATGTCTATAATCTAATAAGAAAGTAACAATCCAACCAGCTAAACTGACTTCTGAACCTTGATAAAATAATACAAAGAAAGCAAGAATCCAAGTATTTGGATATTTAAGAGCAGCAACAAAATTTGAATTATGATTTGATTCAACAACTGGTTTTGGTTTTCTAAGATCAGATAAACCAATGCCTTCTTCATTAGTTGATTCATCAGGTGAATCAGAACCTAATAAAGCTTCATGTTCTTCATCATTTTCCCATGGTGATAAATCTTTATCAGAATCTTTCCATGCATAAGTTGCAACTGCAAAAGTGATTAATCCCATAGCCAAAATAACTATATAATAGAAATTCCAATGAACTCCAGATGTAACAAGAGCAGTAGCAATTAAAGGACTTGCAGTTGCACCAATTCCATAACATCCATGATAAACTGCTAAATATTTTGAAGATTTTTCTAATCTTGCTAAGAAAACATTTGATTGAGCACTAATTAAAGCCATACCAAGTCCTCCAATGAAAAACGCAACAACAATTACTGGGAAAACTGTACCTGTTGAAGCAAGTGTAAACATTATAATAAGACAAATTGTACCAGCAACCATTGATTTATGTTTACCTAATTTAGATTGAATTTGATGAGCTGTACATGCAACCAAAATGAATCCAACGGCTTGAGCAATCCAAATTAATGAAACTGTTGTATAAGTTAAATTGTAATCTTCTTCAATATATGGTAAAACAGCCCCAGGAGTTGCATCAGCAAAACCTGAACAAATTCCATAGAGATCAATTGATGCAATTCTCCACATGTTTCTTGGAGGATTCTTTGATGTTAAGAGTGCTTTTGGAATTGGTGTAGTTGGTGGATATCTTTCAGGAGATAAAGGAACTGATGGAGGAATTTGATCTGGTAATGGTGTATGGACAGTATGTCCTGGATTAACCATTTGAATATGGGTAAAATCTGCATTACTTTGTCTAAGATCTAATCTTGGTCTTTGAGGTTTTGGAATTGCAATATTTTCATAAATACCTGGTGATGATGGTCTGTCGAAACTATTTCTACTTGATCCTCCATTTGTAGTATCAACTCCACTGAAATCTGAATCTTGCCTTTTGAGTGTAGCTACATGGACTTGGTCCTGTAATTTAATAGATTCACCCATTTTTTATTAATCTATAACTTTAACTAAATCTATAAACTGAAATTTAAACGTTTCTCAGGTCCTCATTACCTCATCCCTTCGTAAAAATTATCGGTACTCCACAATTGCTTGCGAGCTAAATCCGATTTCTTAGCAACTTTAAGTCCGGTTTAATTTTTCTTGTAATAGCTTATTAATCATACAAAAGAAATAGCAAACTGTTATCATAGCAATAAGGAATGATTCACGGATGAATCAATTAATCCGACATCTTAAATTGAGGTTAATGGTTTCCGGACTTGCTGATGATTTTCTCCGAGGTGGTCTTGGCCGAGTGAGTGCTACTTTACCTCTTCTTTACCTTCTCTAATTGGTGTGTCTCTTTGTTCTGAATTACTTAGGTTACTCGATAAATTAACGTCTCTGATCCACAATGAAAAACTGTATAATTTAAGACTAAATCCCAGGGTCTTTACGAACAAGATCCAACCTAAACCTAATATGATGGTTAACAATTGCTCTTCAATACCCACTTTTCTACTAAGATATCTACTACTAATTACAATTATTGCCACTGTAGCCATTTGTTGAAACACCAAGGACTTCTCTTCAAGTATGAAGTAATAATACCCGAAACAATAACTTTCGAAAATCAATGAGGTATAGAAATATTTAATAGCTTTAGGAGTATATTTTTTAGATGTACTAATAGCCATACTGATATATATGATACCAATTCCACATACTACAAACGGCCATGTATGTTGAGACAACCAACTTTGTATAGGTAAATTCAATTTTAAGAAATTCCCTACTATAATATCCAGAATACTAGCTAAAAAAAGAAAGAAAATTAGCTTTGTAATAGAGCTTTCAGGAGGTGGAACAACAACCTTCTTTGGTTCATTACCTTTCTTCTTCGCCTCTAATTGCTCCTGGATATCAAACGGCGTAGGTTTGAACTCTTTATAAAGATCTGGCATAATATATACTCTGTCGAATTTTGACAGGCTTGGTCCGATTTGCGGACGGACCTGCGCATCTTAAAATTTATATACAGTCTCAAAATGTTATATGCATTACTATATTACAGATTCCTATTGATCACCAGCAGATTGAACAAGATCAAGGAATTTCTCCTTACTCATTTCATTGAAGATTTCTTCTTTCTTAGCTTCACCAGCTACTTCTTTCTTAATGGCTTGTGAAGTTTTAATTTGGGTTGACATAATGGCATTAAAGAGTCTTACAACACCTTTTTGTGCAACTTTTTTGAGTTTCTTTTCGTTTTCAATTATTTCTCTGGCATTGTTTTCTTCACCACTTGGAAGAAGGTTTCTTACTCTATATTTATCTTGAAGTTGTTTTTTATCAGCTAAAAGGGCTCTTTTAGCTTTGAATTCAAGTTTATCACTTTCGAGTTTTTTAAGGACTTTTTTGTTTCTTGCCATAATTGGAGCTGATCTATCATGAGCTTTAAGTTTTGATCCAATAATATTAGAAAATGCATCAGCGAAAGATGATGATCCATCGTCAGTGTTCTTTTTCTTCTTTTTAGTGGGTATGTTAGAATCTGAATCCGAGTCACTTTCACTTTCACTTTCACTTTCACTATCACTTTCACTATCACCGTCATTCTCACTTATATCTCCAACTTCTTCATCACTGTTAAGCTCATCACTCAGGTCATCAGATACTTGTTCTAACTCGTTTGCTCTTTTGGTTTCTTCGACGCTTTTTTCGATAGTACTTTGAACGTCATCTCTGCTTTCACTTCCAGCCTTACTGACCTTTACTTTCCCACCATTAGTCTTTTGTTTCTTGACAATTCTCTTGCTCATCACTAAAAATTGAGATGCTTTTTGCGATAGATTTTTTTTGCGATACATATTTGCGACCGCGATACAGGATTTGTTTGTTTACAGATGGAACGTATAGATGAAGGGTTAGAACAGGGGATACTGGATCGAAGATCTATAAGTGGACTCACTGAAACCAACCCCTCAAAGCTTAATAGAGATATACCTTCACCTCATAAAAGGCGTAAACTTGAACAAAGAAAGAGTCGTATTCCAACTGGATACACATCTAATAATCATATACAAATTCTTAGGCGTTCGGAAAAGCTCAAACAAGATAAGCTCTATACATTGAATATAGATATATTGTCTCGTAAAACGAAATTACATACATTGAAATTAGAAACTGAAGTCCTAGAAGAAAAGGAAACCAAACTTGTAGGTGAACTTGATTTAACCAAGAGACAATATGAACAGGTCGAAGCTTTTGAAAAAGATTCGCTAGAGGAATTGAAACAAAGCGGCAAGGTTAGAACAGAAACCATTAGATTTGAACATGAAAAGGTACTTAATTCTGAAAAGGAAAGGGCGTCAAAAGAAGTCGAAGCGATTCTAGGAGGAATCCAACAAAAGCATCTTAATCAAAAGGAAAGTCTAGAAAAATCATGTAAAGAATTGAAAGATAAAATAGACAACTATGAGATAGATGTCGAGGAGTCTAGAAAGCTGGAGGAGAAAGATATCAGAAACGAGTCACAAAAGAAAACTGATATTTTACATGGCGAAGCCGAAGAAATCAAAGAGAAATTGAACGAAATAAATCGATGTATAGATTCACAGATTATTCTGAACCAAGGACTTAAACATCAACAAAACCAAGTAATTCATGAAAATACTGAGTTACTTTCAAAACTCGAATCCCTCAAGAAAGTTCACGGAGAAAAGCAAAAAGAAATCGATACCCTTGAAGATACTGTAAAGACCTTGGAATTGGAAGTATCTGAATATGAACAAAGCATCACGAAAAACATCAAAGAAAACGAATTCAAATGTGAAAGAATTCAATCTATGAAATCATCTCTTCAAACAATGGAACAACAAAGAAGATATCTTCATAACAGACTTCAAGAAATGAAGGGGAATATACGAGTTTATTGTAGAGTACGTCCAAGTCCTAGTGATGAAAGTATGGTTTCAATTGGATACCCAAGAGATGATTATGATATAACTGATCAAATGAAGCAAACCATAACCATTCATAAACACAATGGGACTCGTCCTTCTTCTCCGCATGCATTTTCATTTGATAAAGTATTTAACCCTACACATACTAACCCAGAAATCTTTGAAGAGTTGTCTCAACTTGTTCAATCTTCTTTGGATGGATATAACGTTTGTGTTTTCGCTTATGGGCAGACTGGATCTGGTAAAACATGGACAATGTCACATCCTGAAAATGGAATGATTCCTTTAACTATTAATAAGATATTCAATGATATTAATGATTTAAAAGAAAGTGGGTGGATCTATGAAGTAAAAGGTCAATTTCTTGAGATCTATAATGATAATATTATTGACTTATTAAGAGAGAGAAATGGGGTGGATATTAAATATGATATCAAACATGATGATATTAATAAAAAAACAACCATATCAAATCTTACTTGTATTGATCTTAAAGATTCTGACCAAGCTTTAGACTTGTTTAAAAAGTCGTCATCTAATAGATCTACTGCTAGTACCAAATCTAATGAAAGATCATCCAGATCCCATTCTATCTTTATACTCAACATCAAGGGGAAGAATACAAAGAATGGTAATACTTGTGAAGGAAACCTTAATCTAGTCGATCTAGCAGGATCTGAAAAATTCGATAAATCACAAACACAAAGTCAAAGAATTAAAGAAACTCAACATATAAATAAATCGTTGTCGAGTTTAGGTGATGTTATTCATTCGCTAGCTCAAGTTTCCAAAAATGGTAATCAACACATTCCTTATAGAAATTCTAAATTGACGTATCTTTTAAAGCATAGTTTAGGAGGTAATAGTAAAACACTTATGTTCGTTAACATATCACCATTACTAGAGAATATAAGTGAATCATTGAATTCTTTTAGATTTGCTACAACTGTAAGTAACTCAAAGACATAATCTTAGGCATTAATATATACACGTAATCTACAAATTTATGATTCTAATACTTGGTCTCCTCTACCAACAACTGTCTCTTTATGACTCTAAATACTTGGTCCCCTCTACCAACAAACTTGTCTCTGGAACATAATCATCTGATTCTTTCAATAGCCCTTTATTTTTAACCTCTAACCAAAGTTGTCCATATTCCTTTTCTGCCCATCCTTCAATCTGTTTTTGATCCTTTGATGTTAGACAATAATTATACATGGACACAAGAATATCGTCCAGTACTTCAAGTCCATAATCATCCATTTCTCCTATCAAATCAATAGCTTCTTGAGCAAATCCATGATATACATGAGCTATCAAATATTGTTTGAAAATACCATAATCAGGTAAAATTCCAAAACTAGATAAGTTATTCCAAAATGTTTGAACATAACTTAAATCGCTATATGTATAAGTTTTAAGCATGATTTGAATAGTTTGTTCATTTACAACAGGTTCTCCATCAATCTTCTTCATTGGATTCATAGCCAAAAACAATTCTCTTGTTTTACCAATCTCTTGAAGATTTGAATAAGCATTAAGAATTGAATTTTGAAGTTCTAAATCTTGTTTTGGAAGTGAAACATCTGTTTTCAAATATTCATGAACTTCTTCAACTCCTGCTTGATATAATTTATCACCAAATTCTTGGAATAAATAAGTATACATATCTTTTGAAGGAGGTAAATGCATATGATTTCCATGAAGTTCATATAATCCTCTAACTTGTCTAAGAATAATAAGTGAAGCGTTAAGTCTTCCTTGTTGACAGAAAAACTTCATAGCTGGGAGATATGAATCAAATGGAACATTAAAATATTTATGAAGTTCACCATATAAAACCCAATTTGTTTCAAAGGTTTCTTCTTTTTTATAAGAAGTCACAAAATCATGTAATTGATTGAAAAGATTAAGGTATGGTTTACCAAATGGTTCATTTGAGGGAAGCTTGATTAAATCATCTTTACCAATTTCAGGTAACTCTCTTTTGAGCATCTCTATACAATCTCCAACATATTCCACTGATAACATTCTTGAGGATAATTGGATGATTGCATTGACATTAATTTGATGATCAACCATGTTTTGTTTAATCTTTGTGAACAATACAAAAAGATCTTGAATATCTGATGTATTTTTACAAGCCATTATAATCAAGTTATTAAGAGTATTTAGAGACTTTGGAGTTACTTCATCTGACCAAGAGATTTGTTTTTGACTTTTTTGGAAAATTTCAATGGCTGATTGGTTATTATCCAAGATAGCTTTATCGATTAAGATTCTATAGAAGGTTAGAGGTATTTCAAATTCATGAGACATTTCTTCAAAGAGTTTGTTGGTAAAGTACCCATTAACAGACACTTTGCCTGAAGTAACAAAAGCTTGAAGAAGTTTTTGACAAAACAGGACATGGTCTATGTCCTGTATTTCTTCAATGGATTTATATAAATCTTCTTCGGATATAAATTCCTTTGTGTAAAGTTGAGCTTGTAAGATTCTTTCTGTTGAAAAGAACACTGTATTCTCTTGAATGGCAGTGAAAATGTCCCTAGCCAACTTGGTATATCCACTGGTTAACACCACGTCTAACAAATTATCTAACAAGGCTTCAGAATCATTTCTCATTAAATAGTCAGTTACTACCTTTGAATCTAATTCGTTTAAATAATCAAGAATTTTATTTCTCCTTTGAGTCAAGTCTTCATTTGTATTTGCACTTTCTAACTCCACTGTGATTCTAAGAATATCAAGAATCGTGTCTATCTGGAGATTTTGTAAATCAATTGAATCTATTAAGTTGTTTGTACAATATTGAACTCGAAGAATACTCCTTTCTGTGTTCTTATACTCATGAACTTTTGGTTCATCTTTTTCATATAATTTCTCTACATATTCAATAAACAGGTTGTAGAACTCGTCATCTAAGGGTATTCCGGAGGTGGATATCATTTCGAAAACAGAAAGGGTCAAATCATTTGTACGAATGAGAGCTTCAATTAGAACGTTTATAAACGAAGAATTAATATCCCTTCCACTTGAAATCAATAATTGAAGAGAATCTTTAAGTTTGACTTGACGATTAATTTTTGATCCAAGTAATGCTATAACTACTAAAACCGTATCATCTAAGGGAGTTTTAGATTTTAGAATATCTTGAATAATTACTGAGAGATATTCTGGAAGAACGAATTGTTCTTTTGTGAGTAAGAACGATGCAGATTTGTGTAGAAGGTCTATGAGTTGTGGATGTGGGATTATCTGGATGGAGTAATTATTAAGTTTATATAATTCCATGAAAATTGTATTAGTCAATTTGATCAGAGCATCGTCTAGTTTGATTTCATCTAATATAAGGATCAATTTTTCAGTTAAGGATTGTTGCTTTTTATCTAGGGATATATCTGACGATTTAATAAGATGGTTTATATTATTGAGTCTTGGATCTGATGGGGATTCATTTATTGGCTCTTCTATGACAATCTCACTGTCCTTGGTTTGGTTTGAAAATTTAAACCACGAGTAGTTCCTGGCAGGAACCAGCCTTATTAGCCCTGGAGGGCTAACAGACCCTCGAGTGCCTGCTATCCTAGGCCCTGCTATTCTTGTCCCCGCTAACCTTGTCCCCGCTAACCGTACAACTCTTCCTCTCATGTCTCACTAAATTTTTCAGTCTTCGCATCGTATTAACTATGTACATATTAATTAGAATTATCGAACTCAGGTAAATGACTTTGAAATCTTCTTATAGCCCAATTCTTACCTATAAATTTAATATCTGGATCACTTTCTCCTTCGCTTAATGTATATTTCTTCCAAAATTCTGGCAGCTTAAATCTTGGATCTTCTGGGGTAAATGTACCAATAGATTCTCTAATATCTAAAACTGATTGTCTTAACATTCCAGAAATTTCAGATCTTAATTGTAACACTTTCTTACCATTTTTTAACTCTTCAGATAAGTCTGTTGGATTCTTTGGATCTAAATATTTCTTACATAAATCTCTCCATCTTTGTCTATAGCCTTCAATTTTTTCATCACTGATTTCTTTACCAAACCAAATATGAACTTCAGCTCCTACATTATTTGGTAAATATCTTTTAACTCCTTCATCTGCAGTGTTTTCTGGAGCGATTTTTTCGAATCCATAACTATAAATCGGTAATACTATTGGGGCTCTTGTACTCTCTAAGATTAATCTAGATACTCCCCATTTAAAATATCTCATAGAATTAGAATGTGGAGGTTCTAATTGAAGTACAAATCCTTCAGGAAATACATGAAACCATGAAGTTTTTGACCTTATAAACGGTGATTTAGTCATAAGAACTGATGTACCAATTTTGGTTAAATCTTTATTTTCTTTAGCTAATTCTTGTATTATAATTGATTTTGGTTTTTTACCAAATTCTGGTCCAAATTCCAAATCCACTGTATCATCTGGTGATAATATACGAATGGCTGCGTCTACACTACCTTGAAATGGTCCTCCACCAAATCTTTTTGTACCTAATACTTTACCTAAATTGAAAAACCATGAAAAGGCATTATTTGAGAAACAAATATTATCTGCACCAAATGACCATCTTATAGTGTCGATATCGAAATGATACCTCCAAGGTAAAGCAGCATAGAAAGTAGGATCATCAACAACTGACATATGGTTCATAACTGTAAGTAAACTTCTATTTTCTTTTCTAGCTCTCGCAAGGGCATCATCGAGATGAGAAATGTTATGGATTTCTGGTTTATATAGAAGATTAAGGAGAAGTTTGGATCCTCCGATCATGAAGAAACAAGTAGCGTGAGAAGCATAATTCCATAGAGAAGAGTCTCTAGGCATTTGACTTAAAAAGTCTTCTCCTCTAGTTATTACGTCTTCAAAGGACATCGTGGTGATGAGATTTCGCGATCAATTGGGGAAAATGGTGCGAGATGGTACTAATTGGTCCATGATGATCTACGAATAAAATTCCTTCAATTTGTAATATTTTCTACTTACCAAACACTTCTTCATAACTCATTCTACTATCAAAGTACTTATTGGTCCTTTTGGATTTCTCTAATTCCCTCTTAAAAAATTCTAAATACTCTTGAAATGTTTGTTCTCTATTTTTTATATCATAATATGTATGAAGTGAAGATGATGATTTCGTAAAGTATCTGGTGAGTTGTGTTAATTTCTCCAGTCTATAATCATGAAAATCACTTAGATGAATATAGATTTCTCTTCTTGGTAAAATAAATCTTTCTTTTATTGTAAAAGCGTCAACCAGTAAATAAGTACCATGTCTATATCTATCAAAAGAAATACCATGATTTATCAAATCCTCTTTTAGTTGTCTTTTGAACAAGATTATATCTATTGGAATATGAATCTTATTAAATGTTTGGTTTTGTATTCTTTTCATTAATGTTCCATTTTCTTGTAATGATAAATTTAAAAACCTTTGATTGACATGTGATTGGATTTGGGCTTTGTTTGCTAATGGAAAGTGTAAGTACATATACGATAAATCTGGTGAATCAGTATCAATCACTTTAAGTAATCTTCTTGGTATTAATTCACCTGGCATAAGATTGTAAATTTCGCAACCATTACATATGGATCAATATACACAAAGATTATATCGTAGAGATATTGAATTATCTGAAGCAGTACAAGACTTTATCTTGAACTCAATAAATGACGATAATACTACAAATAATACGGCTTTAACATATATGATAATAAAACATAAAGTAATATTTGATGATGATTCATATAAATATTTATTAGATTTAAGAACCGAACCAATTGTTTATGAGAGTATTTTGAACATGGTTAAAGATACAGCAAAACAACTAAGACAAACCTTCCATTTTGATCTTTTACAATTACCATTAACAGAATTAAAAACAATAGTTTATCAAATTGGATTGAATTTTAAAGAGATTTTTTTCGTTGCCACGATCCACGACCTAAATGAAGGAGACCATACCCAAGTTATTAGATTTATCAGTAAATTTAATGAAATGTGGATAATTACATCTATGATACTTCGAGAATATTAATGGCTGCAAAAGGAGTGTATGGCTAAAATAGTCTCACCAAAATTTTCAGCTCATCTCATCGCAATTTTTCAGACTTAAGTATGAGGATTAAGAAGAAAGGTACATCAGGTAATGCAAAGAATTTCATTACTAGAACTCAAGCAGTTAAGAAATTACAAATTTCATTAGCTGATTTCCGTAGATTATGTATTTTCAAAGGAATTTATCCAAGAGAACCACGTAATAAAAAGAAAGCTAATAAAGGATCAACTGCCCCAGTTACATTTTATTATTCAAAAGATATTCAATATTTAATGCATGAACCAATTTTACATAAATTTAGACAACACAAAACCTTTGCTAAGAAATTACAAAAAGCTTTAGGTAGAGGAGAAATTGGAGATGCAGAAAAATTAGAATCAAATAGACCAAGATATACTTTAGATCATGTTATTAAAGAAAGATATCCAACCTTTTTAGATGCTTTAAGAGATTTAGATGATCCTTTAAATATGTTATTTTTATTTGCAAATATGCCAGCTACAGATAAAGTAAGTGCAAGAATTACAAAAGAAGCAGAAACTTTAACAAATCAATGGTTAGCATTTGTTGCAAAACAAAGATTATTGAAAAAGGTATTTGTTTCAATTAAAGGTATTTATTATGAAGCTAATGTAAAGGGACAAGAAGTCAGATGGTTAGTACCATTTAAATTTCCAACTTTAATTCCAAATGATGTTGATTTTAGAATCATGTTAACCTTTTTAGAATTTTATTCAACTTTATTACATTTCGTATTATTTAGATTATATAAGGATAATGATTTAGTATATCCACCAGCAATTGATACAAAGAAATTAAAATCTGTTGGAGGATTAAGTTCATATATTTTAAAATCTACTGGAGATAGAGATGCTTTATTACCAGATGAAAAGAGTGAAGATGTTGAAGCAGAAGAATTAGATCAAAGTGAAATCTCAAAAGCAATTGCTGCTGATAAAGATCAACAAGATGAAGAAATTATCGAACCAGAAATTGTTGAAACCATTGATCTTGATCAATTCGAATCAACTAATAAAATTACTGGTGATCTTTTAGAACAACCATCAAAATTTGCTTCACCAACATCAACATTATTTTCTAAATTTATTTTTTTTGTTGGTAGAGAAGTTCCTTTAGATGTTTTAGAATTTTGTATTTTATCTTGTGGTGGTAGAGTTGTAAGTGAACTTTCACTTGATGAATTAAAATATAATGATAAGAAAGCATATGACAATTTAGATTTAAGTAATATAACTCATCAAATTGTTGATAGACCAAAAATAGCTTCTAAAGTAAGTGGACGTACATATGTTCAACCACAATGGATTTTTGATTGTGTTAATAAGAGTGAATTATTACCAGTTAATTTGTATGCTATTGGAGAGATCTTACCACCACATTTGAGTCCATGGGGTGATAGTGGTACCTATGTACCAGAAGAGAAGAAGGAGGGAGAAGAGGGAGAAGAGGTTGAAGAGGTTGAAGAGGAGGAGGAGGAAGAGGTTGAAGAAGATGAAGATGAAGAAGAAGAGGCTGAAGAAATTGACGAAGATTTAGAAGCACAAAAAGAATTAGAACAAGAAGCTAAAGGTGTTTATAAAGATACATCCGATTCAAAATCTAAGAATAAAAAGAGAACTCGTAATGAAGAAGATGAAGAAAAAGAATTAAAGAAGATTATGATGACCAATAAACAACGTAAATTATATAATAAGATGCAATATGGTATTGAAAAGAAACAAGCAAGACAAGATTTATTAAAGAAGAAGAAGAAGAGTTTAGATAAGACCAAAGGTCAATTAGAGAAGTTGAATTAGGGGGATTAGATAGGTATGAATTAGGTAGTATAATGCATATAGAAAGGAAGGGAGAAGGGAGAGAAAGGAAGGGAGAAGGGAGAGAAAGGAAAGGGAGAAGGGGGAGAGTAAGGAGAAAGGAGAAAGTAGTGGGTGTAGTCGGTGTCGAGAGTCGGTCGAGATGTGTACTGTACAAACTAGCGTCTTCGCATGAACACTATAACCAAAGTTGGCAAAGCATTCACTAAAAGTGAATTGTCCAGGTTCATTAGCAAAAGAGAATGGAGTTTGAACCAAGTAGTTGGCCCTAATACTGAAAAATTGGTGGGAGAAAGTGACCTTAAAAGGTTATTGAGGTTATCAGGATTTGAAGAGAATCCAGAGAATTTTCAGTCTCTTTTGAAATCATTGAATTTACAGCTTACGTTTATCAAGTCAGTATATGGTAAGGAAGAACATGTAGAGGAGGGAAATAATGATGCTAACTTCCGGTTAATCAAATCAGATAATACCAATAAGCCGTTGACTTTGGAGATGTTGAAAAAGCAGATTGAGGAATTGGATGATAAGGTTGATGTAGAGAAGGGGGAGGTTGGGTTTAGAAAGGAGGGATATTTTGTGATAGGGGGTAGATGAAGTGGGGAATGGGGATAGGGGGGTAGGGGGGATAGGGAGGATGAGGAGGTATAGATATAGAGTGTATAATAATGACATAAAGTGTAGAGTTATGGATTACTGACTTGTTGACTAGCTGCTACTGGCTGCTACTGGTTGTTACTGGCTGCTACTGACTGCTACTGACTGTCTACTCTACTGACTGTCTACTCTGCTGACTGTCTACTCTACTGACTGTCTACTCTACTGACTGTCTCTGCTACTGCTGTGTCCCTCCTCCGTTTCTTATTCTCTACATCTCTATATACCCCCCTCTCCCCCCCTCTCCCCCCCCTCTCTATCCCATATTTGGCACCCTACTATCCATATATATCCTATCAGGTATCTCCAACTTTATCAAATTCTTTAAAAAATCCTGTAACTTTAAAAGATCTTTTGACCCTTGATTTATCAATTCTATATCTGTAGATTTCGGTACATTTACAAACACCTTTATTTGGAAACTATTCGATTCATCCAATAGCTTCAAGGGAATATTTGAATCGTCTTTATTCGCCTCATCTCTAACAAACACCTTAAAAATCTCTATTACTATATCACCATGAAAAAATCTAACACCTTTAATCCAAAATTGGTTAATGAAATCGTATCCGAGGTCATTAAGGAAACTCACAAATGAGTCAGAATCTTTGTCATCTTTCTTTGTATGGGTATGTACTAAAGTACTTTCAAATACATTTTGAGCACAACACACTTGATTCTTACCAGCTATTGGAATATCACTAATTTGAAGAGTCCAAGTCTTTTTAATTGAAGAATCCTTTTCAAAGAGTTTTGATGCTGAGATCCGTTCCTTGAGGTATGGTTTATTCATTGGGAAGGATTCTTGTTCATCCCAGGTGGTTATACATTTCATATAATACCGTTCAATTTGATTAACTTTACCAGGTTCGAACTTTGGTTTGAATTGATTAATTGGTTTACATATTAGGGTATAAGTAGATATTGGTTGTGGGGATGTTAGGCCTGTAAGGGCTTGTAGGGTTGATACCGTTTGGGTATAATTGGATTGGGGGATAGTTGATACTAGTGATATTTGGTGCATGGTGAGTATTGAGAGAGAGAGAGAGAGATGAGGAAGGGACGAGAAGGGGAGTAAAGGAGGGACACGAGAAGGGGACGGGAAGGGGAGGGACTGGAAGGAGAAGGGGGGGACAGACACGATAAGGGAGAGAAGGAAAGACACAGGGGACAGACCACTGGAACGAGACGACTTTGGCTGGACCACTCGCCCTACCATTTGTACCTTCTATTATATACACATTTTACCTACTGCTCTTTCTTCTCATCTACAGGAATCTCTTCCTTAAAAGCAACAACAATAAATCCAATCAAAACAATATTAGCAGCTAAAGCAGCTAATCCTCCACTAACAACGGTATTATTGAATAAATATTGTAAGAGAAAGAAACTTGAAAGGGGGAAGATTATCATAGCACCTGTAAAGAAGACCAATTTATTGATCACGGATCTGGGGTTAGTATGATGTGGGGGGAGGGGGACGGGGAGGGACGGGGGTGTACTTACTGTGGAACGTCTGCCATTATGATTATGTATTAGGGCGAGATAGCGAGATTGGTGGTGCGAGATGGTGCGAGATTGGGCGAGGCTCATAGAGCGAGATTGGTCGAGCGAGATAATGGACGAGCGCGGTAACGTGCGGTGCCGGGGTACTGCGATAGAGTGATGAAATTTACTGAGATTTAGTATTAGCGTAATTGTGATACCGCCTTACCTCAGTCATTTGACCAGGTTTATTTTGGGAAAAAAATGATCTAAATAATGGGAGAAAAAGAGAGGATAAATCTGTAGACGTTATAAGATAATTCCCCAAATATCATCCCATTTCCCCCAAATCCTGTAGTGCAGGATCATATACCAGGCCCTCTTCATTTCCTGGATTTCTCGTATTTCGCACCGCTCCCTCGTCCCTCCCTCGTCCTTTATTCTCACCCTCGTCCTTTCTTTCTCATTTCCTTATCAGTATGCTAAAACAATTAATTCTATTTGCTTCATTGATTGTCTCCATCACTTGTTTCCTTGACACAGGGTCAGTCTTGATGAACAAATTCCCTATGGATTCCTACATCATTGAAAGTGACAAATTACTTGAAACCCTCAGTCTGAAATGCTCTTTAATCAAAGAATCTGGTACTGAAAAATTAACTATTTACAGAGTTAATCAAAGTTTTAAACGCTCAGACTCTCCTAACTTCATCAAACATGTCCAATACAACTCTGTTAAGAATTTAGAGGATTTCGAAGGTCTTTGTGGATTAGAAACTGAGGTCAAATATGTTGATATTGAACAAGTAGAAATGGAAAAAGACGATTGGGTAATTATTCAAGAGATTCCAAAATTTGGTAGAAGAGAATTTGGTGGTGTAGAAACTGGTGATGAGGTCGATTCTGTCTATAACGAATTAGAAGAAGATCTTAAGGCTGCTGCTTCAATGGCTGCTGAAGAAGATGGAATTGTTCTGATTATGTCCAATAAAAAGAATTCATCACTTTTCGTATCTTATCAATTTTTTTCCCCAGGTATTTTCATGACTCTTATTGTATCATTTATTTTATTGTTTATTCTTGTAAATGCTTTAGGATGGATTAGTTCGATTGAAATTACTTATCAATCATTTGAGAAACAAGTTGATTTTGAGAAGAAGAATGAATAGGTGTATAGGTAATAAAGGACGAGGGGTAGGGGTAGGGTCTAGTGGGGTCTAGTGTGGAGAATGTAGAGTTTGGTGGGGTAGAAGAGTTAAGTGACTAAGCTGAGCAGCTAGTGTCATAGATGGTATAGTAGAGTTAAGTGAGTATAGAGGGTTTAAGAGAGTACAGTGTAATGACTGTAGACAGACCCAGTGTAGATAGTAGATAGTAGGCAGTAGACGGAGACTGTGACTGTGACTGTGACAGTAGACGGAGACGGTAGGCAGTAGACGGAGACTGTGACTGTGACTGTGACAATGACTGTAGACGTAGACAATGACTGTAGACGTAGACAATGACTGTGACTGTGACAGTAGACAGTGACAGTAGACAGTGTCAGTAGACAGTGTCAGTAGACAGTGTCAGTAGACAGTGACAGTAGACAGTGTCAGTAGACAGTGTCAGTAGACAGTGTCAGTAGACAGTGACAGTAGACAGTGTCAGTAGACAGTGTCAGAAGACAGTGTCAGTAGACAGTGACAGTAGACAGTGTCAGTAGACAGTGTCAGTAGACAGTGTCAGAGTGTCAGTAGACAGTGTCAGTAGACAGTGACAGTAGACAGTGTCAGGAGACAGTGACGTAGACAGTGACAGTGAGACAGTGACGGAGACTGTGACAGTGACGGAGACTGTGACAGTGACGGAGACAGTGACTGTGACGGAGACTGTGACGGAGACAGTGACTGTGACGGAGACAGTGACTGTGTCAGAAGAGGTAGACAGTGACTGTGTCAATAGACGTAGATACTGACTGTGTCAATAGACGGAGACAGTGACTGTAGACGTAGATACTGACTGTGTCAATAGACGGAGACAGTGACTGTAGACGTAGACTCTGTCAGTGACTGTAGACGTAGACTCTGTCAGTGACTGTAGACGTAGACTCTGTCAGTGACTGTAGACGTAGACTCTGTCAGTGACTGTAGACGTGGACTCTGTCAGTGACTGTAGACGTAGACTCTGTCAGTGACTGTAGACCCCAGTCATATACAGTACATCACTACACTGACTTCATAGCTCTTGATCAGTTCTTATTCAATATACCTCTATACACTATATCTAATATATATACGGAATTATCTTATATGGCACCCTCCTCTTATACTCATCCCAACTCTCCTTATACTTATTTGCACACTTTTCATCATCTCTAACCTGTCTATGAATAAGAAGTGATGCAAAATATACAGCATAAAAATACGTCAAAGGAGTATTCCATCCAGTTGTAAGACACCAAGATAATCCAATTAACCAGTCACCTAAATAATTTATATGTTGACTCAATTTCCACCATCCATCAATAAGTAAATTTGAACCAGTAATGGTCTTCATTGATTTTAAATGTGGTAATTTTCCTTGTTTAAAATCTGATTTTTGTTGGTTAGCTGAATGGAAGATAAAGTATCCAATCATTGCAAGTAATACAATACATCCACACCATCCATAACCTAAATCAATATAATTCAAACTCAAGTATCTTGCTTGAAGAGAATAAGACCAAGGTACTAAAGCTAAATCACCAAAACATAACATATCACCAAATCCATCAGTTACAACATCCATCATGGTTAAAACCCCTTCTTCATTTAATACTCCATCAGCAATATAAAATCCTTGTAAGAAATTTATAAGTAAAAGAGAATCAGAAATTTTACCATATTGACAATATTGATTATAGAGACAAGATAAATTAATTAAGAGCCAGAGAATAAGACCAGGTTTTAATTCACAATAAAGTTTTATATCCCAAGACCCAATTCTTGGATTTAATTCTCTACCAATAAACCAATCATAAATAGGTAAACCAGTATTACCTGGTTCAGCTAAAATTCTTTCATTTGTACCTAAACCATTTGGTTTTCTTAACGGAACGAACGAGTAGACGTAGACGAAAATGGCGAGGATAAAAGAGAAGATACTACAGACAAGAGTAAGCTCTAATTGGTGGGTATATACAAAATCTAATTCTGGTAATTCATTAAGATAATAAAGTCTTGACATTAAAATTAATAAGATCGTAGTGAAAAATCCAAGACCATTGATTTTATAGTCAAGACTAGTCCCGTCTCTTAATATGACCCCTTTCATATGTTTTCCGGGGATTATTTGATCTAATACCACAAACCCAAAGAAATATATGAGATATGCTTTCCATACAGTTGAATTGAGGGCTGCAGAAATTATACGAGAGAGTGAAAAATTAATATTGAAATCTAAACCTGATTTGAAGGATGAGGAGCTATTGAGGACTAAAGCGAAAAATGTGATTAGGATACGGAGACCTATAGGGATAGCTAAGGCACCAAGAGTACCATTGAATTGGATTTCTTTGGTGTGGGGGTTAAGTTTGGACATGAAGAAGACTAGTGAAAGACTGAGACTGAGATTGAGAGGAGATTTAACGAGACTGAGACTGTACGAGAAAGACAGGCTGAGATTGAGACTGTACGAGAAAAGACTGTACGAGAAAAGACTGTACGAGAAAAGACTGTACGAGAAAAGACTGTACGAGATACACAGGCTGAGATTAACGAGACTGTACGAGATTAACGAGACAGGCTGAGACTGAAGACTGAAGAAGACTAGAGCGAGACTAAGACTAGAGCGAGACTAGAAGAATAGGGCGAGACTGAAGAAGACTAGAGCGAGACTAAGACTAGAGCGAGACAGGACGAGATTAGGGCGAGACTGAACGACGCTAGGGCGAGACTGACCAACACTAGAACGAGACTGACCAACACTAGAACGAGACTGACCAACACTAGAACGAGACTGACCAACACTAGAACGAGACTGACCAACACTAGAACGAGACTGACCAACACTAGAACGAGACTAGAATAACACTATAACAAGACTAGAATGTAGAACTCAGAACATGATGGCACGACGCCCGAGGCGGATTTGGTGACAGAGGTGATAATGATGGAGGCAGGGTGTAGAGGCAGGGTGTAGAGGGCTGTTAACACTGTAATGAGACTGTATGTTGAGTGCCCTATCTATTCGAATCACTGACCCACTCCCTACCCTTCTACACGGCATACCTTCTATCAAGGACCCTTACTACAAAGGTTGCTAACCTACTCAGATCTCAGATCTGCACTATGAGCCCTAAATAACGCAGATCTTTGATCCATTCCTCTCGGTAAGTTAATCTCTCGTTAATTCTTCCCCCACTACTTCTACTTCCCGCCTCATTACCTCTTTGTGACTTCTTCATTTAAACGGAATTCAAGTCTTCCCCCACTATTTCTATTTTTTATCCTTTTTCCGAATCTAGATTGTTCGGTCAATTGGATTATTCTTCCGACATCGCTAATATCTAACCGATTCTTAATTGCTTGTAGATCAAAAAGAAATCGACATGGTATTCATTTTGGAGAGGTTTAAATTTTTTATGCACATGTAATGATGATCAGAATGTGGTAAGAAAATGTCGGAATTATTATAACCTGTTATGCAGATGCAAGATGAACGGATTTGTAGGGACTTGGCCATAAGAGTATGTACGGAGTATCAAACGGCCGTAGGTTGACTGGGGGTATGGAGTGGGCATAGCTTGATGGGCAGCTTGAGTT
The DNA here is from genome assembly GCA_030555785.1 of Yamadazyma kanchanaburiensis. Classification (NCBI taxonomy): domain Eukaryota; kingdom Fungi; phylum Ascomycota; class Pichiomycetes; order Serinales; family Debaryomycetaceae; genus Yamadazyma; species Yamadazyma kanchanaburiensis. The sequence goes on along the minus strand of JANIVJ010000046.1, from coordinate 59,414 downwards.
GCTTAGCTTGAGTTGCATAGCTTGGGCAGCTTGCGTTGGCATAGCTTGTGGACTTGAGGGCATAGCTTGAGGAATAGGTTGGTTGGGGTGTTGGGGTTGGTTGGACATCGGTTCATAAAGTTGCTGGGTCAAGGGGTTTGACTGTGTATCGGTCTTTCTTCTGTGACCTTGTCCCTCTCGTCTATCTGGTCTGGTCCCTTCGTTTCATATCTATATGTGGACCCGGCAATTTCCCTATTAAGTAATACCGGAGTTACGGACCTCATCTTGAAAATTCTCTTGTATAGCCTAAATTCTTATGTAATAAATCTTATGTCATCCTTGAAGATCTACCATTGCTCTGAATTATTTTCCGGTTTATTTTTTATTTAGACCCTCTGATCGGAGATATACTCCTTGCTTTTACGAATTTAATAACCATTAAGCAACTTTAATGATATCAATTAGATTTGCGCTTTAGTTTTGAACACTTGATGACTTAAAAGTTATTTCCGATTTACGTGGTGGTGCATATGTTGGTTACGGACATTGGGAAAAGGATCTTGACATATAATTTATTACACATACGAGTAGTGTTGGGGCGAATAGAAAGTTAGTGATGTCAGGGGTCTGATAAAGGTTTATGTCGGGGTGCTGGTTAGGAATGCTGGAATGCTTGACTGATTAGAGGAATGCTGACGAAGAAAGTCAGGCATATTGTCAGGGATACTGTCAGGGATATTGCAGGCTTTAATTAAAATCCTGTAGACTAAGGATCGGCATCCCTCAACCCAATTCCCCTATTCACTTACTAATCAGATCGTCTAGATTATCTAAATCTATTTATACATTAATTATGCGTTGTCAATTGTATGACAGAAATGCAATTGTGGCGTTTTACGTTATCTATTTGTCTTTGTCTCTTGTTAATGGTATCCCTAATACGTAGCCTGAAATTGTCTACTATTGTATAAGGTGCTTATTTTAGACACAATTAGTAAAACTATTGTCGTCTCTCCACAAGGAGTGTATATAACTGATTAACAATTCTAACTTACTACAATGCTACGGCAAAGAGAAGATGATGACGGAGTTCCTAGAGAGGTTGCAGAAAAGATAAGAACCCACTTTAGAGACGTTATATAGGTTTCCTGTGAAGACTAGTGTATGAAGATGTTCTATAAAGAGTGTTTTGTGGGAAATTCCTGAAACCGTCTTATCAACGGTTCTTACTTTCGCTTTATTGTATACATGAAATTCGGTTATACATACAAATTACGAGTGATGTAACCTGAAATTCTGTTACAAATGCATAATTTATAGTCGTAGAGTGTAATTAGGAATCTACAATAGACCAAATATACAGGATTTTATGTATTAAGATATACAATAGATATATTGATTATATACCGGAATGCATAAAAATGGTTTGAAATTTGATCTGGCCCGTTGAAGATCTTTACAAAGGGATATGGAATGTATGAAGGTAAGAATGTAGATACATTAGAACATGGTAGTAGGTAAGGGTGTAAAAGGAATAAGGAACATGAAGATTTGGATAGAGATGGAGTGTATAGAAACAATTTAGCGAATAGACTAAAACTAAGCGAATCGATACGTAGTAATGTGATAGGAGTTTAACTGAAAATAGAAATTTTAAAGGGGTACTAAGTAGAGGTGCTTAATTTAAAATAGACATACTAGCCGAACGGGATGCCTAAAATAGATGCGAGGGGGAGATATGATAGATTTTCCCAAGGATAAACAGGGATGAAGACGGGGATTGCCGGCCAAGCTAAAACACCATGACCCCCCTAAAGAACCAATTGTTTAAACCCATACATGTCTAGCCCATGACTAGATCCAGAGTTGGATGCACCTCAATTACCTCAGATCACCAAAGGGGCATTGTTCTCACTTAACTACACATTTCATAACCGAACAATAACCTTAACCTTTCTTAAATTGAAAGTTTTTTTAATTAATCTCAAAATGGAAAATTAATTAAACGCGTTATTTTTTACCTCTCTTAATAAAATCTAAAAAAAATCAGGAACCTTAAACCTTGCGTAAATTGATTTTGAGTGTCGATAAAAAACTATAAGACTGAAAAAATCCCCATTAATTACCAAAAAAAACTTTTTTTTTTTTTGGAAACTATAAAGGGTCTGGTTAGATAAGGTAGCATTAGCATTAGTCCATTATGAATTACGGACAAGAAGGAGAAAATTTTCAAGGAGATTTTATAGGACAAAATTATCAAGGATTTTATTATGGACAACCCTCAAATCAAATATCAGGACAACCATCTGGCCATTTAAATAAACCTTCTAAATCTCCACAACCTCTTCAAACCCCAAAGAGGAAAAGAGGAAGACCTCCTAAACCAAATAATTTTAGTAATAAAATTACCAAAACAATAAATATTAGTGTAAATACTTCACCCCTCTCAAATAGTCCAGATGCCGAAAATAATTCTAATCAAATGGTAAAGAGGGGTATTCCTGATATTTTCACTCCTACTATGAGAGTTAGTCCAAGTTCAAACCTTTCAAAATCAAGAAGAAAAAGTACGCCAAAAAGGAAAAATTCAAGTCCTGCAAGTGTTAACTTAAGTCCTGCAAATGATTACATAAACTCCAAGACTTTAGATAACATATCTTCTATTACGAAAAACCCTTATAATCTGCCACCTCCAAGTGCAAAACAAGTTTTTAAAAATGACACAAATTTATTACCACCTGTGTTAATAAAAACTGAACAAGAAAGAAGTATTAGTCCTACAAATAACGAATTTGGAGATTTTAATTTAAAATTAATGATTGATGATCTGGGTAAGGCCGTTTTACAAGGCCGAGAAGAACTGGATTCTGATGAATCTAGATTTCTTAATATGGATCTTAGATCAAATACCAATTCTATTAGTTCTATTGAGAAGCCAAAGCTTTATCATTCGAATACAGCCATCGGAATTGAAACCACATACCTTGAACCACCAAGTGCAGGTGCAGGTGCAGATATTGATTATGGTCCGGCACCTAATCAATATCAAACATCTCAAATTACTAGACCTGCACCTATGAAATATCATTCGGAATATACTTTCTCCGAATCAAACTTACCCCAAACACCAAAAGGAGTTACAGGAACTGGTTCCGGATTCACTCCTCTTAATAATCTTACTCCACAATTAACATCATTAATGAATTCGGTAGTTGCATCACCAAAAAAAATTAATAGTCAATTCTTATATAATCAAGATATGTTTATGAATAATAATTTTATGACTGATTTATATCAGCCAGTACAGGCCCAGAATAGTGGCAATGGTCAGTATAGTCAGTATCAGGGTCAAGGTCAAAGTCAAGGTCAAGGTCAATATTACCAGCAACAAAATCAGGTTTATACTGATGATTCTGATGCAAGATTGGCTTTGAAGAAGTTGATTCATGTAAAGAGGAAATAGGGTATGTAAGGTATGTATAGTAGTTCAATTGTATAGACAATAGCATGAGAGCATGTATGAGAGCATGTAGATTACTCTACTCTACACTCTACAGACTGTAAGATGCCTACTGTACACTCTACTGTACTCTACGCTACTGCTACTGTACTCTGCTGCTACTCTACACTCTACTGCCTACCTTATTCTACTGCCTACCTTATTCTACTGCCTACCTTATTCTACTGCCTACCTTATTCTACTGCCTACCTTATTCTACTGCCTACCTTATTCTACTGCCTACCTTATTCTACTGCCTACCTTATTCTACTGCCTACCTTATTCTACTGCCTACCTTATTCTACTGCCTACCTTATTCTACTGCCTACTGTGGCCTAAAGCTCTTCTGCCTACTCTACTGCCTACCTTATTCTACTGCCTACCTTATTCTACTGCCTACCTTATTCTACTGCCTACCTTATTCTACTGCCTACTGTGGCCTAAAGCTCTTCTGCCTACTCTACTGCCTACTTTATTCTACTGCCTACTCTACACTCTACTGCCTACTCTACACTACTGTCTACTCTTCACTCTACTGCCTACTCTACACTCTACTGCTTACTCTACTACCTGTTCTGCTCCCTGTTTCTCCTGTCTACTGTATTCTACTGTATTCTGCTGTATTCTACTAGGCTTACTGGGCTACTCCCTATCTACTACGCTTACTGGACTACTCCCTTATCTACTACGCTTACTGGGCTACTCCCACTAGGCTTACTGGGCTATTCCCTTATCTACACTTCCTATCTACTTCCTCGGGATTCCGCCTATCTTATCTCTCAGACCATTTACCGATGATCTTCTATTGTCTCCGCTAACTTCCGTCCGCTGCCGTATATTAACGCACAAAGTCTAACTGCTAACTAACTCTTCTCATCCCTTCCTTTCTCCTCTCTCCTGCCTGCCCTCTCTCCTGCCCGTCCTCTCTCCTACTGCCCCGTCCTCTCCTGCCCTTTCCTGTCCTCCCTTCTTCTCTCTCCTCCCCTGCCCTCTCTCCTATCTCCTTCCTCCTATTGTGCACCTTTAGGCCCTTTTACTTTTCCCGGCTAACTTTAATTTGGTCTATCCCGATTTTAAAGGGGCTCCCTGTTCAACGGTTAATCCTTTCGGGCGCCTTACTATCGTAAGACCCACCAATAGCATCGATCATACTCTGATTTCTTATTAGTGCCACACTCTCAATATTGATTGCTATTATTAATATTTACGATAATCTTATGTAATTAGCCATAGCAATTATCTCAATGGTCTGATGGTTAGTCCCATGTGATGGTTTGGTCCTTCCGTTGACTATCACATTCTCGCACGGTTAAACTAACTATTATAATATCCGTTGGATCATAATGCAACCAGTCTTAATAATTGTTGCATTATCTAAAAATTTCATCGTATGATTCCCAATTACTATTGTTATAAAACATAGGCGGGGTTTAGATTAACTACGCCAGTACATGTGTAAATAATCGCATTCAATAACAATACCCAATTGGGTAAAGATATGCATCCTCAAGATCTAAATTCACGGAATTAAAATCTCAATCTCAATTGGGTAAAGTAATTGAGTCTAGGTCAACCACGGGTCCTACATACCGCCTAAATGTCGCCTACATATCGCCTACATGCTCATGCTTATATGCTCGCCTGCCTCCTACATACTCTCGCCTATCTATACACTCTAGCCTGCCTACATACGTTGCGCTTTTCTTCATCTTGTTCCTCATTGACCTAGGCGTTGTCCTGCGTTGTGTTTTACATACTACATAAATCGACCAATCAATGAACCTCGTCAGTCCCGAGATCAATGGCGTCCTGTTCCTTTTGTACCTTTCAGAACACGTCAGGGAATGTTCTTTGTATTCGATCTTAGCTTAATAGGCCGCGGCCAAATCCGGCTTAATTAAGTGCATTTACGAGATATCTCAATATGATCTACATTCTCAATTGGGTATTCATTCCAAAGGATACCAAGTCTTAATAGATGTTTTATGTTAGTATGGATTTATTAATTATATAGGCTAATAGGTTAAAAGGCCATTCCTTCAAACCAATACTGGGGTATAGTTTAATCGAGGTTTTAACTCATAACCTTATTCTCTATTGTTAATTCTAGATGTGCTGGTATCAAGTCTTTATTAACCGGATTAGACGCGTTATAGAAATCCACGACCCTGGCTCATCTTTCCCTTTTAATGTTAGCGTAACTTTCGTCCCGAGTAACTTTCGTCCCTGCGTACTTTTCCGCATGCGTAACTTCTGTCCCACACCGTTTGGATGTCATCTCGCCCGTACACGCCTCGCCCACACACGACCTCTTCCTCACCCTCAGTATACTAAAGTGAAAAATCTGAAAAATTTTTCTTTACTAACTAACATATTAATATGTCTCATAGAAAATACGAAGCACCAAGACACGGTTCCTTAGGATTCTTACCAAGAAAGAGAGCTGCTAGACACCAAGGTAAAATTAAATCTTTCCCAAAAGATAACAAAACCAAACCAGTTGCTTTAACTGCCTTTTTAGGTTATAAAGCTGGTATGACTACTGTTGTCAGAGATTTAGATAGACCAGGTTCTAAAATGCACAAAAGAGAAGTTGTTGAAGCAGCTACTGTTGTTGATACTCCACCTTTAGTCATTGTTGGTGTTGTTGGTTACGTCGAAACTCCAAGAGGTTTAAGATCTTTAACTACCGTTTGGGCTGAACACTTATCTGAAGAAATCAGAAGAAGATTCTACAAAAACTGGTACAAATCAAAGAAAAAGGCTTTCACCAAATACTCTGCTAAATATGCTAAAGATTCTGCTTCTGTTGAAAAAGAATTAGCTAGAATTACTAAATACGCTTCAGTTGTTAGAGTTTTAGCTCATACTCAAATCAAAAAGACTCCATTATCTCAAAAGAAAGCTCATTTAGCTGAAATTCAAATCAATGGTGGTTCAGTTTCTGATAAAGTTGCTTGGGCTAAAGAACACTTTGAAAAAACTGTTTCAGTTGATTCAGTTTTCGAAGAAGGTGAAATGATTGATGCTATTGCTGTTACCAAAGGTCATGGTTTCGAAGGTGTTACTCACAGATGGGGTACCAAGAAATTACCAAGAAAGACCCATAGAGGTTTAAGAAAAGTTGCTTGTATTGGTGCTTGGCATCCAGCTAATGTTAACTGGACTGTTGCTAGAGCTGGTCAAAACGGTTACCACCACAGAACTTCTATTAACCACAAGGTTTACAGAGTTGGTAAAGCTGGTGATGAATCTTCAGGTTCTACTTCTTATGATAGAACTGTTAAGACCATTAACCCATTAGGTGGATTTGTTAGATACGGTAACGTTTCAAACGATTTCCTTTTACTTAAAGGTTCTATTCCAGGTACTAGAAAGAGAATTACTACTTTAAGAAAATCCTTATACACCAACACTTCAAGAAAAGCTTTAGAACCAGTTAACTTGAAATGGATTGATACTGCTTCATCATTCGGTAAAGGTAGATTCCAAACTCCTGCTGAAAAAGCTGCTTTCTTAGGTACTTTAAAGAAAGACTTAAACTAAGTTTTAAAGGCTTAAACTTTAGGTTAGTAGATAAGTAATTGTATACATTTTCCTAATTACGGGCTACTCTACGCTCTACGCTCTACTATACAAGAGTCTACTCTACAAGATTCTACTCTACAAGACTCTACTCTACAAGACTCTACTCTACAAGACTCTACTCTACAAGACAAGACTCTACTCTGCTCTACAGTCTACTCTACACTCTACTCTCCAGTCTACTCTCCAGTCTACTCCTCCCTGGCTCTCTACTCTACAGTCTACTCTACACTACAGTCTACTCTACACTACAGTCTACTCTACACTACAGTCTACTCTACACTACAGTCTACTCTACACTACAGTCTACTCTACACTACACTCTACTCTACACTACACTCTACTCCTCCCTGGCCCTCTACTCTACGCTCTACTCTACGCTCTACTCCTGGCCCTCGTCCTTCATAGTTCTACTCACGTGAGATCTCAACGCGATCTAACCACCATGTCAGTTGTTTACTCATCTTCCCTAAACAGCTCCTTCATTTCAACTATAGATCACCTCCCCGCCGATATCATCCGATCCCTATGGCTCACCCAATCCCTTAACATTTCAATCCAGAAAATCCAAGCCAAAATAGCTCATATTCTATCAAATCCTCTAACTCCAGATTCAATCCAATCTTATAAACAAGCCCAATCTCAGCTAAATACCCTATCACAAGAATCCATACATGAAGCAAGGGCACTACGTAATCAACTCATAATACATCATGAGTCGTTCCTAGACGAAGTTGATCAGCTACAGCAAATTAAAGACAAATTGAAAAATCCATTAGATAATCAATTTGCTAATAAAAATTTACGAGATAAATTACGTCAACATTATGAAAATGATCCGTTGATATCTCTGACTGAAGCGTTGAGTGAGAAGGTTGATAAGGTGTCGATAGTGTTGAAACCTCCTAAGCCATTTAAGATGAAGAAGTCTAGGAGGAGAGAGCAGGAGGAGAGGGAGAGGGAGAGGGAGAGGGTGGGAGAACATGAGAAGGTGGTTAGGCCAAAGGTCAGTGGATCAGGGTCGGTTTCTAGGAGTGTGCCCTCTAGACCCTCTAGGAGTGTGCCCTCTAGAAGTGTGCCCTCCAGTTCCGTTCCCTCTAGGTCTGTTACCTCCAGATCTGTTCCCCCCAGATCTGTTCCCTCCAGGTCCGCTCCCTCCAGATCCTCTAGGTCAAAGACTGTACTCACACCATCTAAACCAGCCAAAGTCACAAAACCAAAATCTTCTCCTGTCCCCGTCCCTTCACCCGTCCCTGTGCCTTCTGCAGTAACTAAAGCCCAAAAAAATCTAGACCTTGGGGCAGAACCAACAGAATCTTATTGTTTCTGTGGTCAAGGGTCATTTGGTAATATGATTGGGTGTGATAATGAAGATCATTGTAAGAATGGTGAATGGTTTCATTATAAATGTGTAGGGATTAAGAATCGAGTTGAAGCGCTTGAATTTTCTATGGGGAAGTTATGGTTTTGTTCTGATGAGTGTAGAGGAGAACATGAGGCCAGGAGTTTGAAGAAGAAGGCCAAGGCTAAGAGTAAGAAGAGAAGGAGGTGGTAAAGGGGTGGGAGAGATGGTAGAAGATAGAGTAGGTAAAGAGGTAGAAGACAGAGTAGGTAAAGAGGTAGAAGATAGAGTAGGTAAAAAGGTAGAAGAAGAGTATGTAAATTAATATAGCGTAATGGAGTAAAAGTTCGTAGAGAGTGACGGCGTAGGAGTATTAAGAGTACCTGGAGTACCTAGAGTACCTAGAGACCTAGAGTACCTAGAGTACCTAGAGTAGCTAGATTAACTAGAGACCTAGAGTAACTAGAGACCTAGAGTAACTAGAGTAACTAGAGACCTAGAGTAACTAGAGACCTAGAGTAACTAGAGACCTAGAGTAACTAGAGTAACTAGAGACCTAGAGTAACTAGAGACCTAGAGTAACTAGAGACCTAGAGTAACTAGAGACCTAGAGTAACTAGAGACCTAGAGTAACTAGAGACCTAGAGTAACTAGAGACCTAGGGTAACTAGAGACCTAGGGTAACTAGAGACCTAGAGTAACTAGAGACCTAGGGTAACTAGAGACCTAGAGTAACTAGAGACCTAGAGTAACTAGAGTAACTAGAGTAACAAAACCCGGTCAATCTGCTCGTATTGTACAATCTCTATACACTCCTCTACACTCCTCTATACTTCTCTCATACAGCTAACATCTCCAACATCCCCTTAATCTCATTAGCCTCCTTGGCCTTCTTTACCTCCATCTCAATCTTCTTCGATAACCCCCCAAATATCTCATTCAAATCAGAATTACTAGAAATTATATCCCCATACAACTCAAATATTACACTCAAATAATCAGCTATTAAATTAAATGATCTTACATCTTCAATATTCTTTGAAAACCATTGTAAAATTGGTATTAAAGAAATATCATCTCTATTTTCTAAACTTGCTCTAACTTTACCTCTTGTTCTAAGTTCATTCAACATGGTGATTGTATTCTCTTTTGGAATCCCACTAATAAATCCACTATCTAAAGCTTCAGACCATTTAAAAGAATTAAGAAATTTTTCAAATGTCTTAAGTTTTTTAGTGGTTTGTGATGAACTTATAATATTTTGTTCTTCTTCTCCTTTATAATCAATCCCTTTCATCATTCTATTATATGCATTGGACTTAACTTGTTTAACACCTTGTTTAACTCTTGGTTCAGTCTTTCTTGTTCTAATACTTAATAAACCAGATGTTAATCCTGTAACAAAATGTTTATGATCATTTGGTGATACTCCACAACTTAAAACTCCTCCACTACCAAATTTCCATCCGAATTTAACATTCCATGTTGAACTAGTTGAATCAAAGATTTTAACATGTCCATCTAATGATCCAACTAATAATCCTTTATCTCCTGTATTATGTAATGTCATGGTACTTTTAGTAAAATTATTAAGTTGATTAATTTTTTTATTTGTTGATAAATCCCAAATCTTAACTGATGGTCCTCCTGCACTTATTAAAGTACTTGAACTAAATGCTAAAATATCTTCAATTGGTTCTTCATGTTCAAATTTACTAACTAATTCATTGGCTCTAATATCAAATACCCTAACAACCCCATCATAACATCCTGTGGCTATTAAATTGGGATTCTGTGGTAAAAAATCAATACTTCTTATATAATCTTGATGGTATGTATCATTAAATTCAAATATTGGTCCATTACTTGTTTGAGAAATATCATATCCTCTTAATACTCTATCGTCACTTCCTGTCACAAGTTGCTTACCCATACTTGGATGAAACTTGGCAACATGTGTTGGATAACTTGAAGGATTTAAATTTACTAATAAACTTCTTGGATTATAAGCATCATAAATTGATACTAATCCACTTTTATCACTTGCAACTAAAAGTGACCCATCATGTCTGAATTCTCCTGAAAGTACTGTGTCTTTGAACCTTGAAAATGTTTTTATAACTTGTCTTGTTTTACTTGAAAAGATTTGAATTCTTGTAGATGAACAAACTGCAAAATCATGAGGACTTTGAGGATTAAAGTGTATATGATTTATAGGGTGGTTTTCTTTGATGAGTTGGGGGTTGACGAACCCTCTCCAATAACGTTGTTCGGGTGTGGTTTGGGAAGGTAACGTTGGGTTTCTGACTTGTGATACCCTTGGTTTACTAGATGACATGGTGATGAGGTGAAAATAAAATTTGAGCGCATCGCAAGATGAGTCTCAGAAGGGGGTGAGAAAAAGAGGATGAAGACGATGATGAAAGGGGGAATAACGAAGATAGAACGGAAGGGCTAATGCCCTTTAGTATCTGCTTTTTTCCCAACTTTTTTCCATTAAAATTGAACGAGTAATTCCATTTTTTCTAATTTCTACCCATTTTAATCCACAATTAATACCATCTGATTCCTAACATCTCTCTTTATACCCACTCCTCTTTTCAATTCACAATAACTATTATTTTTTTTTTTCATCTTTTTCCCTTATTCCAACATACTCAATGGCTGCAAAATAATATTTGTGAATTTCGCAACCACATACATTATGAAATCTTCATTGCAATTTGTTGACCCAAAAGATCTTCTTGTTGAACAAGTTAGCCTTCCCGAAATCGAACCTGTTCAATCAGTCGAATACAATGGATATGATTTAGAGCCAAAATCCGAATCAGAAGTATCACAAAATGATTTAAGAGTTAGTACTGGAGTTTATTTTGATATTGATAAAGGTGATATTTATGATGATTGTGAAGAGGAAGAAAAAAAAAAGAAGTTTTGGTTTTTACCTTTTAGTCTTAATCAAAGTATTTTAGTTGATTCAAATTTAGTTGTTTCTGAAACAAGTCAAGATACAAGTGGATTATTTGCTTATAACCCAATTATTGGAGATTTACCAGGACAAGTTGTTTATAATCAAGAAGGGGAAGAGAAGGAAGTGGAAGAGGAAGAGGTAATGGTTCCAAAAGATTCAAGTTTTAATCAATTTGGTGATGATGAATGTGATAAGAATGGTTCGTTATCACTTAAGGAAATTACAATTTATTGGATGTTGATTGGATATGTATTATCTTATTTATCGAGTATTTATTAGACGTTAGATAATAGAAAGTTCTGGAGGGGGAGGTGTAGAGGGGGAGGTGTAGAGGGGGAGGTGTAGAGGGGGAGGTGTAGAGAGAGTAGTGTAGAGAGAGGAGTGTAGAGAGAGTAGTGTAGAGAGAGGAGTGTAGAGAGGAGGTGTAGAGAGAGGAGTGTAGAGAGACAAGTACAGAGAGACAAGTACAGAGAGAGTAGTACAGAGAGAGTAGTACAGAGACCAGTACAGAGAGTACAGAGAGACCAGTACAGAGACCAGTACAGAGAGATCAGACAGACCAGACAGACCAGACAGTCCCTTATTCTTTTGGGACAGTGACTTGTACCCGTACCGTTCATCGATTCACTCTGGTTCGTTCACTCTGGTTCACTTCACTCTATTACTACACACCCTTACACACTTACACCGACCCGTACCGTTTATCGCTTCACTCTGGTTCGTTCACCATCGCTTCACCATCGTTTCGTTCACCATCGCTTCACCATCGTTTCGTTCACCATCGCTTCGCTCTGGTTCACTTCACTCTGGTTCACTTCACTCTGGTTCGCTCAGGTTCACTCCTGAAGTGCCTTCAACCTCTCCCTCATCTCATCCAATGCTTCAGTATCCTCCTCAATCTCTTCCTCAATCTCTCCCCCTAATCTCTCACTAGGTACCTCCAGTTCAATCTTACTAAACTCATTCTTTGTCAAATCTTCTATAATCTTATTAATTTGTTCTTGAGATTCTTCCTCTAATTCATCATCTTCAACCTCTAAATCAACCATATCATCCATCATTTCATTGATTATTCCAGACTTCATTAATTCCTTTTGTAATTCTTGCATTGTTCCCAGAACAACTCCTAAATGAACAAGTTGATTAACATCCTTCATAACTGATGTAGAACTTTGCATACTTTGAGTTAATTTATTCATTGACCATTGCTCATTAATTGACATATTAATAGATTCAACTCTGGCTTTTGATAAATGTAATTTATTGTATTGTTTATTAATATTTTGTAATTCTTTTGCATAAAGTCTAGCACTTTTAAGGTCTTTAGATTTAACGGATTTTTTAATAAGTCCTTCAGTCTTTTTCTTAAGTGGGACTAATTGATTCATTGACTTATCAAGTTCTCTTTTATTTTTTCTAAGTAAGGAGTTAATGTTCCTCATCTATGGTTAGTATAAACAACACACACAACCAAGTACATACTTGTTCTTTAGGGTCCGGCCCCCATATGGTTTTTTTAATATAGTCCATTGATAATGATATCGCGGATTTGGTATCATGCTTTCAACACTTGAAAAGACTTTATTATGTTTGTTAGGTTTTTTTTTACCGCCAGCTCCTATTTTCTTATTACAGAAATCTGTTTTCACTAAGGAGTTTCTTGTATCGATCATTTTGACCCTTATGGCTCATTTACCTGGGTTAATTTTTACGTTTTATTTTATATTAATTGAGTATCCAAGATCTGGTTATCAAAGTATTGATGAAGAGAGGGGGGAGGCTCCGGGGGGCTATAGAGATGAACCGGAGGGGGGAGCAGGAGAGGAACCAAGCCAATCTTATGGAGCAAGTGATTCGGTACCAGTTGCTGAGACTCTTGGTGAAGGAAGTTCAAGTGCACCACCAAATTATGAAGATGTAGTTTCACCAGAAAGACAATCTGAGGTTGATTCTAAGAGGTCAGGAGATAATAAGGTACAACATTAGGGACTGGGTCTAGGACTGGGTCCAGGGGCCAGGGGTATATATGAATATATGGATTGAATTAGACTCGTAGAGATGGAGAGACAGAGAATTTGTAGATTAGGGGTGAATAAAGTCTTCGAGATCACAAGTTTTGACAAGGTGGGGTGATGGTACCGTGTTATGGGCTAGAAGGATTAGCTGGGAAGAAACATTCCTAGAGTGAAAACATTGTTAAGTAGACGTAGGTCTCCAAAATCTGGGGACAGTACATATTATATTTCATTACTATACTCGTCACTATTACTATACGTCTTTATCATTACTATACGTCTTTATCATTACTATACGTCTTTATCATTACTATACGTCTTTATCATTACTATACGTCTTTATCATTACTATACGTCTTTATCATTACTATACGTCACTATTACCCTCACTATTAATACCCCATTACTTTACATTCAACCTGTATCTTTTCTTGAGATCGGATTCAATATCGTCTAGTACGTCGTCCAACTCTTCAATGTCATCTTTTACCATATTCCTAAATGTTTCCTCCGGTAAGTCCTCTCTTAATTTAGAATGGCCAAAATCAATTATATAAGCCTTTTCACCAAATGCAATATTGTCAAACTTTATATCATTATGAACAATCCCGTTCTGATGAAGTAAACGCAATTGGCTTTTTAAATCGCTTGAAATAGACTTAAACCTATCTAAGGTGATCCGTTTCGGCTTGATATACTTCAGAATTATACAATTTCCTATAACTGGTCTCCCGTATCCTCTATAGAGGTCTGCAAGAACACGAGGATGTCTGACATAAACAGTATCTAAACCAGGAATATCTAACACCCTACGAACTATCCTTTCTTCCTTGAAATACTTTTCTTTTATATACTCCTTCATGAATTCAGGATCCTCTTTACGAGCCCAAGGTTTATACGGATCATAAATCTTTAAAACCATCATTGTATCATCAGAAAGATCTTCAAAAATCACACCCTTCACGTATTTGGATTCAATGGTATAAACAGCTGTTAAGAATTCTGGGGATCTCGCTAATTCTTCAGTCCATTGACTGTAGGATATTTCTAATGTATAACCTAGAGGTTTACCATCTTTGCTAAATGAACTATTTGGTGAAACTTCATACCCTTCCCGTTTGCTTCTTTTGTTCTTATGACCTTGATTTCTCAAAGGTTTGGCCAGAGTAGAGTCCTTAGGTCCCTTTTTAGTCGAAGCAGAGCCTCCTGTTGACTCTGGTCTCTCTTTTGTCGGCACTAATGATGGCAATCTAGTATAAAAGCCTGCAACCTTCAGCTCATCCACTACTTTTGCCAGCTGTAATAAATACACCAAACCTTCAACAAATGTGGGAGAGTGACTATGGATATTTAATATTCTGAGCTTTAAGGGTATTTTAACACCATCCACCACTACTCTTCCAGCTGTAAAGCCATTTTGCTCTTTCAATCTTCTTGATCTTCTTAATCTCTTATCCTTATATTCTGTATCATCAAACTCAACTAAAACCAAGTACACTCCATTACTTAAAAAACCATGCATAACATTGAATCCTACCATACTGACCACGAGTTGCCTTAAACACGGCATCACATTACCTTCTTTAAGAGATTCAAAAGGGGATTCACCAGATACATTTGTCAAAATATCTTCGTTAATTTTGAATTTTTTAAAACTCTTCATTTGACCCACACATTTGACATCGTATTCCTCTCCAATCCAAAAATCTGCTTCCACCAAATATGGTGCTTTCAGACTGGGGATCAATTTTGACCCCGAAACGAATTCAAGAACGTTCGGTTCTAATGAAAAATTCATGGCATTGCAAAGAGGGCTGATAATTGTTCGAAGGCATTCTTGTGTCATAGGTTCAGGCGGATTGGTATAAAGGTTGAATTTGCCTTTTGAAATATCTTTTAGTTCAGGCCATTGATACTCCTTAGTATTTAGTGCCTTATAGAGAATCTCCTTTATTACATCAAGAGAAATTACTTTAAAGTCTTTCGGGTTGAGTTCTAGTATTAGATCCTTGCCGAAATAGTTGGGTTTTGTATTAATTTCGGTTTCCGATTTAGACTTGTTTGATGACCTTTTCCTCTTTCTTGGCCGTGCCTCTTCTGTTGGAGGTGTCTCCTCTACCGGTTGGATGTCATAATGGAATATTGGTAGTGACAAGAGGAACTGTGGATAGTTATCGGCCAAGCGTTCAAGACAATGGTTTATTTCACGGATTTCATCGTTCTTCCCGTTAGATATGGTTTTATAAAACTTTTCACCAAACTCTTCAGGATTAATTGGAGTGCCAAAGTACTCCGTGTAATCACAAAAGAAATATTCTGAGCTTTCTAGAGCTTTGAATTTATTAAGGAATTTTTTTATGAATTTTTCAATAAGTTTTTGAATGCTGACCATATATAAAAGTGGGATATGGGATGTGGGGTGTAAAGTTGTGATGTTTGAATAGATTTTTCAGGGCTTATTATTTCCTATATGCGAGATGATGCAAGAGAAGAACTAACGCATCAAAGATAATTCCAGGCAAACTTATACCACTAAGGCAAGAGGTGGTACCTTGAAGATAACAAAAAAATGGTTGCCAAGAGGGTAAATCAGACCTGCAATTCTCCAATGTGCTAGTTACCTAGACCTAGTTTTTATATAATTGTCTAGTGAAATAAAAGTATTTCATGACTAATCTAGATTGGACATGTCATTTTAAATATATGTATAGCTCTAACCTTAAGCCAAGTACCCCTTGACTGGAATCTGACAAAAGGATATTACTTTTATCAAACGTTCATTATCAGTATTAGTAGGCGGTTTGATAAATCTGGAACAACAGCCGAAGAACCTATTCAAAGGGCTTTCATAAGATTAGAGCTATATTGTATCAATTGAATAAGATACCACATCAAACATCTGATAGAGTGTAAGGGTCAAATATTAATGGTTGCAAAAAATTTGAACAGGGCCCGTAGTGTCTAAACCAATTGGTGACGGATATTGAAGGACAATGTGACACAAATAATACATATGCAGTATTTTCGAGTTCTGGGATATTCCATTACAGACTGCACAGACTATAGTTAGTCTCTACCATGTAATCACTCCATAGTCTCTACAGCCCACAGCATCTCTTGCAATGGTAGTTCATTATCCTTCGGCTGAAGCAAGAGGAGAACAGAAATTGTACATAAACTGTAGTCTATATTCGAGAGACAGAGACAGACAGAGACAGAGACAGACAGAGACAGAGACAGACAAGTTCTACACTCGTACACTTATTCCACTCAATTACTCTACTTATCTACACTCCCCCTCTAGTTATCTCCTTCCCTCTAGTTATCCCCCCTATTTATCTAAACACACCATACTCTTTGCTACAAATCCCTCTAAATGAAAAATAGCCTTGGACCCTAAACTTAATCTCTCATCAAAAATTGATCCCAATTCTACTAACTCATTCAAAACTTCACCATCTCTACACAATCCAATTAATTCAAATAAAAGAGTCTTCAAGATAATTCTAGCAGGAATACAATGGGCAAGTAGTTCATAAAATACAACCCTGGTTTTAGCTAAATTAGCTACAGTCTTTGTAGAATAAATAGATTTTGATAAATTCTTTATAATAATTTCCCAATCTAAAGGTACTTGAGCATTTGATAAATCAGTTGAGATCATTTCAGATTGCATTGAAAGAGTTTCAAATCCAAGTATGGCCTTTCTAAGATTTTGATCACAATTAATTGAAAATTCTTGAAGAAATTTATCAGAATTTGGTCCAATTTTAACATCTTCTTTTTCTATAATTTTTGATAAAATCATTGAAATGTCTTGTGGACTTGGGGCTGGAATTCTTACCAATAATGTTCTACTTTTAATAGGAGGAATTATATTACTTGTAGTATTTGATATCATAATAATTCTAATATTTGCTGAATATTTTTCCATTGTTCTTCTTAAAGCTGCTTGAGCATCTCTGGTTAAACTATCTGCTTCGTTAATAATAACAACCTTAAATCTATGTTTTGGGGTATTTGTGGATTTAGAATTGGTGAAATCAACTTGTTCTGTACTTGCTATATCTTTTAATAAATCTTGTATAACCACTCTATCATTATTCCCCATATCACTTGGAGTGATTTCTAGATGATAAGGAGAACTAAGGACATTGAATTCCAATTTTCTATTGGAAGAAGTTGTAAATGTTTTGACGTCAATTTTGAGTTTTTCAACTTGACTTCCATAAAGTTGATGTAATGTTGCGTAAACTCTAGTTTTTTTACCACTACCACTTGGTCCATAAACGAGTAAATGGGGGAAATCCCCAGTACTGGCAAGGGCTTTAAGATTGGAGGTTATGGAGGGGTGATACAGGAGTGTATCAAGAGTTTTTGGTCTATATTTATCAACCCACAAGGACATACGCGTTGAATTTTTCGTCTCAGTCTACTCACTACTACACTGGACACTGGACACTGGACTCTACTGGACTCTACTGGACTACACTGGACTACTGGACTCTACACTCACTACTACGTCATACTCTTCTATTATTCTATAACCCATATATTACATCTCTAAATACAAACCCGTCCGGTATCATACCATCGTGTGCCGTCTAGTGCCGTCTCTGTCTCCTTGTCTTTACCAGGCCTTCACCAGGCCTTCACCAGGTCACCAGGCCTTCGCTTCGTTCACCTTCGCTACGCTCAGGTTCTCTTTGCTCAGACCTTTGGCTTGGTCCTAATAAAATGCGATGGACATTCATACCCAGCAGGATTCTTTTGTAAATATTTTTGATGATAATCTTCTGCATCATACCATACCTTAATTGGTTCAATAAATGTAACAATCTTATGATTTGGATAATACTCCTTTTGAATTCTATCTTGAACTTCTTTTGTAATCTCTAAATCTTCATCATTATGTACCATAACAACTGATCTATATTGAGTACCCATATCTGGACCTTGACTATTTAGCGTAGTTGGATCATGCATTCTATAGAAAATATCTAAGATATCTTTTAAACTAACTACTGATGGTTCATATGAGATTTGAACTGCTTCTGCAAATTCGGTATCTCCTCTACAAACTGATTTATAATCAATTGATGTAACTGATTGAATTCCGTTAGCATATCCAACTTTTATATCAATTAATTTATCAGCAAATTGTTTACTGAAGACTTTTTCAACACCCCAGAAACATCCTGCTGCGAGGGTGATGAATTTGCTTGTGTTTGATGTTTTTAATGTTGGTGAAATAATATGTGTAACCATTGTAAAGAAATCGAAATCGTAAAGATAGAATTTTGAGTCCGATGACGATGGCCTCATATCACGTGAGAAAGTATGCAGGAGAGATGTGCAGGAGAGATGTGCAGGAGATGTGCGGGAGAGATGTGCAGGAGAGATGTAGGAACAGATCTACTCAGTTCAGACTCCCTACCATTCAGACTCCCACCCTTCAGACTCCCTCCCTTCAGACTCCCTCCCTTCAGACTCCCTACGCTCTGGTCCATGCCTGACTCACTACGTTCTGGTTCATGCTTGGTTCATGTCTTCGCTCTGGCTCAGTTCAGACTCCCAACATTCACCATCGCTTCGCTCTGGTTCAGTTCAGACTCCCAACATTCACCATCGCTTCGCTCTGGTTCATGTTTCACTTCCTCTTAAACCCAAAGATCAGCTTCTTTTTCTTCTCCTCCTTCTCCTCCACAGACCCACTACTCCCTCTCCTCTCTTTATCCAATTTCAGCTCTCTACGTTTTAACCCCCCAACCCATGACTTCTTCTCCTTAACTTCTTCTACGGGATCTGGCTGCGAAACTCCAACTCCAACTCCAACTCCGAGTGGTCCACTAGCATTTGATAATGTTCTAGGTTTATCATCTATACCATTTTGTGGTGTCACCATAGATGACATTGATGGTGTATTAGAAGTATCCATTTTAAAATTCTTCTTAAATAAATTATTACCTCTTTTTGGTGTAGTCATATCTTCATCATTTATACTTTCATTATCATCTTCTGTTGGAGGAGTTTGTTCTTTAATACATTGGATATCATATTCATTCCCATTAAAAATATCATTTACATCAAATCCATAATCCATTTTTTCTTCTTCTCCTTCATCTAAATATTCACATTTTTGATAAAATAATATATAAGCACTTGCTAAACCAGGTCCATTACCAAAGAATTTCATTACAAAACATTCATCAACAATTTCAACAGTTTCATCATCAAAAAGTAACCAAATTTTTGGTTTAATTTTACAAAGTGATATATAATGTCCATGCATTGGTCCTCCTCCAATATGAACAACAAGTGATGAGAGTTCATAGAGTTGGAAATTGTTTTCTAAATTAGAATTATCTTTAGTATTGGCAGTATTAAATAATCTTAATTTAAGAGGATATGAAATCAGATCAAATAATTTAATGAGCTTATCTAATTTTTCATCATATTTAAATCTTTTGAAGTTGATTACTAAAACCTCAGGAAGTTGTTTAACTTTGATGGTTTTTATAGCTTCTTGAAGACTCGAACAGGTGTTACAATAGAATTTATTCTGATGAGTTAAAACTTCAGATTTTGAAAAATTATTCAAGAGATTAGTTAAAGAGTTTGCAGGAGAATTCGATGGGATATCAATTGATAAATCAAGAAACGTCTCTTCTTTTGAAGTTATAGTCTCACAACTTAAACATTTGGTTTCATTAGTAATACTACCTTGAAAGAGATCATTACACCAATTCTTATCAATCCCATTTTCTTTATTCAAACATTCAATGATTTCATTTATAAGATAATTACAGAATTCATGAGCATCATGATGCATATTATTTTGTCTAAAAAGATAATTTTTTTCCTTTAATTTGGTCATAAAATGGTTTGGTGATACAACCCCAGTATTTGATCTATTTTCAACCATACATTCAAATAAATCTTTTAAAGCATAAAGTAATGCAGAATCATCATTTTGTTCACTTGGTAATTGTAACGAATGATCTAGATTCACTATAGGTCCATTGATCAATGCACTTCTCTTCCTTTGATCACTTGTGGGACTTGGATTAAATGGGTTTATAGGGTTTTGTAAAAAAGTCTCAGGGTATGGTATACCAATTAATATAAAGCTTGATTGTGATGAAATTCTACCTTCATCTATATTTGTTTCTACCGAGGTATTTTCATTGGTTAAAAGCATAGAACTACTTTGACTATAATCATTTTTATTCCCAATATCTTCTTCACTATTTTGACTTGGTCTAGTTACCATTACTGGGACTTTTTTAAAATCCTCATTATCATATTTCTTGATCAAATATTTCTGTTCATCCAGTAAATATTGACATGCTTTCAAGTCAAAAATGTATTGATGTTTATTAGGAATATCATTTTCTGAAAATGACCCATTACTTGACCCATTAGTACTGTTATTTGAATTAAATTTCAATCCAAAAATCGACCCTTTACGAGAATTTTTGGTTTTATCTTCACTAATTGATTTCTGTTGTTCTTTAGTACGTTTTTGTACAAGTAATTCATACTTGTTTGTAAAGTTATGAACTTTAATTCCATAAAGATTGAATTTTCTATCATGAGTGGTAGTTTTATGACTGAGAAGTTGAATTCGAAATTTCTCGGTATAATATAAACATTGAAGAATACTGTTGCAATAACAGGTATTTCCGAAATTCTCCATTCCAAATACTTTATCCAGTCCATCACCAAAGGGTAAAGAAGAAGCTATCAGTTGAATGTCTGTCTTGTTCATAATTGCTGAGATCTTCCCCTATTGCGAGCGAGATATGAGACTGAGTGGGGAACCTGAGCGGAGTGAACCTGAGTGGAGTGAACCTGAGCGAAGCGAAGGTGAACGAAGTGAAGGTGAACGAAGTGAAGGTGAACGAAGTGAAGGTCTCCAGGTCTAGTCTTCTGGTCTAGTCTTCTTCTAGTCTCCTAGTCTTCTGGTCTAGTCTTCTTCTAGTCTCCTAGTCTTCTGGTCTAGTCTTCTTCTAGTCTCCTAGTCTTCTGGTCTAGTCTTCTTCTAGTCTCCTAGTCTCCTAGTCTTCTAGTCTTCTTCTCTACCCCTTGACTTTGTCTATTAAACCCCTATCTTTCTACACTCCCCATCTATTCCATTTATTTTCTTCGGTTTCACTAACATAAGCGACCTGCATATAAGTAACGGAACATCTAATCTATAGAGATTGCAATTGAACTCACCAGAAGTTTCTGGATAAAGACTAGGGTGCCATTTATCTTAATTGTTTTATTCTATGACATTTGATCAGTTTGATAGAAAGTTTGAAGGAATTAATGTTGTTACACTTATTGTGTTGGAGATTACACGCCGGGTATGACTGAAAGAAGGAGTAAGGTATACTGCTTAAGCTTCGCTTTTAGATTATAATGGTACATTGTTATTGAGAGGAAAATGTTTCCCAAGATTGGCTGCAAAATAAGTGATTGAGGAAGATGGACTAGTAGGACTGTCCATGGACCATACTAGGCCATAGGCCATAGGTCCATAGGCCCATATATTATGGCCACACACCATTCCCGTATACCACTCCCGTACACCACTCCCGTACACCACTCCCGTACACCACTCCCGTACACCACTCCGTATACCATTCCCACTGATAAATCTCTTCTCTAACTCAACCAATTCATAACCTCAACATTCGTATCACTACCCCAAAATGCCAATATTCACCCATTCACCCAATACAAAAAAAGAACGGTCCCCTGTTCTACCACCCATTTTCCATCTCTCTCCCTACAATCATCTCTCCCTACAATCATCTCTTTACCTCGCCGCCCGTCTCCTGTACACTGCCTTCATCACTCGCACAGATAAGGCTTCATCATGGCCCGTACTAAAAGATGTAGAAGTTGTAGGTCTCTACGTATTGCTTGTGATAGAGCTCGTCCTCATTGTGAATATTGTATTTCTACAGGTAGAGAATGTGTTTATGATGGAGAACAACCCGTTAAATCAACCCAAAAATTAGTCAAACTGAGACAACCAAAATACGATTCAGTATCATTTATAAATAAAAGTCAAAATTTCGGTCCTCTTCATGAACAACTTGGTATCAATAAATTTGAATACAGACTACTCAAAGACTTCCATACCTTCTTCATCGGTAAGAACCTTCTTGATGGGATTCCAAATATAAATAAATTAAAACCAAGAGATAAATTATGGTTACATGAGATGCCTACTTTATGGAACACAAGTCCTTTGATACGACATAACGTATATGCAGTTACGATTCTCTTTTTAAATTTTAAGGTCCTGGTAGGGGATTTAATGGTACAGGATTTAGGTAAAAGAGGATTATACGAGACTTTCGGATTTAAGGTAGATACTGATGATGTTAAAAAAACCGTTGAAAATTTATCAATTAAATTCTTTGATCATGCTGTTACAGAGAATAGAAGAGTTCTAGAAGGTGCAATGGAAAAGGGTAGCGATTTCTCTCTAACAACAGCTGCTGAACTCTTCTTATCATCTTTAATCTTATATACATTTCTACTGTTACAACCTTTTGATTTAATAGAACTTATAACATTTGATGAGACCAAGCCTGATCTTATCAAGCTCGTAAGACTGATGAAAGAAGTTATATCCAAGTCTTTACCCGTACTCTTTAATTCAAGATTTCATGGAGCGTTTTATTATTCTGGATTACTTGATGATTTATCATTTCCTGATAAATTCCCATTGATAGAATACCTTCGTAATGAACTATCAAAACACTCGTATAATGATTTCGATACTACAGTTTTAGAACAATCTTTACGAGGATTTGAAAAATGTATTTATAGAACAATTATGGATAATGATCCTGCGCTTTTATTTAGATACTTATTTCTTCTAAACTATAGAGTATATGATCTAATGGAACAGAAAGATCATTTCTGTCTAAAGTTACTCTTTTGGTTCGTAAATATTGAAATCATTTGTGGTTTAAAAATCCCAACTCATAAAAATCTTGCATCAACATATAATCAATTTTTTAAAGATTATTGTTTTGAAAAATTTGGAGGTTGGGAAACACAAGAAGATCAAGATTTATATGGGGTTAGTTTAACGTATTTCAAAGCTACAACTGGGTTTGATTTTTTAAGAGATTTTATGCCTGGTAAGATATTAGAAGATAAAGGGTTAAAGGGAAGAGATGAAGAATTAGATAAAATGATTAGTGAAGTAGATAAGGAGTTTAGTTATTCACCAGCATTACTGTCATTGCTTGATTATAATGGAACACCTATTCAAACTCCAATGAGTATGGAGAGTATTCCAGCGATGATGCCACCATTAGATTTTGAAGATTTTGAGGAGACGTTGGCGGGGTTTGTGGGTCTGGAGAGGTATAAGGAGTATAAGAGGAAGAATGGAAGGGTAGGGGGGTAAGGAGGGATAAGGAGGGATAAGGAGGGATAAGAATGGGGTAAGAATGGGGTGTGAGTGTGGATGTGTAGAGTAATGTATGTGATGTTTAGGAATATATGAAATATGTGTAAGAGGTGGGTGTAAGGATGGTTCTCCCAAGGTACTATTCAGTGGTCATGGTGTCATTCTCTAGTGGTACATAATGGTACTCTTTTCTAGTGGTACTCTTTTCTAGTGGTACTCTTTCCCTCTCTAGTGATACTCTTTCCCCCTTAAGTGTTACCCAGTAGTGCTCTCTAAGACTGTACATCTCCCTACTCTCCCTACTCTCCCTACTCTCCCTACTCTCCCTACTCTCCCTACTCTCCCTACTCTCCCTACTCTCCCTACTCTCCCTACTCTCCCTACTCTCCCTACTCTCCCTACTCTCCCTACTCTCCCTACTCTCCCTACTCTCCCTACTCTCCCTATTCTCCCTACTCTCCCTACTCTCCCTATTCTCCCTACTCTCCCTACTCTCCCTACTCTCCCTCTCCCTATTCTCCCTACTGTCCCTTCTCCCTACTGTCCCCTTCTCCCTACTGTCCCTTCTCCCTACTGTCCCTTCTCCCTACTGTCCCTTCTCCCTACTGTCCCCTTCTCCCTACTGTCCCCTTCTCCCTACTGTCCCCTTCTCCCTACTGTCCCCTTCTCCATACTGTCCCCTTCTCCCTACTGTCCCCACTCCTATACTCTTTCTTTTAGATAGTAGTAGAGTGCTACCGCATAACTCCTATAAAACTCTAAACTTCTACACAACTATAATACCCTCGATCATAAGAGAACAGAAACGTCCCGTACCTCTCATCCCCATCCATCCCTCTTCCCTCGTAAATACCCCTATCCTAATTTCTTCTTTACACTTAAACGGGTTACACACTACGAAATAGAAATTATTGTTGCTATGATTATGTTGCTAGTTTCGGAGATGCGCTCAGATATTCCATTGTTAAGATGCCATAGTGATTTCCTTATCTCCAGAAAAAAATAAGGAGCACACCTCTCACCAATCACCAATCACCAATCATCATACATCACCATCATCCTTACCTTATCACTATATTCTAACTCTGATCCTAAACCTTGTACAACCTATTAATAACTCTTCAGGGTTGCAAACGGCATCCAGCCGTTTATACCTTCTTTAGGGTAAATTAGGAAGTGCACCGGACCGAAAGGCAATGGCGCATTGCCACAATTAATTTCACCTTTCTTAACAAGAATTGCTCTTTTGGCTCACAACGTGATATTAGGTTTCGCCTTAGACCCTGACTCACGAGAGTCATGACCTGAGATAGAGTTGTAGACACACGATGACCCAAAGGTAAGATTACTAGGACAGATGACCAGGACAAATGACCAGGGACAAATGACAGACAGTTGCATTGATTAAGTCAAGACACTCGGACATCTGGTCTGCGCACAGGCTCGTGGGAAGACTCGTGGGCAGTAGACGAAGAAAGACCACAACAAAAGACCACAACAAAGAAGTCTCTACAATTCCTCAGACTCCTCTCCTCGTCCCTATGTCCTCTCTCCTCGTCCCCCCTCTCTACAATTTCTAGTTTTATGGATATTCTATTAAATATATAAACTAATACAATATTTTAACAACAGCCCGCTAGTGAAAGTCAAAATATTAACACGGGGAAATTAAATTAAACAGAAAACAAATGCTGTGTTAAACTTATAATAATAAAGCAACACCAGCAGCGGCAGCAGCACCTAATAAACCGGTGGAGACAACAGCAGCACCAGAATCTTCAGAGGTTGAAGAACCGTTAGAACCGTTTGAGGCGTTTGAAGCGTTAGCAGCTGAGACAGCAGTGATGGCGGTTAAAGCAATGACGACGGATTGGAATTGCATTTTATAAATCTATTAATGTCTTTGATAAAGATGAGAAAAAATTTTCAGAGGGGGAGGGCGGGTATTTATAGTTTTTTCTCGGACTCGGGTTTTCTGGTAAGTTCGAGGGAAAAAGCAATTTGAGAGCACGCTTAACCTTTGTTAACTGGATGTTACATCTTCATCTAGCATTTTCGCACATTTTTGTTAATTAATTATCCGTTTTAGGTAATTTAATAGACTGTTCTGTACCTTCCATTTTTGCAACCTATAAACATTGACCTGGTTATCAGCCACCATGTGTTTTGGGGGATTTTTGGGAAATCATTTGTTAGTGATAATATTGACCGTTATTTCATCTATTTATCTAATCTTTTTTATCCTGGTAAACTTTCTCTCATCTTATCTAGCAATTACCATCGTTTCAAAGCAACGTTCTTTGCTATTTGTCTTGACGATTTTCTCTACGCGATAATTTCCCCTTAATGTATACAAGACAACGTTTCAGGGCTCTCATTCTTCCTCTGACTAATGCCTTCAGGGCTCTAATATGCTGAAATTATGACGATATAATATGGCTTAGAATTATATAATTTCATCGTCTATAGCTAACTGTCTTGACTGGACTGACTGGATTGAAGGTGATTTGTTTTAGTGACTGTTTTAAGTGTCTTGTGTGTACTGGGGCTATGTAATTGACTTTTTACTTTAATATTTTATTTATAGAAACTTCTAGATATTTCTGTTTCTTGAGCCCTTTGTCTGCCGTTATCGATGGTGAGATTCTTTGTCTCTAGTGTTCTGTGAGATAAGGTTGTTCGAAGCCACAGGAGAGTAAAGCCATGAAAAGCCATGAAGCCGTGGAAAGCCATGAAAAACCATGGAGCCACGGGAGAGAGTTTTTGGATTGGATAAAGATTGGGTGGATCAGAGTTAATTTGCCAAGGGTAATAGTCAGGGGTATATCTAAGATGAGAAGACATCGAGATCTTGGCGGATTGGTGATGGGTGATCCAGTGCTAGTGTAGTGTCCAGTGTAGTGTCCAGTGTCTAGTGTAGTGTCCAGTGTCTAGTGTAGTGTCCAGTGTCTAGTGTAGTGTCCAGTGTCTAGTGTAGTGTCCAGTGTCTAGTGTCTAGTGTCTAGTGTCTAGTGTCTAGTGTCTAGTGTCTACTGTCTACTGTCTACTGTCTACTGTCTACTGTCTACTGTCTCTCTCTACTGTCCACTGTCTCTGTCCACTGCCTCTCTCTACTGTCTACTGTCTCTCTCTACTGTCTCCGTCCCTCTCCTTCTCCTACAATTTCCCTATTCCATAATTCATTACTATTTAAACTCAGATAAATTTATCATCCTTTCAACTTCTTTATCATAATCCCAACCATCCTCATAAACTCTATTCAAAAATAAATCCATATTAATATCATTAAATAAATAATCTCCTCTATCTTTTGTATCCTTATTATACATCAATTTTTCAACCTCTTCATAATGATTTCTTGAATTATTTCTATTAATAACATAATCTTTTAATATCATTTTATCATTTAAAATATTCAAATAATCATCATATGTTAATTGATTAATTTGAAGCTTTTCAAGAGCTCCAACAACTCTTTTTTCATATTCAAAAGTTTCTTCTTCTCCTCCAATTTGATGTCTTGAAACCCAACCGGTTGGATCTTTAGTGTAACTTAAAATATTTTGAGTATTAACCCAAATACGAAAGTTTTTAAGATATATATAATCTCTATAATTTTTTTCAGTTACTGATGTTAATTCATATTCATCATTAATCATAATAAGAAAATTGGTCAGAAGGTAACTAATTTGATCTTGAAAATGAATTGGCTTTAAAGTATCAACTTGATCAATTTTAAGAAAATGATTGTTTCTACAATTTACAAGACCAAATTTTTCATTTTTACGATAATTTTCTCTACCACTTGTTTCAATAAAATCTGGGGTAAGATAATTAAATTTGGCTGGCGATCTTGTATTAGTGATGGCTAATCCAGTTATATCAACGTATAATCCAGTATCTATATCAATAAACCTTCCATCAATATTATTATTCCCATTACCTTTTTCTCTATGAGTTATACTTGAACTTATATCAATAAAATATTTCCCCATCCCATTGAATTGGCCATTTTTAACAACATTTTCAATAACTAAACTTTGATTAAATTTTTCTGCTAATTTATTAAGCTCATTAATTGGCATTTGAACATCTAAATCCGTATCCCATGGGAAGATCAGACCATTCCAATACCAACTTAAAAGTGATCCATGAGCAATCCATGTAACGATTCCTTCTTTTACACAGAAATTAAGATAATTCTTAATTAATTTACATAATGAAACCATTTGTTCACTACGTCCAACTGTAAGTCCATTAAAAAATCTCCAATCATAATGTTCTCCTAGCCAACTTTCTTTATAACTTTTAAGTAATTTGGCTTCATTAAAAAACTTTGGAGGATCATCATCATGTATTGATTGTTTAAGAGAAAGAAGGTATAATTTTTCATTAAGACTTGGGTTACTTATTTTTTCAAGGTCTTCAATTTTATTTTTAGCATCAAACATAAACATTGACTTCGTAAGTTTTATATAATCAGGTAAACTTGCGGGTTTATTCTTCTTTGTGGATTTAACCATATCATTATATTTTTCAACTACATTAACCAGGTTTCCACTCATTCCTTCGATATACTCATTATTTAAAAGTCCGGCCCTTATATCGTTCTTTCTATTCTTAATACCAACCTCTACATTTCCTTTATCGGTCATAATAATCATTTTACTAGGGGAATCAAATGTCGTATATAAATACAGTTTTCCTATAATCTCATTATTTTCAATAGTCTGTTGACCAGGACTTTGTAAAATTTTATACCCTAAAGTACTACCTATATGATTCTTACAATACTCCTTAATGTCTTTGATATCACTATCACGAATTAAATCTTCATTTCCTGAAATGTCAAATAAATCTTCACATTTATTCTTTTGATCTCCATTAAATATGAATTTTTCAAGTTTTGAAAGATCTACCCAATCTGACCAATGAAATAACACTGGCTCATTAGGGTGGTCTTTAATGTATTGAAAATATACACTTAGGGTTAATCTTGGATCAAATGGTTGTAAAAGAGGTTTGGTGTGAGCAAGCGTTGAGACCGATTGGGTTCCGGTTGCTCCTGATCTTTTGGTCAAATCTGACCCTGTTAACGCTATCTTTTCATTATCCCTCTTTCCATTCTCTTCTCTCTTTCCACCTTTCTCTCTTTTCCCACCTTTCTCCTCTTTTCTTTCTCCACCTCCTATCTCCCTATAGTATCTCGGTATGTTCACAGTCAACTCCAACTCATCAGCTTTCTTCGTAACAGACCAAAGATCAGGATCATTCTTTCTTTGTGCTAATAACAGATCCACATGTTCATTAAACCTTGTATCCAGATCAAAATCAAATTCATTATGTAGAAAATCTGAATACCATTTATTCAATTTAATTTTCACACTTTCTTGTAATTTTAATCGTTCTCCTATACTTCGAAGGTCATTATAGTTTCCTATTAGCAGGACTCCACTATACAATATTATCACTATTGCAAAGATCCTTATAATACTTTTCTTTATTCTCCCCATAGTTGAAAAAAAAAATATCTGAAAATTATCAGCTTGTGAGGCTAAGAATTGTGAGACTGCACATAGACTTAAATCTAAATACAATGTTTTAAAACACGAAAAGAGGATGTGAGGAGAACATGCCGTTATGAACTATTGTTTTTGTATTTACTCTATATACTACTCAATACAGTCAGGCTGATTCAGATACTTGTTCTTGATTTTAACTCTTCGAAGCAATTTTGGTTTTGGGCACTTCCATGCAGTGCGACTTACACGATTAGCTTTAGGGTGAAATTAGACTACCGAATAAAGATAAAGTGAAACAGATTGTTTAAAAAGGGATCAAATAAGTAAAGAGAATTTGAAGGGAAGGATTTGAAACCTTGACATCTTTTCCCCAACTCCTCATCATTCTCCATCTATTTTTTATTTTGCTCGGGTATTTATTTTTTCTCGTATACTTGCACCAAAGCGAGTGGGTTAAATCTCGGATATGTTCCGGACTGCAGATAATGCAATTGAAAACGCTGTACCTGAATGAGCTGTGCCACTACAAGTGGCAGTGTACTAGTATGCAAGGGGGGTTATAAGTAAATTGACTAGAAGACGGGGAATAAATTGGTGTCAAGAGAGAGTGAAGTTCCTTGTGATATAGTGACTTACAACGATATATTGGACACGACACGACTGTGAATATGGCGTCTTTGAACATGGCGACTGTGAACATGGTGCCTGTGAATATGACAACCACTACTACGGCTATCTACGACTATGATACTCCCCTTCCCACCTCTATTCCTTTCTACCTATATATCTATTTCCCTATATAACACCCCCTCAGTTCCTTGGGTTAAATATCCCAACACATCAACCAGAGGATTATGATGGTCAATTCTATCCTCATTTTCAACTTCCTTCCCATTGAATTGAAAAATACTAGAACTTCCTCCAAATAAAACATCTCCTTCAAGTCCAACTCTATTACATGTAATTACAGTGGTTTTACGACGAGGTAACTCATTATATTTATGCCCTAAAAATGGGAAGAATCTTAATATATGATAATCTATTGTAGATGTGTCTGGTTTTGTTGGTACATACTCCTTTTTATCCTCTAAAGGTAACTCATCATTTAAATTAATATATGGATCCGCATTCGCAACCTCCAGGGCAGTTTTTGCAGCAATTGATGCATCATTAGTTTTATTTATCAGAGGAGAAAATGGCGATAACCAAGCCATTGGACAGATGATTAATTGACTTTGATTACGATAACATGAAAGAGAAAACTCAAATGCATTAAATGGAGCTTCAAACTTATATGGATTAAGATCCATACAAATTCCAAAATTGATAGTTACAGGAGATGAGTTCTTATTCAAGACTACATCTACAGAATCAAAGTCACGTTCTGGGTTCTCTTTACACCCCCATACTTCATCAGTTTCATATAAATGTGTTTTACGATAATTATATACACTCTCACCTAACGGATTTATTAATTTACATGAATTATAAATTGTATCACCATCAAGCTCGGGATATCCGACTACCGTAAAGCAATTATATTTTGACAGTAAAAACTTCCCGAAATCCGTACTTGGACATGAATCATTCGTATCTAAAAAAGGTAACAAGGCTTTTCTATTTGAAAAATTATATCCTGTCAAGGCCAATTCTGAGAGAACTATGAGGTCTATATCTTTTTTAGGAAGTCTGGATAGAAGCAGGAGAACCTTGGATTTGTTGGCTTCTATATTCCCAAGGATTGAATTGATTTGCACTGCGGCTACTCTTAGTTTCATAAGGGAAAGCTAATATGAGGCAGTGAAGATGAGACACTCAAGTGATGCGAAAGAATAATCGGTAAATCCGTGAAAAGCCTTGTCGCAAAAGATCGAGGTAATCCGAGAAAATTCTTCAGTATCTTGTCTAAATGTGTATGAGTGTGGGCCTAGATATCCTCATTCTTATCCAAATCTTAGTCCATCTTTGTCTCTGTGCCCTGTTCTCTTTTATCCCCACCCTTCAACATATCCCGTCCTGCCCCCCCTGCCCCATAGCAATCGCTTCGCCCGTTCCTGGTCGCGGCGCAGAGCTCAAATCCTACACAATATGGCAAATACTCTTATGACATATTTACACCAAAATAAATAAATTTACACAAATATCCACAAACATACATACAAATGATCTTTCGAAGAAGTAGGTGTGTCCTTATCCTTGCTTTCCTTATAGTCATCCATCTATTCATAATAGCTTATATAAATGATATTAAAGTTGATAATATAATATCTAAACCAAAGATCTTAAATCTTAGTTCAAAAATCCGTACTAAATTTGATACAGAGATTTTAAACAAGTATAAGAATGGGAAGCTAGAAGATGATAGTGATGAGTTAAAGTTAATGAATCATATGAAATTACAAGCAGATGATCTTGAAAATGAGATCATAGTACCGGCCCGGTATTTCACTAAAGAAGAAGATTCTATTCCACTTCCTTATGATCCACGTTTAACCCTAAGTAGTATCCTTAACTATCTTAGTGAACATTTGGAATCAAATACTGACCTTAATACCTTATCTCTCCCAGTATTTCATTGGTCAGATTATGCTAATCTCTCAGCTCTTAATCCATATATAACAAGTAATGTTAAACCAAGATGTTCTTCACTCTCGGTAAGTACAGAAAACCCTATCAGAGATAAAAAGGCAGAAATCATGACAGTTGAAGAGTATTGTATTAATGATGATGAACTTGAATTTCTTCAAGAAAATGAATTGATCTCTGAACATATTAGAAATCGTATGAGACTAATTAATTCAATGAGTAAAAAACAATCAACAGGATTCCATGTATTTAGATATGGTGGTAGATCAACTACTGTTAATAAAATCTTACAAGCCAAATCATATTTAAATGAATTCATGGAAACTCCACTTTCTTTAGTATTATTATTACCTGTAGAAACCAATTCAATTGGTGGTGCTCTGCAATTATCCAATGCCATTCAAATCGGTATAAACCAAAAATCTGATGGGTTTAAAAAATTAGCTCATACAGAATTATTCAATAATCTTCAAAATGAACCTGGAAAAGATGCCAGAATTGATGTTCAAAAACATCTTAAAACATTCATGTCAAAACTTAATAAAAACACCCAATATAAAGACATTAAAAGGGAGAACACTATTATCCCATTTGAGAAACATCTTACAGAAGAATCATTTCTTAATAATGCTACTGAAATATTTGATTCTATTCCTTTTAAAGAGGCACAAAATGATTTACATCTTGCCAATTATAGACGTAGTTTAGATATCTCACTTCATTCACCATACCCTTTTAAGTATTTTTTTGAAGCCAAATTACTTAAAAAGGATAGAAATTGGGAATTAGGTGGACATTATGATTGGAGATTTTTTGATGGAATTATAAATTATACAGAATTACAACCTCCAGTACTTCATTCACTTGTTAGTGGATGGTTAAAATTCATTAATAATTATAAATTTAATACATGGATTGCACATGGATCCCTTTTAAGTTGGTATTGGAATGGATTAACCTTCCCATGGGATATTGATTTTGATGTTCAAATGCCAATTCAAGATCTTCATAATGTTTGTAGAAGATTTAATCAAAGTCTTATAATGGATTTAGGATTTAATAATGAGAAATCTGAAATTAGATATGGTAGATACTTTTTAGATTGTGGTACATATATGGGAGTTAGAAATAATAGAAATGGTCATAATAATATTGATGCAAGATTTGTTGATGCTGATACTGGATTATATATTGATATTACTGGGTTAGCATTAACTGATGTATCACCACCAAAAAGATATGATGATTTATTACCTTCAGAACTTAAAAATACAAAAGAAAATAGAAAAGTTACAGCTCTTGAAAGAAATAATTACCTTAAAATTTATAATTGTAAAAATAATCATTTTGTTCATTTGAATGATATAACCCCTTTAAAACTTACAAAGTTTGAAAATCAATTGAATTATATTCCAAAGAATTATAAACAAATTCTTATGAACGAATATAAAGAAAAAGGTGTAGAAACAAGAAAATTCAATACCTATTCATTTATTGAAAATTATCAATTATGGGATTTAACAAAAGATCTTATAAAATTCGTTAAAAAAGCACATCCTGATAAGGCAACAAGTTTAAGAAAATATAGAGCAAATACACCAACTGGTACAAAAGCATCAGATTCAATTATTGAACAAGAATTTACAAGTGACGAAGAGTTTCTTCAATATCTTTGGAATAAAAAAGATTTACTTTTTGAATATACTATTACATCAGATTTAACAAATTTTCATAAACAAGAAATGGAATTTTTAGAATCTAAAAAAGATACAAAACTTCTTTTTTTCAAAGGCGGTGAAATGATCCATAATAATGATCCTTTAAGACATGATTTATTTAATTATAAATCTGCCTTTAATCAATATGATTTTAAACATTCAAGTGATCGTATATTAGAATTAGTTGATGGTAAAACCGATTCACAAATTGTACCTGAATCTGGTGATGTAAAAGACGAAGAAGTTAAGATTCCAAAACAAATAACCGATGCATTAGAAGAGATAGAATTAACAAAAGGTGATAATGAGATGGTTGAAGTTAAATGGGTTCAAGGAGGTAAAGAGCATAGTTCAACTGTTGGTAAAGATGCTAAAGACGTACCATTAGAAACTCAATCTGATGATCAAGCTAATGAAAAGAGGCCAAACCAGCCAAAAGTACCTAGTAATAGAGCTAGAAAATAGATATTAATACATGAGACAATGAATTTTGGTTTTTTGACCATACACGAAAATGTGATAGGTTGCAAAAAAATAATTTTTCTATTTATTTCCCCCTTTCTGCTGTTTTTCTTCTTCTCTTCTTCATGTTACAAAGTGTTCTAATTTACCCAGCAAAAACCCCATCAATCAAAATCATCAAAGATGATAATCAAATCATTGATAGGGTACATTTCTCTAGTACTTTAGAGCTCTTAACTTTTATTTTTAAGTATAGTAAATTACAAGATGAAAATATATACCTTGAATACGAAAAGAACCGTTCGGGATCTGGTGATGTTACTCTAATCAAAAGTGTTTGGAAAAACGTAGAGAACTTAATCCCTGAATTCGACGAGAAGAAACAAAAATTCTTAAGTGTTAGAACCCCATTATTATATTCTCTTGAATTTAATGCTTTTACTAAACCCAAACTCTCTGAAGGTGATCAAACATTTAGTCAATTTAGAAGAATGGCTTCTTACTGGTGGAAAGATAGTAAGTACCCTGAATTCTCTGAAATTCTGAAAAATTTATTATTCTTAAAATTTCTTGTAGATCAACTAAGATTTGATGGCCCAGATATTGTTGTTTCCTTAGAGGAGAATCTTGTTCTACTTATTGGATCTATTCACACTTTAAAGTCTCTTCTTGTAGTACGTGATTATAATAATGAAAGAGTCATCACTGCAGCTTTAAAATTCTTAGATAATCTTTTAGAGCTTTGTACCGAAGGGTATTTTGGTAAAACAGTGAAAACCTTTACCAGGTCCGAAGATGATAAGTATGTAATTAGTTTTTTGAGTTCTGTTCTTGCTATTTCAGGACTTAGAGTAGGAGAGATCATAAATGGTTTTGAAGGTGGAAGAAAAAATTCAACTGCTGAATTAATGGAGGAGATTGTAACTTGCGATAGAGAACTTAGAACGTATCCAGAAACACATATTTATTCGTGTTTGGATATGGCTAAATTCGTAAAACAATTACGTGAACCTTTTAATTTCAACTTTAGGTATCTGATTTCATGGGGAGACGTGAATATTGAAGTAGACGTCGGGGCATTGAATTCGTAGAGAAAGGATGAATTCGTAGAGAAAGGATGAATTTGGAGTATATATATGTATTGTGAATATAAGTATACTACTCCCCACTCTATTTCTGGTTCGCACACACTGGAGCCCGTAAAATCCAATGAGAAGTCGCAGAAATCTTCCAAAATATCTCACGATTTTCACCAAATGTTTAGATTAGGATTAAATAGAGGAAGTATTTCCCGTCAATTTGTTAGAAACAACAGTCATGGACACGGATTAGGTGTTTCCAAACACATCAACGAATTAGCATTCCACCCATCAAAAGTTAATGCTCAAGCAGGTGAAGCTTTTAAAAAAGCAGCTGAAGAAAAAGCTCATCATTCAGCAGGTGTTACTCATTTATGGAGAAAAATTACATTTTTCATTGCTTTACCAGCATTAATTGCCACTGCCATTCCAGTTGTCAACATTGAATTAAAACATGCTAAACATAGAGAACATTTAAGACATTTATCTGATGAAGAATGGCCAGTTCAATATGATTATCAAAATATTAGAGCCAGAAAATTCTTTTGGGGAGATGGTGATAAGACTTTATTCTGGAATTCTGATATTAATAGAAACATTGAAGCTTAATTTAGCGGGTAATACTTTATTTAGCATAAATATCTAGTAAGTAGATGAATAAATGAGAAAGAGAGAGGTATGGATAGGTTGATGGGGTATGGGATAGGCTAGAGGAAGGGACTATACTAGAGGAAGGGACTAGGCTAGAGTACCAGTAGAGTATCAGTGACTAGAGTATCAGTGACTAGAGTATCAGTGACTAGAGTATCAGTGACTAGAGTATCAGTGACTAGAGTATCAGTGACTAGAGTATCAGTGACTTGACTAGAGTATCAGTGACTTGACTAGAGTATCAGTGGACTAGAGTATTAGAGACTAGTCCAGAGTATTGGTGGCTAGACTAAAGTATTTACTAGTCCAGAGTATTGACTAGTCCAGAGTATTGACTAGTCCAGAGTCCTACTCCAGTCCTCCTCCAGTGCTCCTCCAGTCCTCCTCCCTACATCTCTTGTTACATTATATCATTAAAGAGTTGAAAATATAAACAAATTATTGGTTGCAGCTATTGCAACAGAATTCTCTCTTGGATGCCATGATAAATGAAGAATACTCTTTTTAAAATCAATATTATCAAAATCATTAGATAAATCATTTGTATTATTCATCATTCTACGTCTCATCATACCATTATTATTACCTAATTTCTTAGTTCTAAAAGCAGATTTATCAGCTTGTAAAATAATTTCTTCTTGATCATCATCATCTAATTGACTTGAAACAGGAGATTGAGGGAAACTTGATTCAACATTTGGAGATGAAGATTCATCATCTTCTTCATCTTCTTCTTCTTCTTCACCTTCTTCAGTTTTTTCCTTCATCTTTATTGGTTTCATATTTTCACTTGAAACATTCAGATTTACAATATTTGGATAAATCATAAAATTATTATTATATGAACCAGTCATAATAGATTTATTATCAGGACTAAATTGAGCTTCAAATTTATCAAAAATTGCATCATTTTCATATGTATCACATAATCTATCTCTTAAATGTTCATGAACATTAATGGTTTTAATTGGTTTATTTTCCATTGCTAAATCCCAAATTTTAACCGTCATATAATCTCTTGATACAATATATCTACCATCATGACTGAATTTAACATCACTTATAGAACTAGTAATTTCTGTAAAAAAATTATGTGACGTTGGATCCATATATTCTTCAAAAATCTTTGAATGTGAATCACACAAACTATTTGATCTCATATCATTAAGTTTGATTGTACCTTTTGATGATGAATACATAAATAAATTACAATGATTTGGATGGAATTCAGCACTGGTTATAACTTCTGTTAATTCTTCCATATTAGCAGGTTTAATATCAACAATATTAAAACTTTGATCACTTATACCTAAATTCCATAAATTGATTCTTAAATCATCACTACTAATATAAGTCTCTTGATCTGAATTTATTGAAATTGAATTTATATGATATGCATGAGCATTTGAATAAATTTTTTTGGGTTGTGCAGAGATAAGTTTATCATGAAGAGTCAATTTTGGTAATTTTAAATTCGATAAGTCGAAATTGGTCTTAAGATGATCTGATCCATTAAGATTATTTTCACTTACTAATTTAACTTGTCTTTCCATAACTTTCCATAATTTAATAGTTTTATCATTTGTACTTAATAAATATAAACTATTATTATAACTCTTGAGCCATTTGATCTTATTGATCTTTTCTTCGATTTCTAAACTCTTTAAATAATCAAATTCAGCGTCATGACTTTGAAATTCAGTGAAAAATTTATATTCACAATTGGAATTTTTACTATGATTTCTTTCAAATAATACAACTCTACCACCTTTATCACCAGTTGCTAAGAAATTCCCGTCGTCGTTGAATTCCACGGTTGAGATGATATCTGCTTCGGTGAGGTTTTCAATGTCTCCTTTATCTCCAAAGCATTGAGAGAATTTCCACGATTCGTTAATTGTCATTGGGGGTGATAAAAATTTGAGTGCGACGATATGAGATCACCAGTGCGAGGAGGAGGACGAGAGAGGACGAGGGAGGGACGAGAGAAAACTAAGAGAACGGCAAGGGTGGTAATATCGTTACTTGCGTTGGTGGTGTGTGCTGTGGTGGTTATATGTGCTTTTTAGGTCCATGGTCTGGTCTTTGGCACTGGTACCTACGACTCAATGGCTGTCCTACGTCTCAATGGCTGTCCTCTCAATGGCTGCCCTATGCTCTACGCTCTTTGTCCCCTCTATGGTCTTATTCTCTACACTAAGTCCTATACCCTACACTAAATCTGATAC
Source organism: Yamadazyma kanchanaburiensis (assembly GCA_030555785.1). Taxonomy (NCBI): domain Eukaryota; kingdom Fungi; phylum Ascomycota; class Pichiomycetes; order Serinales; family Debaryomycetaceae; genus Yamadazyma; species Yamadazyma kanchanaburiensis. Next base: position 21,348 of record JANIVJ010000046.1, on the reverse strand, counting down.
TTTCTAGCATAGTAACTCCTATTCTAGACTCTCCTGATACATCTTTATTTAAATTCCACCCCTGTGTCTCACCTTCTTTCCCTTTCTCTTCATTACTAATTTTAGTCTATGGTGGACCCGTGCATAAAATACTGTATACACACGTCTACCGAAAGTAGCAAAATCGACTTAACAAATCTTTCTACACTTTGTTGTATCTGACCCACAGAGTATAGAGAAGGTCTTTCCTTCAATAGTCTCCATTTTCCATTCACCCTCTTGATCTAACTCTTAGATCTCTAGATTAGGCCAAGAGTAGATACACTGGTGTCGTAAGATTAAGCCAGTGATTGAGAATATTACTATTATTGGTCTACGGCTACAAAAGATCTACATGTTACTAGTGTCCAATCATTCGTCTTCCTCATGTCTTTTGTACCCATTGACCATGTCTCTCTCTCGTCCCACAATTGTCTCCCAAAAATATTTTTCTCCAACTATCTTCACAATTAGAGTAGAGTAACAATCCTACAGAGATCGCTCAAAGTATTTAATAGGTGTTTATATTATCCAATGATAAAACTATACAAATCATTAAATTTAAGCTCTTTTAGCAGCATCTTGTGGGCTAACTTTTCTGTCGTTGGTAAATCTCTTTCTTTGTGGAGGAGCTCTAATTCTTCTATCAGATCTTGATCTAACTCTAACGATTCTGGCGTGGATAGCACAAGAGACACAGTAGTGTAATTTGTTGTATAATTTTGGTAAAGCGTATTCTTGGTAGACAGAAGCTTCAGATAAATCTCTGACAGCAGCAGCTTCAACCATATTTCTGATGGTGACTCTCTTGATAGCTTTATCTTTTGGAACACAAGCAGCACAGTTTAAACATCTGACTGGTTTAACGTGACCTCTACCTTTCTTATTTCTACCGTTGGAAGCTCTCTTTTTAGCCATTTCTATAATTGTTAGTATAAGGAAGTATTAATTATTAGAGAAGTTTATGAAGGTAATGCTCTTTAATTGTTGTTAAGTTTCTTTAGGGATGATTTGTTGTTTACTTCATTACTTCTCCTTTCTTTTCTTACATACTCTTTACTTTAATAAAAAATTATCAGACTGAAAATTTTTAGAGTGAGACTCGACAGGATTGATTGAATTCGTCCTGCATAAAGGTACGATTTGCGCACGAAAATGGGAGTCACGTCGTTAGGGTTTGAGAAACCCTATGAGTTCACACGTGATATATGGTGCGAATCTGTCGCACCAATCAACACATTTCAATTAAGGTCCTAGTATTAGCTGATTTTCAAAACAGTTGATTATATTATAAGTGAATTCAAACCGTTTAAAATCAATATATAATGTATGTAATGGATTCTACCGATCATGAAATATGCATGTGGACAATCAGGTCTCGAAAATCCCCGAAAATTCCCGTATCTAAATCACATTTAATTGACCAATCTTATCATCAGATGAGGTTGACAAGAGATCAAATATCATGAAATATAAGAGATATCACCGGACGAAAGACATTCCAGAATAATTCAACCAACCCTGTTCATCATATTTCACTCTCATACCCATACTAACCTTTAGGATCTCTCGTGTTTTAAGACAATCTATTCCAAGAGCTAGAGCTTTAACTACATCAGCTAGATTATTTGCTTCACCATCAAACTTTAATGCACCAACTGCCAGTACCTTAAAAGACGTTACCGGTCCAGATGGTACTTTAATTGGTCCTGGTGCTACCCCAGGTACCATTCCAACTGATTTAGATCAATCTACAGGTTTACAAAGATTTGAACTTTTAGGTCAACAAGAAGGTGTTGATGTTTTCGATTTAGAAAACCCAATTTTCGAAGGTAGTGGTACAATGGCTGATCCTTATCTTGTTCCAACTTATATTGGTTATAGATATGTTGGATGTATGGGTAAAAAAGGTGAAGAACATAAACCATATTGGTTAAAAGTTACCACCGAAGAACCAGCTAGATGTTGGCATTCAGGAGTTGTATTTTTAGCTAAATACGTTGGTTCTCCAGAACATTCTCATCATTAAATAATCATGATATAATAAATGCACTGAATAGGAATGACTCTTAATTACTCTCAATTAGGACTCTCAATTAGAACTCTGTTTATTATATCACCTGTAATTCTATAAATACCTATATACTACCCTATGACCGATCTGACTATATCTCTATATCTCTATCTCTATCTCTCTATCTCTATACCTTCTATTACTCTATCTCTATCTCTATCTCCCTCTCTCTAATCAACTTCTATAAAACACCCTTGAATAAACCCAACCAACGTAATGAGACCTAACCCCCACCATCCTAAACCTGCTAAATTAACATTTTGTCCAATTGACATAAGTTTACCAGTAAACAATGGACTTAAACATGCTGCAAAAGATGCAGCACTAATTGCGGCCCCATTAATAACCCCAACATACCCTGGTAATGCATTGGAATTAATTGATACCGCTACTAATGTCCCCATAGAACTTGCTACCATAACTCTAAATAATACAAAGAGTACAAGACATCCATCAGCTAATGGAGATTTAAATGGTAATGTTGGATCAATATGTTTTGGTAATAATACTAAAATATATGGTAAGATACAAAATAATATTGGGAAAATACCTAAAGTAAATCTATAATGACCATTTTTACTAAAAGTTCTATCAATCCATGGGAATACTAAAAGGATCATAAACATACCAAAAAATCCTGAACTTGAAAGAAGATTACCAGATTTATGAGGTTCGTATCCTAACCCACCTTGAAGGTTAAATGGGAATGAAGAAACTCTTTCACCATCTTTATATGCTGGAGGATATGAAACAAAAATTGGTAAAAATTCATCAAAAGCTGTAAAATGTGCTTGCATTATAAAATATGATAAAATTGGATTTATAACTTTTGGGGTTAAAATTTTTTTCCAAGAAATGGTTTCAATACTAATAGAATCATCACTATTAACTTCTATAACTTCTTCAATACTTGCATCTTTACTTAAAAGAGAACTAGTCTCATGAATTTGAGATTCATCAATTGGGTAAATTGATTCAACTTCTGATTTATAAATTTTTTTAAGTACTCTTTGAGTGAAAGAGTAACCAGAATCATGATGATGTCTAATTTCAGGATGGGTTTCTTTTAAAAAAAAATATGTTGCAAAAGTACCTAAAAATAAAATGGCTGCAATAATTATATTTGGTAGTGCGTAAGGATATTTAAAATCATTTGGAATTGATGGATCATAAGATGGATGAGCTAATTTCCCACCAATCCATGGACCAATGACTCCTCCAACATTCCAAGATACTGACATTGATAAAAATGCTAATCCTTGATGATGTTTATTATGAGCGATTTCTGCAATAACACTTCTTGAAACTCCTGCATTACCATTTAAACATCCCATTAAACCTCTTGCAAAAAATGCAACCCAAAAATTCTTTGCAAATCCAAGGATCAATAAAGAGATTGAACTACCAAATAATCCAAAAATAATTACAATTTTACGACCATAAACATCAGCTAATTTCCCCCAAAATACTGCAGAAATAAATTGTCCAAATGCAAAAATTGATGCAAGATATCCAGCATAAGTTGAAATATCACTTTCATCTTTTGCAATATTAAAATCTCTAATCATAAAGAATGCATAAGGAAATACTGAAGTAAATGCAATAGGTTCTGCTAATTTAATACATGAAATAACAATAATTTGTGCTAAAGGAAAATCTTTAAATTGTTCCTTAAATGTAAGTTGTGCCATATAAAAGATAATCTACAAGTAAGAATAAGGCGTCTTTATATACCTCATCTTATCTACGGAAAATTTAACGCATTTGTCGATGTAACGGTTTGCAACTCGCGGTAACATTAGTGGGGGAGTTATTTTTATTAGAGTTACAGTTATAGGCCCAAAAACCTTAAATAAACTTTAAAAATTAGATAAGACTATATATCTAAGCTTTGGCGTATTTATTTTGAGTGATTTATTTTGGTCACTCATGTTTATCAACTTGTTATCTGATCTGCAACACTTGCTTGAGACAAGAAAATATTTGTGTTACATTGATCTCATCGCATATCACGTGAGTCGTCGGACGTTTAATATAATCTATTCTAGTGTCTAGTGGGGTGTGTATCGTAGTTATGTAGTAAATCAGTTAAAATTGGTTCGTATCTTTCAATTTCTGTTTCTTTTAATTATTTTTGTCTTGATTTGGAAAGCCCCTTATTTGCGCTCGTACCCTGGGGGTGTTAGGAATGTTGCTAGTAACCATACCCGAGAAACACGTTTAATCAAAACAATGATAAATGTCTCAGATAACACTTATGTCACTCTTGAGTTATTTTTTGGTGGCTATTGTTTGATAAGGATTTCTGATTAGGGGTCCTACGATTCCCCTGGATTTTTTTTTTTCGTGGGATTATATGCAGTCACAATTGCAAGTGCAAAATAAACCCTTGATCTGATGTGACTAATAGTACGAAGGGATATGGGAAGAACGTGTTGGGATGTGTATCTTGTTCCCCTGTGAAGTGACCTTATCGATACTTCCCCAGAGTGTTAATATTTCTCGAGGGTCTTTTTATACAGGGTCCTTCAAACCCTAATTCCTTAGTCCACTTTTCCTTTTTCCTTTCCTTTTCCTTTTCCTTTTCCTTTTCCTTTTCCTTTTCCTTTTCCTTTTCCTTTTCCTTTTCCTTTTCCTTTTCCTTTTCCTTTTCCTTTATCATTTTCCTTTATCATTTCCTTTTCTCTTTATCGTTTCCTTTTCCCTTGAGTTCCAAGTCCTGTCCTTCCCCTTACTTCAGTTCCTGAATCCTCTTTGATCCATGAGTATTGGCTAATACTTCGATTGTGGTTTTTCTTCCCCTACATTGGTCCTTTCTGGTGGATTGAAGTTGACAATGACTCCTATAGATACCATCTACACTTAACTTATTCCTAGAGTAGTGACCAGTTCACTTTGACCCATTCTCCCATAAACATCTAGTGTCATAAGACCAAACGAGTATAATGGTGTCTGGATTTCTGATTCCTCTAGTGATTTGTGTGTCTAATCCAATAGTACCTTGCTAAAGTAAAACAATTCCAGGACCTTTTGCATGTGTCTACCCCCCACCTGTCAAAAATTTAACCCCCACCTGTCAACTCCGGACTTCATATATCTGTCAAAAGTGTATTCTTTCTTTTATTGATCCGTTTCCCTTATTGAAAACCAATGCACCATTTGTACTGGTCCTACACGTTTGTATCGATCGGGAAATCAGAGATAATAGAGAACATGTGTTTTATTGGTGGCTCTTGCAATCTCTACAAATCTATTTTTATCATTTCTTGGATGATTAGTAATTTTAATGAGTCAAAGATACTCGACCGCTCATTAAACCTACTCGTTCTATAAAAAATTACTCGATACATCGATTTTAAAGAAAATATGCCTACTTTTTTCCTTGGGTTCTGAGGAGTAGAACCACACCAACCTTGATTGAAAAATGTTTTCAAGATCAAAAAGTAGTCTTCATATAAATAATTCTTTCTGGGTAGGTAATGGCGAGCAGGTAAGCTGCCGCACAATTAGATTGGCCGAGTCCGAGAATACTTAAACTCCCCCAGATTCCGAAAAACCTTGTAAATAATGACAAAACCATCAGTTTTATTCCTTGGGGCTCTTAATAAAGAATTACCACAATATAAAGAATTTTCAAAAAAATTTAATTGTATAGATTATACAATTAGTTCAAAAGAACTATTAATTGAAGATTTAAAAACTAAATTTAATCATGTTGAAGCTATTTATGGTGCATGGTTATGTTTTGCACCAGTTGGAGGATTTAGAGGTGAAGTATTAGAAGCTGCTCCAAAGAGCTTAAAAGTTATCTCAATCTGTTCTGTTGGATTTGATAACTATGATTTAGATGCAATGAATGCAAAAAAAATTATTCTCACCAATGTTCCATCAGATGAATGTGGTGAAACCGTTGCAGATTTGGTTTTATATAATGCATTAGCAAGTTTCAGAAACTTCAATATTGCTCAAAGAGTTTTCATTGAAAATGAACATCATACAATTAAAGCCAGAGCAGCTGCTCAATTTGGAGGTTTTGATCATAAAACTGGTAAAGTTATTTTAGGTGATAAAGACTCAACAACTTATGCTTATGGAGAATCAGTTGGAGGATTTCCTAATAGAAATCCAAAAGGTCATAACGTTGTAATTGTTGGATTCGGACAAATTGGTAAAGTTATTGGATCAAGATTATCAAATATTGGAATGAATATTCATTATATTAAAAGAAAAAAATTATCACCACAAGAAGAATCTGAATTACCATATAAAGTCACATATCATGAGAATTTGAAAGCATCAGCAGATGTTGCAGATTTAGTTGTAATTGTTGCACCAGGTACTCCAGAAACTAAACATATGATTAATAGTGAAGTAATTGATTCATTTGCCAAACCAATTAGAATCATTAATGTGGGGAGAGGTAGTATTATCGATGAAGATGCTTTAATTAAAGGTTTAGAATCTGGTAAGGTTGTTTTTGCCGGTTTAGATGTTTATGAACGTGAACCAAATGTTGATCCAAGATTATTTGGAAGAGATGATGTTATTTTAACTCCACATGTTGGTGCATCAACTGTTGAAAATTTCGATTATACTGCAGTTAGATCTCTTGAAAATATTGAAGATGTTCTTTTAAATAACGGTACAGGTTTAAATAGAGTTAATTAGAGAATAAACGCAAATCTTTTTTTTTTTGCAGCAATTGCGAATTTCAGGGTTGCAACCACAATGAAGAGAAAACAAGAACAAGAAGTTACAGAAAAAGTAGAAAAAAAAAAAGAAAATGAAATCACTTATACTACCAAACTAGCAATACTTTGTGTAGAAAACTTAATTGATTTTAATGTTTCAACAAATTTCCATATGAATAGATTTATTTCTAAACTCTCAAATCAATCAAGAATTCCTTCTTCTAATGAACTTTTATATGAAGTAGAAATGTTAAGTAATAAATTTCAAATGGATATCAGAAACTTCCTCTCTAATTTAAATGATTGTAGTTATACTTTAACATTACACAAATGGAAAGGTACAAATCTGCAATATTTATTTTGTCATATTCATTATTTAAATGAAGAATTCAAGCAATTTGAATTCCCTTTAGGAATCTTTGATATTAATGCAAATGGTGGTAATGTTGATGTTGGTCTTATTAGAAACTCGGTCTTACATGATTTAGTTGGGAAAATTACTTTTATTACAGTAAATTTTGAATTAGATGAAAAGACAAAAAGTATTTTAAACTTTTTATTGGATTCAGATGATTCAATTGAGGATAAAGTATTACAATGTTTCCCAACATTTATTTTAAATTGTATTTATTCATTTTTAAATGAATTATTTAAATCTGATGAATTGGATAAAATTATGAATAGTTGTAAATCTGTACCACAAAAAATTGAAGAATTCTTTATTCAAGTAATTCAACAAGAAATCCCAGGAATTATTGATATAAATATTGATTCAAATGTTGATAAAGAGAACCAAAAATTATTTGAAGAATCTAAATCAAATATCATCTTTAAACTTAGATATCTTGTAAATTTGAAAAAATATATCAATACCTTCACACTCTATCAATGGCAATTATTAGAATTTTTAAGTTATATATGTGCATTTACATTTAAACTTGTTAGTATCGATAATGAAACAAGTAATTCACATAAACTTATTCAATATATTAAATATGAAATTTATCTTATTAATCAAATGTTTGAAAAATTTCCAACAAAATATAATATGTTAAGTAGAGGAATTTATAAAGTATTTGAAGAATTTTCTATTAAAATAGAAACGTATCATCAATCACTTTCAAATAAACATGATATCCTTTTATCAACATATTTAAATCCAAATACAAGAAAATTTTTACAACCAAGTGAAATTCAAGATATTAGAAATAATATTTCAATTGGGGTTAGTAATAAAGATCAAACCTTTGATGATTCCCTTAATTATATTGATGGAGTTGTTATGGAAGCATTTCAATGTTCTGGGAACTTAAACAATGAATGTTCCCTTTATGAATCAATGAAATTAGAATCTAATGAAACAATTGAATTTTGGAAAAACCAACCTGAATTACCAAATTTATCAAAAATTTCAAGAAAAATTTTACCAATTCAAATAAGTACATATAGAAATATTGAAGAGTTTCAAGAAAGTTTTGAAAAAATTTCAAAACAAATTAATTTACTGGAAGGTATTTGTTCACTTGAATCATTTTATTTTACTCATAAATTATCGAGACAAATTGATTTAATAATGGCTGCAAAAACATCAAATTTTGAGGAATTTTATTTCCATAAAAATAAGAGTCAAAATAAAAGAAAACATCAGAAATTAATTCAAATCCATGGTAAAGATTTATCATTACCAAAAGATTAATAGAATTATTAGAGTAAATATGATATAGTAATGTAACCAGCAATAAAAAGGAGGTGCGCGGTAGTGTAGGGAACGAAATCTCACTCTCAAAATCATTTACGTCGATTAGGTGATAACTAAAATGTCATTATATATTGGTGTATATACAGTGTTATATCAATATGATGCACAAACCGAAGAAGAATTGAGTGTATCACCAGATGATATTCTTTATTTGCTTGAGAAATCTCAAGTAGATGATTGGTGGAAAGTTAAAAAGAGAGTTTTACCAGTTGGTGATGAAGAAGTTGATGAACCTGTTGGTCTTGTACCATCGAATTATATTGAACCAGCTCCTGTAGTAAGTACCTGTTCAGCATTATATGACTATACAAAACAAACCGAGGAAGAATTGACTTTCCAAGAAGGTGAACAATTTAATATTTATGATTTAAATGATCCAGATTGGTTATTAGTTGGAGATTTATCCTCATCAAATTTTGGATTTATTCCTTCGAATTATGTTCAAATGTCTACGGGACAATCAGTACCACCTCCTACTCAATCGGTACCAATTTCACAATTTGCACCTCCACCTCAACATAAAAGTAGAAGTCAAGAACCATCAGAACCTGAGCCTGAAGATGAACCAGAAGATCTCGATAGAGAACCTTCACCAGAACCTGCATTACCTTCAAGACCAAGACCAACATATGAAGAACCGGTATCACCTCCAAAACCTTCAAGACCTGATTATTCAGATGATGAAGCACCTCCAATGCCTTCAAGACCTCAAGAATCTGAACAAGATTTAGAACAACCAGAACATTCGTTTGATGGAGAATTCTTTAAATGGTACATAGATGAAGTTGATGGTAGAAAGAAAAGAAGTGTTATGTTTGCAATTGGTAAAGGATTGATTATTCTTAAACCCAATACAAATAATCCTAAAAAACTTAGATTAAAATCATCATCAAGTTTAGATCATGAATGGAGATTAAAGGATTTGAAAAGTTTTGATAGTGAGAAGAAACACTTATTTTTAGAATTTAAAAATCCAACTGCATCTATTGAATTACATTGTGGATCAAAAGATGTTTGTGATGCGATCATGTCAATCTTATCAGATTTAAAAGGAGCAGAAGCAGCAAAAGGATTAAAAGAAGTTGAAAAAGCATCAAGACCATCAAATGATTCATCAAATCGTAAAATTGGACGTCTTATCTATGAATTTATTTCTCAAGGAGATGATGAATTAGGATGTAAAGAAGGTGATGAAGTTTATATCATTAATCAAAGTAAATCAAAAGATTGGTGGATGTGTGAAAGTATTGAAACTGGTAAACAAGGAGTTGTACCTTCATCATATATTGAAATTATTGGTAGTTCAACTTTAGATAAATTAACTGAAACTCCTTCAAGACAAAAATCTGTTAAACAAAAAGAACAAAAAAGAAAACAAAAAGAACAAAAACTTCGTGATAGAGAAGAAAGAGATCGTATTAGAGAAAATGATAGAGCTGAAAGAGAAAAAGTTAATAATAAAAGATCTTCAACTTCTGATAAATCAATGCCAAATTTCCATAGAGTTAGAACATGGATTGATAGTTCTGGTTCTTTTAAAGTTGAAGCAGAATTTTTAGGTTGTATTGAAGGTAAAATTCATCTTCATAAAACAAATGGGGTTAAAATTGCTGTAGCTGCAACAAAATTAAGTATTGAAGATTTAGAATATGTTGAAAAAGTAACTGGTACTTCATTAGAAGATTATAAAGAAGAAGTTGCTAAACAAAATGCTAAAAGAAAAGCAGCAATTGATAAAAAATCTTCTGATGATAAAATTGGTATTAAAAAGGAAAAATCTGCAACGGCTGTTATAAATGATATTCCACCTCCACAACCAACAAGACCAAAATCAAATCCAACAACTTCAACATCTGAACCAGAATATGATTGGTTTGATTTCTTCTTAAATTGTGGGGTTGATATTGGTAATTGTCAAAGATATACTCTTAATTTTAATAGAGAACAAATGGATGAAAATATTCTTGAAGATATTAGTCCTTCATTATTAAGAACTCTTGGATTAAGAGAAGGTGATATTATTAGAGTTATGAAATTCTTAGATAATAAATTCGGTAGAAAGAAAGATGAAGATGTTCCAAATCAACCAGCTTCTGGAAGTTTATTTACTGAACAAACTGGTGCATTAAAAAACAATTCATCAAGTGAAATTTCAAAAGTTGATGCAAAAGCTTTACCAACATCAAAATCTTCTGATTCAACTCCAAATGTTATTGATGATGATGCTTGGGCTATTAAACCTGCTGCTAGATCAAATGATGATCTTAGTAAACCTGCTCCTCCTCAACAACCACAATATACTGGTTCTTTACAAGATTTAGTAAATATTAAACCAATTGATCTGAATTCTACTACTCCAAATATTAATAAACCAGTTCCTGCTTTACCAAATGAAGTTCCTTCTGCAACTCCACTTACTCCAGTTAAAACTGGTACTTTAATTCAACCTGGTCAACAATTTGCTGTACAAAAAACTGGTGATGCATCTCTTGTATCTCCACAAAAAACTGGTACTCTTGTACCGGTTCAAAGAACTGGTGGGTTAGTACCTGTTTTAACTGGTGGTTTCATGACTGCTCAACCAACTGGTTTCATGCCTATTACTGCTCAACCAACTGGGTTTATGCCAATACAACCAACTGGGTTTGTACCTTTACAAACTGGAGGTACTGGTATTCCACCTGTATCATTTAATCAACCTGTTTTACAAACCGGTTCCATGACAATGCCACAAACTACTTTTGGTCAACAACCTGTTTTTGCTCAAGTTACTGGTGGTGTTCCACAACAAATTACTGGCGGTGTTCCTCAACAAATTACTGGTGGTATTCCACCTACAAGTTTTGGTGCTCCTCCTGCTACTTCATTTGGTCAATTCTCTGTACAACATACTGGTCCTTTAGTACCAGTTCAAAGAACTGGACCAGGTCCTCAAATGCCACAAACTTCATTTGGTCAATCTCAACCATTTCAACCTCAAAGCACTTTTGGTCAAACAATTTCTGCTCCACCAACATTTAATGGTCAAATAACTGGAAGTCAACCAGCTTTCAGCCAACCTAATTTTGATAACAATATGAACCAAATGACTAATATGTTTCAAAATACTGGGGTAACTAGTCCAAATTTCCAACAATCTTTTGGTCAACAACCTCAACAATCTTTTGGTCAACAACCTCAAGCATCTTTTGGAAATTTCCAACCACAACAAACTTTTGGTCAACAACCATTTGGTCAACAACAAACATCTTTTGGACAACCCCAAACGTCTTTTGGACAACCCCAAACTTCCTTTGGGCAACCACAAACCTCATTTGGGCAACCGCAATTTGAAGGATTCGGAAACGGTGCATTACAATCACAACCAACAGGTTCAGGGTTCGGAAATGGTCCATTACAGTCACAAGCAACTGGTAAGAGAGCAAATTTACTGGCTGCTACACCAGATAATCCATTTGGATTTTAGATGATAGATGAATTATAAGATTAGATGAAAATAGTATTAGTAAATGTAATAAAAGTATTCTTTTAAGATTGTAGATTTGGGGATATTGATTTGCAGCCATGTCACGGGATGAATTACATTGTCCCGGTAATCTATATTAATTTGTGTTGGTCTATGGTGGTATATGATAGTATGTCGTGTAGTATATTGTAGTATATTGTAGTAGATGGTAGTAGATGGTAGTATCGTTGAGTAGTTTGTAGTATTGCAATTATTTCAAGGAAAAAACGAACTGCTTCCATTGAAGAAAGTACCCGAACAAACGTATAGGGAATTTAATTATTAACAACATTTGTTAGAACATTACGGTGTGAAAGATTTGTAATGTACTGAAAAACAGATAAGTTCAGTTTTTCTGGATGCAGGAAAATGGAGATAATGGTGCCAGAATCAGGTGGATTTGAATATAAAAAGTAATCTAGTTAGATAATTCAACGTAATATCGGGTTTCTCTGTTGAACTTTGTTGACTTTTGTTACTATAATTAAAATTATTACTTATATCACAAAGTACACTACATAGACATATATTCCAGGAATCAGTCATTTTTGGTTGTGGATTACTTCCGTGTACTTCAATTTAACCCTCTGGCTCCAACAGTTGTACATTTAAATACTTTGACTCTTTTTCTCTGGTTAAACAAGAAAGCGTTTACTGTGATCATTCTACTACAACAATTATTCATTAATATATTTTCTACTCTAAGATTGTATATAGCTAATTTTATCATTACCCGACCAATAATCACTGATGTTTATTACACCTTTTAAATTCTATCTATACCACCTAACTTTATAAGACTCTATCAAAACCTCCAAAGATCTGATATCCATGTTTGCTTTTCTTCTAAATTCCTCCTCCAGTAAATCCTCTCTTAATTCAGCGTCGCTATAATCGATTATATAAACATTTTCATTAAAAATAAGATTTTCCCTTTCCACACTAGAGCTAACAATTCCGTTCTTATGAAGTATATTCAATTGAAGTTTAGCGTCCTTTGCAAAAGACTCGAAATTTTCTGTAGTAATATCTTTGGATTCGATATATTTCATAATGATACAATTTCCGGTTACTGGTGGTCCAAATCCTTTATGAAGCTCTATAAGAATACGGGGATGTCTAACATAAACACTATTGAATTCTTTATCTTTGATTGGTAATATCTTATTAATTATCCTTTCTTCTTGAAAAAATTTCTTTCTTATATAATCCCTACCTACATTAACATTTTTTTCCTGACTTAAAATGGTATATGGATCATAAATCTTCAAAGCCATCATGGTATGTTCTGGAATATTTTCTGAAATGACTCCTTTCATATACTGACTTTCAATCGAATAAAGCGTTGAAAATTTGTATGTGGACCTTACTAATTCCTTATTCCATTGACTGTATGTCACTTTCAATCTAAGGGTTAAATCGTTTCTGTTAACAAGAGAATTCAACGTATGAATGTTTGGCTGGGTAAGAGATGAGTTGGAAAGACGAGAATTATATTCTTCATGAAGTTCAACTAGCGTTGGTAATTTGTCATAAAAATCAGTAACCTCCATTCGATCTTGTTTTTGTGCCAGATGTAGTAAATACACCAAACCTTCAAAAAAGGTAGGAGAGTGGCTATGGAGATTTAAAATTCTAATCTTCATGGGTATATTCATATCCTTAAATATTTCTGATAGTTCTGCTGGTGATTTGTTCTGAACTGCCTTATAATCAAACTGAACTAAGATTAAGAAATAACCATCACTTAAAAAACCAAACATAGTACGACAACCTAACATGTAGACGATGAGTTCAGTAAGAAGTTTTTTCATGGTTTGATTTTCAAAACCTTGAAAAGAATACTCGCCAGATGAGTTCTTAACATCTTTCATAAATATTCCAGATCTCCTGACTTCACCCACACATTTGGTATTTCTACCATACAAAAACCCAAAATTTGGTGTCATATGAATTCTAGTTTTACAGATGGGGATCAATTTGGACACTGGAGAGTATATTTGGCTATTTGTTTCTAATTTGAAATCTAGTGAATTACTAAATTCAATTAAAAGATAGTACATATACAATGTGGTATCTGCTCTGCTGTAATCAGTATAAACTCTGTCGAAACTATCGTCAAACAGTTCTAAAAACTCCCAGCCATTTCTCTGATGTTTGACAACTTGATTTAGAACATCTTTGATTTCATCATCGCCAATAATAGACAACTTTGTGGTGTCAAGTTTTAGTTTTAAATCACTACCTAATATGTTTTCTATTTCTTCGGTATCTAAAGTTGAGGTTTTACTCTTTTCGATTTTGTAATGGAATATTGGAAGAGATAAAAAGAATTGGGGGAATTCATTGAAAGGTCTTCTCCAGTCGTATGTATATCTACTATCCGTCCCTTCGCCATTTATATAAATGGTCTTATAATACGAGTCTTTGGTAAAAGGAGTAGGAAACACATCTTTATAATTTATAAATGAGTATGAGGTAGTTTTTGGAAGGACCAGTTGAATGAAATCATTAATAGTCATTTTTGGTGTAGGTATTTTAATGAAGGAGAAATTTTTTGGTTAGGCTAGAGTAAGCGTACATATGGGTCGTTCTAGTTCTTTCCTAATTTTTGCAACCTTTCTCGCACCATGTAATTTTTTGCAACCGTTCAATAAAAATAATACCGTTGATATAGAGATTGATTTGGCCTTCTGGAAAGAGAGATAAGAATCTTATATAGTTAGGGGGCTAGGACAACTGTTTATAAGTGACGAGTTTGTTTTCATTGACTGGCTCATCGGAGTATTTAGAACATAAAATAATGGTATTGGAGATGAAGATTTGTTGAAAAAGGTCTAGAGAGACGACAGCAGACATAGAATTTCTAAAGAACGAATGTGATCAGTAGATGCGTCGAAACTTTATCTAGGTCCCAAAAAGGTTATAATTGTAGCAAATAATTATTGTAGTCAAGATGATTCTTGTAAACTGGTACACACAATTTCTTCATTTCTTGTTTTCCGTATCACTTTCATCTTGTTCGATAAACTAAACGGTTACTTATTTGCTGGAGCTTGAACAGAACAACCTTGAACAGTTGATTCTATAAAAAGTAGATTAAAGGAATTACAGGAGATTTGGTCTATCGATAGAACTGAACAAGAGGGTGTTTAATGTCTTTATTCATTTCATCACCACTCTTGGTAGTTCTGTTTATGTTATGTACTAAATATTATACGGACCTTTAGAAGATTTCTGGGAAAATAGACGGATAGATTAGGCAGAAGATGACAAGATGACAAGATGACAAGACGACAAGACTACAAGAGGAACAACACTACAGTATAGCTAATCTACAGAGACCGGCTGTCTAGAATTCCTAATAGCTAGACCAATCTGTACACAAGGGCTCTAGGCCCATTCCCCTCTAAACATTTTATCTATTTATCACTGGACATGTCCCTATTTACAATTCATTACTCGTGCCTATATCATATCACCAATATCCTTTCTCTTTTCGCCTGCCCCTGCCCCCTCTCTTCGCCTCTTGCCCTCCCTTTTCTCTCCTTCATTCTTTCCTTCCTCTTCTATATCTTCTTCATATCCCCTTCCGTAGGAATCCAATTACTCTTAAAGATCCTACGAACTGCTCCTGGAGAAATTTTAAACCTCGATGCGAGGTGAACGGTTTTTATATGGGGCATGGTCTCTTTGAAGAAGCGTAGGTCTTGGATTTGTTGTCGATTTATTTTCTTCGTAGGGTTCCATTGGCCGTATTCTTGTTTTATGGAGACATCTCTTTTAGGTAAGAGTGGGGAGTAAGGAATGGATTTAAGGGTATAGAGAGAAATATGCATTAAAAATATATACCTATTTATCTTTTGCTACTGCTTCCCTAACAAAAATTGTTTCAAAACTCGTAAGTTTTCATTTTATTTTATTCATTTCTTCATTGAAACAAGATTTTATATTTATACAAGATTCAGACGGTGCCAGAAGATTGCCAAAAGTGCCAAAAAGTGCCAAAAAGTGCCAAAAAGTGACCAACGAACAACCAGAGTGTTTGGGTATTACAAATATAAAATTTGCAGCTAAATGAAAAGCAATATCATCAATGAATTACTCCATCAGTTTTATCTAGTACTTGTTAGAACACCATCAATCAAAAATACCAAAAACCTATCAAACTTTCAACATCTATGACATGATCAACTTTACCCTCGTACACACATATCAGAGTAATTCCCAGTCCCACATTCGTGTCCTACCCAGATGTGGTATTTCGCAGCCAAATCAGATCTATAACATCCCCTAGAAATAATGGTGTGGGAATTACAAGATTTTAAAACCTTAGTTGATTTCTTATTAGAGAAGTATGATATCATCAACCTGAAAGGTATTGATGGTGAGTTATCAAGAGTATGGATTCTTTATAAGCAATATATTCAAAAAGCTTCAACACTTAATATCCTTGAAAATCTTGATTATGAGATTTTTGAAGAGTTTCTTGAAAGCCTTAAAACCATCTCGATGAATGCATTGGATGTGATTAGTGTAGATGGGTCAAAGGCCATTTCAAATGTCGAAAAACTTAAGCTCTACTTATTACAAGATAAGATCAATGGAAATAGTAGAAGGGTTAGTTTCAAAGGAAATGAATTGGATCAAACACTCCCACCAAAAGAGTCATTGAAACTGTTGTTAGAATTAGATTGTAATACCACTAAAGCGTATGTAGATTCTTCAGATCCACTTGAATTTTATTCTTCAACAAAAGATCTTAATATCCTTTTAAATAAACCCAACGCAAGTGTAGAATTAGCTAAAAGAAGAGCCAAGATCCAAACCCCTTTAAAGCCCTTTATTAAGATTTGTAATGATCAAAATCATTGTAGAGTATTAAGTAATATTTGTTTCAATAGACAACAAATCTCTACCCAAAAAACCCCACAAGATAAATATTTTCAAATCATTGAATCGTGTAAAAGACAAATCTCTAAAGATGTTTATGAATGTTGTAAAACCAAAATTCATTATTTACCAATTATTGGTAACCACACAGACGTAACCTTAGGAGATTGTTCATATTTAGATACATGTCATAAGATTAAAACATGTAGATACTTACATTATTTCAGTTTAGTTCCTGAGATCAAACCAATTGAAATGTCCAAAGAACTTAAAATGATTAAAACAGAAATCTCCAAATCTGAGTTTACCATTGGATTTTGTTTTAATGAATTTAATAAATTACCTTTACCACCACAATGGATTAATTGTGATATTAGAACCTTACCATTTAATATTTTAGGGAAATTTGCAGCAATTATTGCAGATCCAGCATGGGATATTCATATGTCTTTACCATATGGAACATGTAGTGATGAAGAGTTATTAACATTACCAATTCATCAACTTCAAGATGAAGGAGTTTTATTTTTATGGGTAACTGGTAGATCAATTGAAATTGGCAGAAAAGCATTAATTAAATGGGGGTATAAAATTTCTGATGAATTGATTTGGATTAAGATGAATCAACTTAGAAGAACAATTGTAACTGGTAGAACAGGTCATTGGCTTAATCATTCAAAAGAGCATTTATTAGTTGGTTTAAAAGGTGATCCTTTATGGATTAATAAACAAATTGATATTAATACAATTGTTAGTTCAACAAGAGAAACATCAAGAAAACCTGATGAAGTTTATGATTTTGTTGAAAGATTAGTTGGTTCAAGCGCAAGAAAATTAGAAATATTTGGTAGAGATCATAATGTTAGACCTGGATGGTTTACAATTGGGAATCAGTTAACTGGGGTATCAATTCACGAGAGGGAAGTTAGTATGAGATATGAAAGATTTAAGAGTGAAAAAAGGGAAAATAGTGAAAAAAGGGGAAAATGAAAAAACAAAAGTATTTTTTATTCGTAATAAATATCCTAATTCTTCTTCTTTGAATCTAAAAACTTCTTCCTATTCTCTGCTGCACCTTTCTCCATATAAATCCTAACATCATCTCTAAAACCTAACCAAAAGGCTACTTCAAAAGAAACAAAATACGGAGCCAAAACTAAAGCTCCAAGTAAATTATCTAATAAAGCAGGTGCTCTGTGTTCATGAACTTTATGACCATAGAATTGAGCTAACCATGCAATAATATGAACAAAAACACTTGCTTTATAAACTGAATTTTGTGATAACATTGATAGAGTTGAACCTACAATATAATGATAGTATGTGGAGTATACAAAGGCAAAACCACCATAAAAAATCGTGGTAGGAATTCCAACTTTCCAATCTAATAAAATATAAAATAAGCTAAAGCATGAAATGAGCAATGTACCTAAATTCAAGTAAGGGTTCAAGAAAAAATAAGGAACAAACATAGCAATTGCACTAGATAAGATAATTGGAATACATATCAAGTGGATGGTTACATTGACTTCGTTTGTGTGGTAAGATTTGTAGAAGACTAAGTGTTCTTTTAGGTCTAAGATGCCTGGCATTGCGAAGATTTCACCCCGCATCTCACTATTGCTCTCTTCTCTACTCTGTCTCGTATATTTCTACTCTTCTACTCTACTCTTCCCTCTTCTACTCTCTCTACTCTGTCTCGTATATTTCTACTCTTCTCTTCTACTCTTCTCTTCTACTCTTCTACTCTTCTCTTCTACTCTTCTACTTCTCTCTGTCTCGTATATTTCTACTCCTCTATTCCCTCAAATCAATCTTAGGCTTCTTCACAAGTCTTGATTTCTTTGTCTTTGGCTTATTATCAATCTCTTGTAAGTTTCTACCTAAATTATCTTCATCTTTAACTTTAAAAATTCTAACAATCCAATTTGTTGATGTAAAAGCTTCTTCTAAAATACTTAAATCTGGTGAATTTTCTAAAGGAATTGTTTGTCCTCTAACTCTATCAATACCATCTCTACCATTAAATAATTCATTAAATCTATAATATGACATTTTATACATTAATGAATTTTTCATTGTTGGAGTTGCAAATTGATCAACTTTATATTCACCTCTTTCAGTAAAGAAATCTCTTTCTTTAACTTCATCAGGCCAAATTCCTTCAGCAATTCTAATCATCCAAAGAAATTTATTCAAATCATCACCTGAAAATCCAATAACTCCTCCAAATATAATTAAAATATAATCAACATCATGTTGTTTTAAAATTTCATAAGAAACTTCTTCTGATGAACACATTGCTTTACCAACGGTTGCAATATGAGTATTATTCCATGTATTATTATCAACAAGAGTTGTACGGTCTGCCATACCACCAATTTGATAACCATAATCCCACCATGACATAACTTTAGCATCTTCATCAGTATTCATTCTTAACCAATAATATGCTTCTCTATAATCATCAATAAGAGCTGGAGATCCATCTGGATTTCTTGATGGTAAAACAACTGATGGTGATGAATAAGCATTGGAGGTTACCCAAGTACAATGATAAACAAAATAAAAGAGATAATAAACAAATGATGATAAAACTACAAGTTTTGTAAGAATTTTGAAGACACCTCCTGAAGCCAAACTTGATTTTTTACCTTCTTTTTTCCATACATCAGAAATATCTAAATAAGTATCAAATAATTTTGAAAGAGCAATTGCACCAGAAACACAAATAATTGGAGTTAAAGTTAACATCAATCTAACCATTACACCAGCAAAATAAGAACATAAAACTCCATAAATAATAATGAAAACTTGTTCATCTTTTAATTCTTGGAAACATAAATAAATACCTGCAGGGAATAACCAAATTAAAAATGAAGTATCAAGGAAAAATGCTGGCCAAGCAGTTGGTTGATGTTCAGAAACTGAAGCAATAATTGGAATATGGATTTTAGCATAACTTGTATCCCATAAAGAATAAAATCTACCAGTCCAAGGAGCAATCCAACCAAGAGCAGTAAGACCGAAAAGACCACCAATACCTAAAATTGTAATTAAACTAATTGAAAAGATCAAAAATGTCTTAAAAGTCTTTTCACTAATTCTTGATCTAACATAATCACCAAAAGCAACTAATTGAATTAAACCAAAAACTCCTAAAGCTGCCATATGATCATTTGATCTAATTGGTAAAAATCCAACAAATGGAATTTGCATTGAAGCTAATGTACCAATTGCATACCAAGTACAATAAGAAGTATATAATTTATGATTATAACGACCCATTAAAATTAAAACAAATACATGAAGAGGAATTAAATTTGTTATAAATACATAACCACCCCAAGCACTTACCATATAAAAATAAAATAAAGAAGTTAAAACACCATAAAACACAGACCCTTGTTTCATTGCTTTAATCCAAAAACAAAAAGTTGCCATTAAAAGAGTAATTGCAATTGCTTCATTATCATAAGATCCTGCAACACTTCTTGAAATATAACCTGGTGCAATACCCATGAATATAGCAGATAATAATCCAGCGTTTGAATCTTTCATTTCAGTAGTTAAGAAATATGTTGCAATGGCGGTTAATCCAGAAAATGCTGGTGCTAATAAAACACAAATATTTCTAATATCAATTGGTAAATAAAACCAATCTCTTAATACATGCCAGATTACACCTGATGTAACCATCAAACCTGGGTATAAGGTACCACCGGTGACTCTACCTAATGGGTACCAAGTTCTATCGTCAAACCAATTTAAAAATTCATAAAATGAATGATTAACGAGATATTTTGTTGCTCTAAAATTGAACCAAGGATCAAATTCATGAATAATTGATTCGAATCTAATGACTGAAAATAATCTGGAGGATATGGCAGCACCTGCAACTGAAAAGAAGATTAGGACTTGTAGTAATAGTCTAATTGTTTCAATTGGTATTCCAAGGATCTTGGGTTTAGTTACTGACATAGTTACACGTATTCGAAGAGAATGAGAATGCGACGAGACTGAGAGTGAACCAGACAGAGACAGAGTGAACCAGAGCGAAGCGATGGTGAACGATGGTAGGTTCACGTGGGAAAATGGGTTGTACAATATCTACAGGAACAGATCAGGGGTAGCTCTAGTCTCTAGTCTCTAGTCTCTAGTCTCTGTCTCTAGTCTCTGTCTCTAGTCTCTGTCTCTAGTCTCTGTCTCTAGTCTCTGTCTCTAGTCTCTGTCTCTAGTCTCTAGTCTCTAGTCTCTAGTCTCTAGTCTCTAGTCTCTAGTCTCTTATCTCTAGTCTCTAATCTCTAACCTCTAATCTCTTTTATCTCATCTCTATTATCTCGTCCCTAATCTCTAGTCTCTAGTTTCTAATCGTTATTAACTATATTCTATTCTATATTACCCACTA
>JANIVJ010000045.1:0-83414 GCA_030555785.1 Yamadazyma kanchanaburiensis | reverse complement strand
AACATTTTAGCCCGCAGAGCTCTATTTTAGCCCGCAGAGCTAGATCTCGCATACAAAATATCGCACTTTTGAGAGATGGATGGTAGGAAACCAACGCCTTAACCAACTGGGCCAAGGGACCGGATATAGTAATTAGCCCGCAAACTGGTCACGTGTTGGCCCGCGCGGGCCAGGGTCGTGGCTCGACCAAAAAAATTGCTATGGACTGTATAGATTATATAGTGGTGTAGTGATATAAAATTTAGTACTAAAAAAAAAAAAATTGGTTTTGGCATTTGTCCAAAAAAACCATGCCAGGAAAGGTTCCAATTAAGGTTCTGGTATAAAAAAGAAATTTAAGGTCTGGAAATATCCTGTATGTATTTTTAGATGTTGGAGTGTATTTATTGTCACGAAAAAGAGCTAATAGAGAGGTGTTTGAATATGAAAATATGTATTTCTTAGATGTTAAAGAAGCAGAAAATTATTCTCAAGCACTCATGTTTTAACTCTAATAAATGTAAGGTTGAGGTATTCTTTGTGTTTAATAGACCGACAGAAAAAAGGGTTTTTTTCTCTAATTTTATATTTCTATATATTGATTTTATAGAATCTACAAAGTCAAAACAAGGAAAATAATATTTTAAAACCTCTGAAGGATTAGTATTTAGAATTCAGTAAACTATAATTTAGATTTTAGATTTTAAAAGCGTAATTTTATTTAATTTATCTGAAAACGATCTATACCTTGTTGATATCTTGCTGGATCCATCTTAGACAAAGAAATACCCCGTGCCTTTATACCATCTCTATTCGCCATCTATTGACACCATATTGAATTCCTTGTGCATTCTACAATTTACTTAGATACACTGGGAAATTCCTTCAGCGAAAGTTAGGGAGTTTCAAAACAGTATTGTTTGATAACCTCTCAGTAGTACTGACTACATTGATTTAAATTTTCCTTCATGGTGAATCCTTATGTAGTTAAAACAAATATACAAAAGAATGAAAAAGAATACAAATATATCAAATGTAGAACAAATTGATGTGAATTTGTCGTTATTAAGAGAAACATACTTTACTTATTTGCTGTGACGGTCCTTTAGCACTTCTGCGTAGTGTTTTAGAGACTTGTATAAGAATCCTTCAACACAATCAAGAAGCATGTGGGAAACTGTTTTTTTTTTTCTTACCTTTTAAAAGTCTTTTTCTTCATCTCCTCAAATTCTAATGAGACTGATCAATCTATGATTTTTGCAGCAATTAGAAAATCCACAGTGGGACAAAAAAGTTCAAATTTTTTTTTTTTCTTTTATCAATCCTAGTCTACCTAGTCCATGTTTCCCTACTAGACACCATTTATCATATCTCTGATCAACTAGTTCCTTATCAGTTATGACCCCTTAGTCGTCATCTCGTAGTTGCAAATCGCACCAAAACGTTTTTGGTTGGTTTGCTCATCCTCTAATTTATGACAAGATTCAAATTAGTGAACTATTGGGGGTATGGTATTTATAATGATATCAAGAGTAGATTACCACACTACAAGAGTGACTTCACAGATGCTTGGAACTATAGAGTGATCCCCTCTACAACTTATATTTTCTTCACGAATTTATTACCTGCGATTGCTTTTGCTCAAGATATGTTTGATAATACTGATGATATGTATGGAGTTAATGAAGTATTAATGAGTAGTGCTATAGCTGGGGTAGTGTTTGGGCTTTTCTCCGGTCAACCACTTTGTATTGTTGGTGTTACAGGTCCAATATCTATTTTTAGTTATACAGTTTATGATATTATGAAACCAAGAGGTACCCCATATTTACCATTTATGTGCTGGATCTATTTATGGTCAATGGTGATGCATTTAATAATAGCAGTAAGTAATATGATTTCTTGGCTAAAGGTGATAAGTGAATTTTCGTGTGAAGTTTTTGGGTTCTTTATTGGAGTAGTTTATATTCAAAAAGGTATTCAAATTTTAAGTAATCAATTTATTGAGATCGATCTTGCCGCTGGCTATTTGTCAGTTCTTGTAAGTATTTTGATGTTAATTTGTGGTGTTGGTTCATATATTTTTGGAACCCATTTACATTATACAAGACCTTGGATAAGAAAAGTGTTTATAGATTATGGTGTTCCATTATCAGTAATTTTTTTCACAGGATTTATTCATCTTGGGAAGTATATGAGAATGACTGAAATGGCTAAATTACCTGTCACTTCAAGTTTTATTCCAACAAAAACTGGAGATCCAAGACCTAATGGTTGGTTTATACATTTTTGGCCCAATGAAAATATTGATGTTGGTGATGTTTTTTTAGCAATTCCATTTGCTATATTATTAACATTTTTATTTTATTTCGATCATAATGTAAGCTCTTTAATGTGTCAAAGTAAAGAATTCCCATTAAAAAAACCATCATCGTTTCATTGGGATTTTGCTCTTTTAGGAATTGTTACAGGTGTAGCTGGAATCTTAGGAATCCCTGCACCAAATGGACTTATTCCTCAAGCTCCATTACATACAAGTTCTTTAGTAGTACATGATCTTAAAACGGGTAAACCAATTTCTGTTGTTGAACAAAGAATTACAAATACCGTTCAAGGATTACTTACATTTGTAATGATGTCACCACCATTTCTTATAGTTTTGGGATTAATTCCTCAAGCTGTACTTTCAGGATTATTTTTCATAATGGCAATTACTGGACTTCATGGTAATCCAATAACCAATAAAATACGATATTTATTTCTTGATAAAGATTATATAAGTTATGATTCAAATTGTCCTGAATTTTTCAGAGAAATTGATAGATTTCCAAGTAAAAAATATTTTTATATTTATCTTGGACTTCAAATAATTGCATCAGCAGCTGAAGTTGCAATTACAATGACAAAAGCAGCAGTTGGGTTCCCAGGAGTTTTATTATTTTTTGCATTTGCAGCCAAATGGATTTGGCCATTAATAATACCAAAAGATTTATTAAGTGAATTAGATTCAGATGTTGCTGATGAAATAGTAATAAGGAATCTACAAATCGTGAGTGAAGTAAAGAAACAAGAAATTGAAAAGATTTCAGAAGTTGAATCTGGTTTATCAATAACAACAAGTAGATAGATGTATATAGTAATGAATAATGACATAGATGTTACTTTATATTACGTTCAATTCTATATATAAGTTATCTAATGCAAAATTAATCAAGAATCCATTGATTATAATTATTCTTGACTCTAATTTTAACTAAACTCAAATCATAAGTTTCATCTGAATTATCATTTTTAATATCTATATTTACACAATTCTTGATAGCATTTATAATTATTTTATTTTGATCATCTTCAATATTTAAACTCTTAATTTGATTAAGAATGATTTGAACTCTTTTAAAATTTAAAATTTCTTGAACTCCAATAAAACCAGAAGATTTATCAAATTTTTTTCTTAAATAAATATCTTTAAGTAAATTTTCTAAAGAGAAATAATAATCAACTTGTTGGATTAATGCATTAATTGGGTCTTGTTTTGGAGAGATTGGTGGAGGAATAATAACAGGTGGATATTGAGGAAATTGTTGATACATTCCATTAACTGGAATATATGTTTGAGGATATGGATAATAACCATTTGGTAATGATTGACGATGATAAGGTTGTGGGGATGTAAAAGGCATAAAACCTTGGTCATAATTGTTTGGTAGAGAAAATCTATTTGTATTTCTATAATTCATTTTATTATATTGTCTGGGATTACCATTTGATTGAGTAGTAGAAGGATTTGAAGGTGGTTGAGATGGAGTTTTTGGTGATGATACTTTTTCTGATCCATTAGATATTTGAGATGGTTCGGTTTCAATTTCAATTGATTCATCATCTTTTTTTTCGTCTTTTATCGTAAGATTTTCTAAATCATTTGGTAAATCTTCATCTTTTCTTTCTTTCTTTTGTGGTTTGGTATTCTTTTTTGGTTTATTCTTATTAGTATTCTTTTTTTGATTATTTTTCTTTTGATTTTGATTTCTAGAATTTGGTAAAATTACTTTAGCATTAATTGGTACCCATTTAGTTGTAATTGGTTTAATAAATTTTTGATTTTTATTTGTTGGTTTTGTGGTTTGTGGTGCTTGTTCATCAGGTTTTGGCCATTTAAATTCATCAACATTTGATGATAAGGTTGGGGTTGGAGTTGACCAAACATTTTTAGTTGGAACTGGTGCTGGTTCTAATTTCTTTTCTTGAGGTTTTTCTTCAATTTTTTCTGGTGATGATTCTAATGATTCTTGCTCAATTTCTACTTTAGTTTCAACAGGACTTGAATTTGGTGAATTATTTGATGTTGGTGATGTTGATGTAGTATTTGAACCTGATGTAGGTGTTGATCCATGTGCAACAATATTTGCATATGAAACTGATGACATTTTTTTATTAACTTTTAATGAAGAGTTATTGATACTATTACTATGAACTGTTATTTGTTTAATCTAGCCAAATTATTTGGGTTAGTTGTGGTTCACTATACTAACTAGTATAATGAAAAATTTTTTCTCACAAATCTTAGAGACCGAGAACCTTACACAAAAAGATTTAGGAAAGACGTGCTTGACTGGAGAAAATGAGGGACGAGAATGAGAAGAAGAGTAAGAGTTATATAAGAGGTAAGAGACAAGAGCTATTGGAGATTACAGGGATCCCTTAATCTCTTATCTAGGAATACGTTCTTATTCTTTTATGCGATTTGAGGTATTGGTTGTGGATTAGGGCCCTGATGATTCATATTACTAAATAGGAACTGTAATTGGATGCGGCACGAAGTATTGAGATGTGAGACAGGAGTTAAGACAATGAGTAGAAATGAGTAAGAATATAGGGTATCGAATTATCGCTCCACGTGACTTAGTCAAGTGATATTTTTAATCTAGGCCTTGAGGTACAAAGGTCTCATATTTGGCTTATTTTATTATTAGCCTATTCACTCTCAGCTCTTTATTTATCATCCTGAATATGAATGTTGTTTCTTTCTTCGCTTCAATCTAATTCTACTGGAAGTTGTAATAAGAGATAAGCGAAGCGGGCTAATAGTATAGAGAAAATGACAACATCTGGATGGGTACAGACAAGCATAAGAGGAAGATTCTTGACGTAGTGTATACGAGTTCCTATCAACTAGGCACTCCAATGATAGAATCACTCTGTAGGTGGTGGTACCACCTCGCATCCTTACACCCACATTTCGGTATAAATTCGGTACGACGCACTTCACATGATTTTGTCTCAGGGTCTTTAAATCGTTTACTTCTCTTATACTCTAAATCTTATTACTTATTCTACTTCTAAACACCATAATTGCATAAAATAAACCTCTGTACACCTCCATTCCGATTAACTCCGCCACTTTTCCTTTAATTCTTTAACAATATCTACTTCCATTAATCCTTCTTTCGCACAATATTTCATCATGTCAGTATTAACCAACCCATTATATAGACCACTACTTGAGGTTATAAGATCAGCTAGAAATGGTATAGTCTATGGTGGTAAGATCAGATTTTCCCATGCTCTTGTTATCAATTTATTATATCGTTCAGGACCTTTCAAACCGAGGTTAATAGAAGTCCTTAAAGCAACTAAAAATCATGCAGAAGTATTAGCAGGTTTCGCTATAATTTATAAACTTGTATTGAATATCTTAACAAATGAACAAGTCTTAGGTAAAGGTTCAAAAGGATTATCAAAATTCTTAGCAGGATGTTTTGGATCATGGATAGTTTACAGTCAACATTTCGGATATTTCCATCCTGGAATTACTCACCAAGTTACATTATATTGTTTCTCTAGAGTCTTATTAGCAGTATCAAAGATCGTATTAGATAACTATTTAGATTGTTCGAATTCTAATTACTTTGTTGGTGGTGAAAAGAGAAGATATGTTAGTTTATCACCTAATCAAAAATCAAAATTGAAACTGCAATATTATAATAAGGCATGGAAATATTTTGCAGTATTAACATGGGGATTAGTGATGTTCATTTATGACTACCAACCACAATACTTACAAAGTAGTTTAAGACACTCTATGCACTATATTTATGATGTTGAATTAGATAACTGGTTAACATGGAAGGATTTTTTTGGTATTTAGACGAGTAGGATAAGGAGAGATAAGAGAGGAGACCTGGAGAGAGAATGGTAGATTCTAGACGGCTTGATGTCGGTGTATATTTAAATATAAATTAGAATGCGGGGTAATGGTAACACCAACGAGTTGAGTAGATTGGGAACGAGGCTATCGATTTCTTTGGGTGTGTTTGATCTAAAGCATCTGTTCTACTGGATATCTTCCTTACTACTGCTTATTCTTTTTAATTATTGGAGTATATGAGCACTTCTTTTTGTTCTCTGCTCATCGGCCTAACCACGTCTTCAACTCTATTTCACCTCATCACATTAATATCCTTAACTTTATTCGTGCCACGTCACAAACAAACACTTATATCCTTCTAGTTAAGCTTCTTACTTTAACTTTCACCCTTCTCTCGTAACCACTAACTTAAGGATTTAACGTTTTTTTTTGTAATTGTACACGACTATATTATTTGCCTTTTAACGGTTGATATCCAGATAAAGAGACAAAAAATAAGAAATGGTGCATTTATTATACCAAACCAATTTTGTCAGATGTACTTGACTATTCTGAGCAATATTTATTAGGGACATACTAACAAATTTGTACCCCCCATTTACATATGCCTAGACTAAACACATTAATGCCACGATACCTGGATTCGGCACGTAAACTTTAATTCCGACAGACTAAAACAGTTTGAGCCCCTCCAACCTTGGCCAACTTGAGCTCCAAGCACCTCCAAAAAATACTCATCTTGGCTCCATAATACTATGGGTGTAAAATATAATATTTTTCATCCTTAGATTCAGGAAAAAAACTTCAAGACTATTGCAGTTCCAGGAAGAAACTTTTGTTAGGAAAGTCAATATCTGAAATCATTGTGCATCGTGTAATTATACGATTTAGCAAATTATTTTAGTGTGTCTACCAGATTATGATAAAAGATGTAATTAAGGAAGAGTGTCATAACGGTAAGAGAGGCCAAGGGATCTAACTAGAAAAGTTTATGTGAAATGTGTGTTAGCTCCAGAGTCAATTTTTCCATAGAAAGGATGTATAGGAGAAACAGGGGGGATGTATAATTGCGGTGAAGGGAGATAGTAGGATGGGAGAGAAGGGTCAAGAGAAGCAAGGTCAAAGTTAGCATGGAATTAAGTGAGCTGTAGTTAGGGACGTAGAGAAATACAACATACTATTACTAGGCCGCTAGGGCAAGCTATTGATAGATCTTATACTGAACATGGATCGTAAATTTGTGGAGAGAATAATAACCGGATCGGAGTTATAGCCAAGACTTGATAAAGGAGACATCGGTAACGGTCAACTGTTTGCCATAGACGAAAGGAAACCTTGGACCGATAACGCTAAAGCTTAATTAGAGTATCAGAGATGATAGAGAAGGGTCACAGAGTTATAACACGTAGACCCTAAGGCACATAGTGCCATACAAGTATATGTACTCGTGTGAGACTCAATTATAATTATCATGATTGATCTAGAACAGATAAATGTAAGAGAACATGCCATAAACACGTTCTACACGTCTACTCTTGACCCACACCCCCTAAGAACCCTCTAATCCAATCCTCTAGAATCAGATTCACTCCTTTACCCCTTAATCACCCCAACTTCCCGTCCTGACGTGTCAGTGCCACCGTCGTGTCCTCACTCACCGCACTCAGAGAACACCTGTACATTTCACAGTATAAAAATTCTTTACTAATCACACTATTTTTCACCATGAAATTTTGGAAATTATCAATTCTTACTACCCTTACTAGTGTATTAGCAAGTGGTCCAGCAGATGGTGACGCAGTTGCAGATCCAAACTCAGCAGTTGTAAAACTTACAGGTGAAACTTTTAAAGAATTTGTTGAATCAAATCCATTAGTTTTAGCCGAATTCTTTGCACCATGGTGTGGATATTGTAAACAATTAGCACCAGAATTTGTTAAGGCAGCTGATTCATTAGATGAATCTAACTCTTCTATCAAATTAGCACAAATTGATTGTACTGAAGAAGAAGAATTATGTAGAGATTTTGGTATCAGAGGATATCCAACTCTTAAAGTTTTCAGAGGTGAAAATGTTGATGATTATGCAGGTCCAAGAGATAGTGAAGGTATCATTGAATATATGGTCAAAGAATCTTTACCATCAGTTCAAGTCCCAGAAACTATTGAAAGTTTAAAAGAATTTTTAGAAAGTCAAACTAAACCATTTGCCATTAAAATTGGTGGAGAAGAAGGAGTATTTGAAAAAATTGCTGAATCTTTAAGAAAAGAATTATCATTTGTTTCAGTTAAAGGTGAAGAATTAATCAAATCATTAGGTGAAAAATATTTCGATTTAGATACTGAAAAGGAAGGATATGTTGTTATCCATCCAAAAGATGATAGTGTTATTGTATTTGATGGAGAAGTTAGTGAAAGTGAATTAACTAATTTCTTCCAAGTTGAAATTGTTCCATATTTTGGTGATATTAACCGTGATACTTATATGTTATATATGGGTAGTTCAACACCTCTTGCTTATTATTTTTATAATACTCAAGAACAAAGAGATTCAGTTGAAGAATTTTTCATTAAGTTAGGTAAAACTCATAGAGGTAAAATCAATTTTGTTGGATTAGATGCAGCCCTTTTTGCTAAACATGCCGAAATTTTAAATATGAATCCAGAAATTGTACCATTATTTGCAATTCAAGATAATGAATCAAATAAGAAATATGGAGTTGATCAAGAATCAAATCCAGAAGGTCCATCAACTGAACAAATTGAAGAATTAGTTGATGAATTTTTTGCAGGTACTGCTAAACCAATTATTAAATCTGAACCTCTTCCAACTGATGAAGAACAAGAAGCAAGTGGTGTTTATCAATTAGTTGCTTTTAACCATGATGAAATCTTAAAAGATACTTCAAAAGATATCTTTGTTAAATATTATGCCGATTGGTGTGGTCATTGTAAAAGATTAGCTCCAACTTGGGAAGAATTAGGTGAATTATATAAAACTTCAAATTCAAATGTTTTAATCGCTAAAATTGATCATTCAAAGAATGATGTTGAAACTTCAATTCCAATTGAAGGTTATCCAACCATCTTTTTATATCCAGCAAATGGTGAAATTGATGAAAAAACTGGTTTAAGAAAACCAATTAGTTATTCTGGTCAAAGAGATTTTGATTCATTTATCGAATTTATTAAAGAAAGTGGTGGATTAGGTGTTGATGGTAATGCTTTTAAGAAAGTTGAAGAAGAAGAAGATGTTGAAGCTGAAGCTCCTGAAGATGTTGCTCATGATGAGCTTTAGGTAGTATATACTAAATAAAAATTTCGTTTATAAATTCTCTATTTATCTATTCATAAAAATCTTTTGGCCCCCATACTTTAACAACTTGATCATCTCCAACTGATACCCATAATTTCCCATAATCTTTACCATTACCTGGTACAAATCCATTATTCCAACTAACACAATTACATACTTCTTCATGACCTTTAACCCTTGTGACTAATCTACCAGAATCAATTTTCCAAATATAAATATCTCCATCATCACTACCACTTAATGCCAATTCTTCTTGTTCATTATTAAGATTAAGATATCCTAAACATGATCTAATCATATATGATATTCTACTATGTCCAAGAAGTTTCCTATAAAGTATTGGCTTACCAGTTTCTAAAATATTTTCAATATCCCAAATTTGAAGTTCATCTGGAGTAAGAGAAAGAAGAAGATATTTCCCGTTGGTGCTTAAACAACATGATGTAAGACGTCCATTAAGTGTTAAGGTTGCTATTTGTTGAGTAACACTTTCAACGTTTTGAAGATCTGGTATGGTATAAAATACAAGTTGTTTATTATCATTAGCTGTTATAAGTATTTTACCATTTGGTGTAACACAGAGATCATTAATACGATTGAATTTATTTGACTTCTTAGGTCCCTCAGTTGAGTTGATTTGTTGAAGTTGAGTTAAATTAGTTCTTGACATTGACCTTGAAGATGATCTTGAATGACCTCTTGAACCAGTATCTTCAGGTTCTCTATCTTCAAAAGTTTCATCATCATCATCATCAAATTTCATTGGTACATCTTCATTAGTATCATCAGGGTTAGAATAAAAATCATAAAGTTCATGTCCATAAATATCATAAGCTTTAAGAACTTTATCAACAGATCCAATTATAAATTGAGGAGCTGGTGAATTAATTGGAAGAAATTCACAAGACCAAGTTCTAATTTTTTCTCCAAGAACAAAACATGTAAGGAGTTTACCAGGGGTTGGATTAGTTTCTTTTAATCCTTTTATATCCCATACTCTAACTCTTGTATCAAGAGATCCAGTAACTATATAATCTTCATTCCCATCCCATGCACAATAAATTATAGCCCTACTAGAATTTGTACTTTTAAAACTTGATCCTACGAAACATGATTTATCCATAGTGTTATCACTTGAAAGTATTGATAATACTTTGAACTTATTAAATACATCATAAATAATTAATAATCCATCTGCTGCACCAGTTGCTAAAAATCTTCCCAGGGGACTAAAATTACTAGCCCAAACTTGTCCCGTATGATGGGTCAAATTATGAAGCAAATTAATTGGGAATTTTGGTTTATAATAATTATCAATTGATGTATCAATTGGTATAATAAAATCTTCTTCAGAATCATCTTCATTTTTTAAAGCTTTAATTGATCTTGAAGGAAGAAAATAAGGTGCAGAATGACGGTTTTTCTCTATAAAAGTTTGAAGAATTGTATTTAAAAAATCAGGTGGAGTTTGAAAATTCGAATATGGTAAACTTCCTTGATAAAAATCTTTTAAAAAAAGTTTTGAAAAATATTCTTTCAAGAGAATTTTACGAAGTTTTTGCGTAAGATATTGTGGTGATGTATTACGTATTGCAATTGGGAAAAAAAGTAAATCTTTTGTAAAACATGATTGAATTTGATTAGAGGATAATGGCAGTTGCATTACTAAAGAGAGGAGTTTTGAAGTTTCCTTTTCTCTATCAAGATGTTTAAGAATCTCTTGACTAAACAGACTAGTAACTGATGGATTCTTTGTGTCTATAGAATCAAGAATTGGACCTAATTCATCTCCAAGATACTGAATAAGGGTATTATTAATTTCTTCAGAACTAGCAGAGAAGGCAATTAATTTTTCTAAGAAAAGAGTACGTTTGATAAGATAAATAGTAACAAGGGTTACAGATAAAAGTGATTGGGAAAGTACTTGAGGAACTGGAATTGAATCAGAATCTGGAGTTCCTGATACTCTATAAACTCCTGATAAATTTGGTTTATCTCCAACATCATCTCCAACATTCCCACTAACATACTTGTCAATATTTCCTTTAACATATTCTAATAACTCATCATAATTTCCTGAAATGATTTGATCTTTGATCCAGTCAATCAATTTGAATTTACGAGACGAATTGGATAAATCCGATGATGATTCTTTTTCGAAAAGTCCACGACTTTGGATATCTTGAATCAATTTATCAGCAACATTTGGGAATCCGAGTTCAATAAGAGACGAATGAATGATTTTGTACTTGAAATTTTCAGGTATTTGCATTATCCTTGCGCAAAATTCACGAGCACGAGAGCAATAAGAGGGTCCTGAGGTCCTGAGGGTGAGACCGAAAAGGCTACAGACTACAAGCTACAAGCTACAGCTTTTAATGATACGTCTATTTACATCGATTACATCGATTCTATATAATTTAGTCTACCAATTTGTAATATTCTTTTCTGCTTCTCCAAAAACTGAATTTCCTCCGTTATCTACAGATTCTACAAAATCTGCCCAATTTTCAAATAATTCAACTTTATCTCCATTGAAATATTCAGGAGCTTCTCTTTTTAAAAACTCTTGACAGTGGTTATCTACAATTTCGAAATCAAGTAAGAATGCATCATGACCTTCAGGAGAATCAAGTCTTTTAAGTGAACACTTTGGTAAATATTG
Source organism: Yamadazyma kanchanaburiensis (assembly GCA_030555785.1). Taxonomy (NCBI): domain Eukaryota; kingdom Fungi; phylum Ascomycota; class Pichiomycetes; order Serinales; family Debaryomycetaceae; genus Yamadazyma; species Yamadazyma kanchanaburiensis. Next base: position 71,307 of record JANIVJ010000045.1, on the reverse strand, counting down.
ATCTAACATTTGTTGTTCGCTAAAAGTAAAAAGACCATCTGATTGAATTCCGATAACCAAATGAGGACTTTTAAGAGTCCCAAGATATGAAGGAAGTGGATCATTGGTTGCATCTTCTAAAGAAACTTTACCTCTAGCAATATCATGAGTATCAAGTTTACGAGTTATAGAGATATAACAATTTGCATCAAATCGTTTAACAAACTTTGCTCCTTGATAACGAAGATAAGATTGAGCTGTGAAATAAGTTTGAAGTTTACTACTTGACAGAGAAGAATTAAGAGCTTGAGTTTGTGCTTGAATTTGATCTTGAGCCAGTAAGATTTTTTCTTTTAATTTTGCTCCTTCATTATGTAATAACCAATTTTCTTCATCTTTGTTTTTTGGATAAATTTTTTCAGTTTCTTGTGGCAGGGCCCCAGGCAATTTTCTACCAAATCTTGTTTCGAAACTATTTCTTGATCTATAAGTAAGTAAAGCAGCCATTCTTGCTGCACTTAAACCAGAATCTGGTTTCTTACCAGATTCATTTTCAAGATAATATCCTTCATTATATTCAGGATCAGAAAAAATACATTGTCTTTGAGCTTCATTCCATGAAATACACCAAGCTGAAGCTCTAGCACTTGTTGCAATTGCAATAACAGATTTGACATAATTAGTATCATTATAAGTGGATGAATATTCTAATGCTATCATACCACCCATTGAACCACCAATTACTGCTACAAGAGATTTCACATCTAAAGAATCTAAAATTAATTTTTGAATTCCAATATCATCTTTAACAGTAACTAATGGGAATGAAGGACCATATGGTTTACCAGTCAGTTTGTCAACACTTAAAGGAGAACATGACCCATAAGGTGACCCAAGAAAATTGATACAAATAATGAAAAATCTTGAAGGATCAAAAGTTTTTCCAGTCCCAAGAAGTGGTCCCCACCAATCTTGAACATCTGATGAACCTGTTAATGCATGGCATACTACAATTACATTATCATGATCCTTATTCAATCTACCCCATGTCTTATAAGCTACAGGGAAATTGAATAAAGTTTCACCACATTCAAGTTGATATTTTGGAATTTCTACAATGGTTTGACCTGGGACTAATTTTGCATAAGAATTTTGTTCATTCTGTTCGGCAGTGATGTCTTTAAAAATAGGATTTTTCGTCATAGTTAAGTGAGTTTATCAATATAAGACGAGATGTTTTGATGTTTGGAACATGTACTCTATGTGGAGTCTTGGTGAAAATTCAGTCAATTAAGTTGGGTTTAAGTGAGTGAGAATGTGAGTGAGGTGAGTAATTGGCACGAGTCACGTGACTCTTGATAGATAAGGTGACTCACTATCATAATTCATTATTCATTTCTACATAATTATATACATATACTATTCCCTCTCTGACTTCTCGTCTTCAGACATATCCAGCTCTTCTGTCACAAAACTATTTGATCTCATTCCCAGGGAACGGGATGCTTCATTAGCTAATTGTTTCCCAACAATTAAACTTCTAGCATATTCTAATTCAGAATAAATGGATTCTATTGCCAGTAAAACCCCATGTTCATTTCTTATTAAATCACTTATCTGTTTGGCCTTTTCTATTAATTTAACATCTGATGTTGCAGCTTGAAGAGCTTTAGAAAGTGTTTTAGCATTAAGTTTTCGAAGTCCAATACCTGCACCAATTTCTTCAATTCTTGAAGCATAAAAAAATTGATCTCCAAAAAATGGTTTTATAATGGTTGGAAGTCCACTACGAAGTGTTGCACCTGTTGTACCAGATCCACCATGATGAACTGCTGCATCGATTCTTGGGAAAAGCCAATCATGTGGTATTGCTCCACTATTAAAAATTTCTGATGGTAATTCAATTTCAATATCTTCATCTGATTTATGTAATCTATCTGACCAACCTTTATTAAGAATACATCTAACATCAGAATCTAATACGGCATCAATGACTGCTTGGGTAAGTTTTGTAGCATTATCAACAACAATAGATCCAAATCCAATATAAACAATCTTCTTTCTATCTTTATGTGCTTTATTCATGAATCTAACAAGTTCTTTTGGTGGTATATAATCTTCTCCACCTTCATCTAAAAACCAATAACCTGTTACTTTAACCCAATCTGGGAAATCAACTGCTGGTGGAAGAACTGTCAGGGAAACATTATATAAAAATGGAACTTTATATTGTTGTAATTTGAATAAACTTGTTTTTGGTATACCTAAAGTTTCAACTCTCCACTTGTTAACTTGTGAAGAGATTCCTTTCCAAAAGACTGTTTCAAACATTAAATGAGTAAGATAATTATATGAGCTACCCTTTTTTTGATCTGGTAAAATAAAGGCATGAGAATAAGCTTTTGTTCTAGTCCAAGGCATTGTGAAAGCTCTCATATACGGTATACCTAAAGCTTCTGCTATATGTATACCTGCCATTGATGAAGGAGACTCTATTAAAATATCTGCTCCTTGACATGCTATCCACGCAGTTTTTAATAAATCATTTATCCAACCTTTAAATTTGGCACTTGCTTCTTTTATAAATGCAACTGACATTGATCCATGAGTTACCATAAGTGACATTAATTCAGTTGGATCTCCTGCAATCTCTCTAAATCCAATCTTATGTTTTGTTATCCAAGATTCGAATTCTCCATGAGTAGCAATAGTTACTTTATGACCTTCTTTCATAAGACCTTTACCTAATGCTATATAAGGTTGAACATCACCACGGCTTCCAATGGTTAAAAGTATAAAATGGTATGAAGTGTTTGGTCTAATTTCTGTTTTAACAAATGGTGAATCTTCTAGAACTATGGGAACTTGTAATCCAGCGGCTGTACTAAATCTATCTTCAAATAATTTTATTCTTGCAGTTTCAATTCTATAACTTGCTTGTTTAAGAGTTTCTTCAGAGGGTGATAAAGAAACAAAATCTTCATCTGATTTTCCATAATCTCGATTAACACCCCATTGATGAGATAAAGGTTTCCAAGATTCAGATCCATGAAGACGATCAAGCATTTCAAGTATCATATCATAACAATCAGTACGAGATTTTTGACTTGAAAAATCAACTAAAAGTTTTTCATGTCCTTTAAGAATAATTACAAGCCCATGATATCCAATTTTTGTACCTGATTCTTCAAAACAATTTTCAACATCTTTTAAAGGAAGAATCATTTTGGTTGAAACTCCTGGTAAAAGACTACGGAAACAAATATATTCATTACCAACATAAAGTTTCCCATAAACTGGTAAAGCTCTTTGAACATGACAAAAATAACTTGCGGCAAGAGTACTTGTTTCATGTAAAGAGAAATGAGATCTTAAACGTTGATGTCCTAAACTTCTGGCTGATTCATCTTGAATGTAAAATGGATCATTTTCTGAAAGTTCTATATAATGATAAGGATTGGCATTCCACATGGTTCCAACATTTGATATCACTTTAATTGATTTACTAAGAGTTGTTAATTTGTGATCTTTTTTAGATTCTTGAGCATCGAGATATTCAGATGGATCTGAAAGATTAAGTGCTGGTAACATTGGTTTAACAGGAATTGGTTCTTCTAATGCTGAATTACCACCTTTTGATTTAACTTCATCATTACCATACCTATCAGCTACAACTTCCAAGTCTCTTTTTGATGTATCAAATGACATATTAAGATTTTTAAGACCTGTTAAAGATAATTGTCTTGGAAGATTTAAATTTACAGGTGATGTTGATTCAGATGATCTACTACCTTCAGTACTTGAAAGAAATGATGTCTGTGATGGAGAAATGGTATTTGTTGTATGACGAGAGAGTCCTATAGGATGAATAGGAGTTGATGAAGTCGGGGTATTTGGATTCGGTCTGGCAAATACCTTATTTATAGATAGGGTTTTACTTAATTTCTTAAACCTAGATGAAGATTTTGATTGAATTTCTGCATAATAATCTGAAAGTTCTTTATTATGAGAAACAAGTTGATCAAGAATTCCTGCAGGATTTCCATGAGGTGAAAGAGTTGACATTGCTGTAGGATCTGAATTTTTACGAGATTTGAAAAAATTAGATACATCTGGTTTGCCAAAAAGTCCTGAAAGTTCAGATTTATTAGAAATATCAGATTTGCTCTCATCAATCAAAGCATCTATACTTGCTTCAAATTCTTTACCTTTACTGAAAAATACAAAATAAAGGTTTTCTTCAAGAGTCATATTCAATTGTTGTTTTGCCTTTTCTTGGAATTTCTTCTTTTTGCTCTGAGATTCAACAGGTTTATCAGAAGAATAAATTACAGAAAATGCTGAAGGTAAGGAGTCATCAACAACATCTTCATTAGAACTGAAAAGGTTTCTACGATCAAAACTAGTGATTCTATCTAAAGGAACTTTAATAAGAACTTCATTTTTAGAATTCGAATTATGAAGTTGGAAAAGTAATTTGGTGATATTATTAACCCATTGTCTAGCCGAATAAATATTATCTGTTTGAAATTTATATGATTTCTTTGTAGTTGTAATTTTGAACCATACACCACCAGAAGTATCTTTTGTTTCTTCGGCTTCAAGGGCAAGCATTCTATGAATTTCTTCATCTTCATGTAAATCATTAGGAAGGTGTAATCCTTCTGTTCCATTTGGAGACCCAGGGTTTAATGGTTTAGGAGATGCTAAACCAGGTGATGATTCTTTTGACATAACGCCAGGTTCATTGGGTGAAGGTAATTCTGAAGAAATTGAAGGACTTGCAACTCTTGGTGATGTGACATTTGGTGTAGATAAATTTGATGATAAGGTGTCTTTCAGATCTTTTGGAGTATCCTTTCCTGATTCTTGACTCTTTGTCTTTGGTTGATACTTCTCTAAAATCTCGGCTTTAATACAAGTTCTTAAATCTATTACTAATGATGGGAAATATAAATCTGTTGGAGATGAATAAATACTCAATGTTTCTGGTCTTAATATAGCCCATAATCTATTGGTTAAAACAGTTCCTAATACCTGACCATATTTCTTTGTTTTCATAGCTAAAGCTCCTGTTTGAATATACATACTCAGATCATCATGAGTTTCTTCTTGTAATTCTGAATATTTTCCTGGTAAAAATGCAAAAAAAAGCATACATTTCTTAGTAACATAAACATGTCCTTGTAAAAGAACATCACGAACTAACCATCCATTATAATTTTCATAAAAATAATCATCATCATCAATTGAAAATACTTTTTGTAATCTTTCGGCAATATTGAGTTTTATACGATAATGAATATCATCATCCCCATCAAATGGATTTTTAAGATTAGGATCTTTATCTGTATATCTTATAAGAACACTATCTTGGTATTCTATTCTGAAATTTTCAACCATTGATTTTTGGAATGGGGTAAGATCTTCAGACTTTGGTATATCTTTATCAAAATCTGTAAGAGCATCTATAAGACTTGAAAGGGTACTTTTCCCACTATTTTTGGTATCAGTTGAATTTGATTGATTCATTGGAGTTGGTTGAGGTGGTTCAGCATCTTCAAAAAGATCAGGATCAGAAAGAAAATCTTCATAATCTGTATCATTCTGGTTTTGAACTGGTGCTTCATCTACATCTTCATCATCTGAATATGATCCATACATTAATGCACTAATCCTTGGATCTTCAGATTTTTCACTATTTGATCTTCCCCGATGAATCAAATTACAAACATCATTATAAAACAGTGAAGAATATATCATATCAAAAACACCTTTTTGTGGTCTGGACCCAGCAGCTGTTGCCATATCTTCATCATCTGAACCTTCTTCATGATCTTCATTCTTATGTCCGACCTCGGTAGGAGAAAGTAATTGACTTATTGATGCTTGAAGTGGCGGTATAAACCGGTTAGATATTCTTTGATAAAAGAAAGGATGTGAAGAATCAGTATATTCTATTGGAGTTGGATTTGATTTCTGATTTGTGGAATATGATGTATGGGTTTGTGGTTTAACATTAAAATAGTCTGTACCTTTTTGGGTGGTCTCATTAGACACCTTGGACGTGGATTGGTCTCCCATCTGGTGTATATTCTGTTTGTGTTGTTCCGGATTATCCCCAGACATGATGCGAATTAAATTAGAAAACTAATCAAGGTTATTGCTTGTATCGTAAATTAAACTTTCTTAAGAATATGGAATTAAGCAGTGGAATTAATTTTATCAACCGATGAATTTACGTGGAATAATTTCGGATTAAAGTTGACTACGATCGAATAATCCGCACCCTTTCTTAAACAAGACCTGGGGCAAGAGGATGGCGAGAGTTGTTAATAGAAATGAAAAAAAAATGGAGTTAAGAAATGATCAGAGGATTTGCATATAATTAAATGTGATGATGCATATTTAAGGGGGTGAAGCGGGACTTATTAGAGGGGCAATAAATGGTGTGATGTGATTTTAGACAAATCTTCAACTTATATCCGTATTGTGCGTCTTTGTGCATGTGCATGTGATTTGACGTCGGAATTAACCAAGCGAACATCGGAAATAAGATCTTTAAATCCAAATTAAGAAATCATTTATCTATCGTATATTCATATTCTATCTACATCATACCTCATCTCCATGCTCTTTCTTCAAAAGTCTATTGAACCTACTGTCAGGATTACTGTATAACTCTGTAAATTCACCATCTTCTACAATAACACCATTTTCATCTAAAACTACAATTCTATCACTATTCTTTATGGTACTTAATCTATGAGCGATCAGAATCATTGTTACACCCTTTTCAACCAGTAATTGTTTCAAATTTCTCATTACTAACTCTTCCAGAATTGAATCTAAAGCAGATGTAGCTTCATCTAATATAAGAATATCAGGTCTTTTAATTAATGTTCTTGCTAAAGAAATTCTTTGTTTTTGACCTCCACTAAGTTGAGCCCCACTACTTGTTGGACCAACAATAGTTTCAAGTCCATTTGGAAATTGATCTATAAATGCTGTAGAATTACTTAATTTCAATGCAGTTTCTATTTCTTGTGATGTACAATTATCTTTACCAAAAGTGACATTATCTCTGATTGAACCACTGAAAAGTAATGGTTCTTGTTGGACATATCCAAGTTTTGTTCTATAGAAATTTAGATTTAAATCTTTAATATTATGATTATTTACAAGAACATCCCCATTTTTTGGATCATAAAAACGAAGTAAAAGTTGTGAAATTGTTGATTTCCCACTTCCACTAGGTCCAACAATACAGACATTTTGACCCTTCTTAATAGTCAAATTAAGTCCAGATTGACTGAAAACTTGACTATCTGGTCTTGATGGATATGTAAATTTAATATTATTGAATTGGATATCACCATTTAAATCATCGACTTTTTTCCCTGAAGTAGTTTTAATTGAAGGTTCTGAATTAGAAAGTTCAAAAACTCTTTCAGCTGCTCCAATTCCTTTCATTAATTCAGTATAAAAATTTCCTAAACCAAAAACTGATCCTCCTGTATAAGCTGCATACATCATAAATGATGATAAATCACCAACTGATAAATCTCCAGAACTTATAAGTCTAGTACCTACAAAAAGTAATGCAACTATCGTAATATTCCCAATGAATCCATTCCCACTAAAATAAATTCCTCCTAACTTTCCTTCTTTCATGGATGTATTAAAAAGTTTTCTAATTTCTGAATTATATTCATTTACTACCAATTTTTGTCTTGCATAACTTTGAATGGTTTTGAGACCATTTAATTTCTCTTCTGAAACTTTTGTTAATTCTCCTAAATTATCTTGAACTTGACGAGATAATTGTTTTATTCTTCTACCATAAACTGCAGACATAAGAATTAATGGAGGAAATAGAAATGACATACATAATGTTAATTGCCAGCTTACATAACACATCATAGATAATCCAACACATCCAGAAATAACTGCTCTAGCACCATCTGAAATATTCCCACTTAAAGTTTTTGCAATTAATTGAGTATCATTTGAGATTCTTGAAATTAAATCTCCAACTTTCATACCATTCTTGGTTGGACCTACATCGAAAAAATACGAATCTTGTGATAATACTCGTTTGAAAAGTCTTGATCTAAGTCTTGCAACCAATTTTTCACCTGCTAATTTTAATAAATAGAATCTACCAAAATTGGCCATACTTCCAATTAAGAAAACTGCTGTAACCACAGAATAGAATTGTAATTCATTAAGTCCAAAAACACCAGAATCCGATGATAAAGACATCAATTTTTCAGTAACTGAAGTGGTGGTATCAGATTCTAGAGGTCTTGCATTATCTATGATCTTTCCTACAATCAACGGGAGCAACATAGTAACTGTAGACGAGACAACCAAACACCCAAGAGCAGTCAAGATGATTTTGGATTCAGGTTTGGCGAGTTTCAAAAGATTTCTAAAGTTAACATTGAATTTTGGTTTTGGTTTATTTAAGTCGTTCTTTTGATACAATCTTCTATTGATACTGAAATTTCTAATTAGTCCAGAATTGACCTTGAAATGTCCAGGATTCACTAGTGGACGAAATGCTCTTGTACCAGTTCGTATCCCAATCAATTGAAACATAGTGATTTCTTCGCGACGAGGAATCGGACTCAAAATGACAGAATCGGACTCAGAGTTGATGCGGATTATATGTAGGATATTATTTATTTTATACTCAAGCTTGAACTATAAAATCCATTTCTTTAGCCATTTTTAAAATGTTAACCGTATTACCAGACAGAATGTTACAATTTCTTATAGAAACAATATTCAAAATACCATTTGCTGATTTAAATATTTCAGGGTTTATATAAGTCAATCTTAAATTATAATCCAATGCAAGGATTTTTAAATTTGGTAAATAATGGAAAATATCTATGCTTTCTCTATGACCAAGTGCCAGCAATTGGTTACCACAAAGACGTAATTCTTTTAAAGATTTTGGGAGATTTTTTATAAACTCATTTGAGATATAATGAATATCATTTCTATCAAGATTTAAAAATGATAATCTAGGAGGCCATTTAAAACATGTACCTAAAATATCTTGTACCGAAGGTTCATTGATATTAAACATAAATTCATCCAGTGGTATGAAATTATGACTTAAATCTAAATGAGTAACATTTTTAAATCTAGGAAATAATTTACACCATTGACCTACAAAATATCTTCCAATTTGTGAAAATCTTATAGATATTTTTGTAAATTTTTCACAGAGAGAATTATCAATATTTGAAATAGCAATGACAACTTTTAAGATAGCAACAAGTGAAGAAGTTGTCATTAGAGAAATTACTGAACTACCGTCAATGACTAAAGTACATTGGAGAATAGAATTAAGATACTTTGTGAATTGATCATTGGTATTATTATTTATTAATTGACTAAATTCATTTAAATCATTAACAAATGTTGTATAATCATTGGGTTGTCGTATAAATATGAATTCTACATATCTTGGTCTTGTTGATTGGACAGTATCATTTTCAAAAGATTTCTCAAGGAACACATCTTTAAAGGTGTCTAAAGACATGGATTTATGGTATTCACAAGGATCATTTACAAGATTAGAATATACGGTGAGCTTCCCACCATATATACGTCTATATGCTAGGACGATAAGGGGTTCAACTAGGGTTTTGTTTGATAAGGATGTACTGAGTTCGGTGGTATTGTCTATGAATGCATACGTTTCATTGATTGTCAAATGGTTTAATATTAGTAGTAAAAGTTCAGTGGAGAGGTGAATCATAATTGTGCGAACTGATCCCAGGGTCTATATAACCTCGTCTATACCATCTCTATATCGTCACTCATCTCCATCTCACTTGTCATCCCGTCAGTCTCCATCTCACTCGTCCCTTCACTCATCTGTACATCACCTAATGATGCCATTCTATCCCAATAATCATATTTGATATCATTATACGTGAATGATTCTTCCAGAATCTCCTCTAAAACACTCTTTGGTTTATTCAATCGTTTCTGTACCGACTCTAATTCAATTCTTCCCTCTGAAATCACTATCCCCATCAATTCTTCGTAACTTAATTGATGTTCGGGCAGATTTATAACACTAAGGATTTTTTGAAAACTCTTAAACTTCAATATTTGTGTCCTATTACTCCTATTATATTTCAGTATGAATCTATTAAAAAGTCGTAGAACCCATTTTTGAAATATATATATGATTAAAAATTGTCGGTTATAATACTTTATAATTCTATTACTCTTGTCATAAGAAGTGGTAAATTCCTCGATTATCCTTTCAGTTATATATGAGTTAATATCCTTTTGTGGATTCAATTCTGTATTGATTTCGAATTCTTTATATTCAGGCTCTTCTATATCACTAGGTAATATAAGGTCTTCGGATTTTTCATGAATAGAAAGATCTTTAAAAAACGAGTCTAACTTAATTCTCTTACCAAGATCAATAAATATATCGTCTGTATCATCATGTTGTCTTTTCCTCGAAATGGGGATCCCTCCCGACATGTATCGAATAAACTGGATTCAATGAGTTTTATAGTCTTAGTCAAAGATTTTTCTGGAACGCGGAGTTAGATAGTCGTACTGTATATAATGTGTATTGATCTACATAATCATGCTCTTTCTCTAGATAGAATTCATACTACTCATTTGATCTATATCTTCTGTACTCTTTGTTTCAGATTTCCCCATTCCTAATTCCATACATAATTGATCATAATATACTTTTAAAGTACGTAAATCCAGTATAGTTAATGAATCAAAATCGACATTTTGATATTTTGCCAATTCTTTTGATGGAGTACTAAATACTGAATCATGACTTTCGGAATCATTATTAATGGTTATATCTGGTTTAGGTACTGGTTGTGGACCGGTTGAAATATTATTAAACCATTTTTCCATGATTTGCATACTTGAAGTTCTACTACGAATATGATCAGGTCTTTTAATTGGTTCCAGTTCTTCAAGAGATTTAAGTGATGTTTGACTTTCATTATTTGGGTTTTGTGGATTGAATTTAACCATAAGATCATTAACACCTGAAGAAAGTTTTGATGCAATTGTGTTTTTTCTTGAAGGGGAAATATTTGAAGCTTCAATTGAGGTGGTTGGTAAAAGACTTTGAGATCCTGCCCTTGTATGTTTATTTGTTAAGCCTTCTTCTTCCTCGTATCCTTTAAATTGCAGTACACTTACACTACTAAACCTTCCAAGAATATTTCTCATCATATTATATGATGTATCAATATTTGAATCTTGAATTGATGGTGATGCTAATGGTGAACTTGATGATTCATTAGCTAATGTTGTATCAAGTGAAGGGATTGAATTCCCACGAGATTTTAATAATCCTGAATTCGATCTACTTCTAGTGGTGGCTTCATTTAATCTATTTGTTATGGTATTAAATAATGAACTTGATCTAGATCTATTGCCTTCTTTTTCTTCTTGTTTCTCCTCGTCTGATTTAACCGGAAATTCAAACTTTTTGTTTAGTTTTTGTTCAATAAAGAAACTTAAAGGTTTAATAAGAATTTCTTCTTGACTTGTTTCATCACTAAGTTCATCAATTGTAACGCTTTGAATAAAGAAAAGAACTGCCTCAAAGTTGGTAAGGTAGTATTGAAGTTCACTGTTATTGAGATATGCATTGTTGATATATTGGATAAGTTCTTTGTCGTCCTGGAAGAATTCAACCTCAGATTCTTTTTCTTCAGATTCCTTGGATTCTTTCTCTTCAGGTTCCTCAGGTTTTTCTTCCAAATTAATGCACTCAAACAAAGTCGTTCTTCTTATAAAAGTCTTGGCCGAGTTCTTTAATGTTTCATTGGGATTATAAAAATAAAATGTTGGGTTATTAATCACGGTGATGTTATATGGATCAATAAAGTTTGTAAAGTTCCTAATGAAGTTGAATACAAGACACAATTCTAAATCATCATTAATCTTATATATAATCAAATAAATCAATACTGGTAATAAAATATCATTATTTATAGCATGAGGTTTTAGGTGACAATTTTTAGCTAAAATTTCAATCAAGTTTTTCTGGAAATCAGCTATAAGTTTCAACTTAGAAAATGCTGTGATTGCGTATTTAATTTGACTAAATGAATCTATTGCAACTTTAAAACTTTCACTCTCATTATTCATAAAATCAATTAATGATTGATTACTTTCTTTCTCTATGAATTTCTCAAAAGATAATGGAAGACTTCTAAGCGCCTTAACTTTCTTATCGAACAATTCTTGAGTGATAATATCTCTTTCATCAAATCTGAATATCTTATCATATAAAGTTATATCTTCTTCTTTATTACTAACAGATTTAAGTAGAGTTATCTGAGCCTTTTCAATAGAATTAATAACTACAAGGAACTTGTATAAATTAAAGATTCTAAGTTGTACTTGAGCTTGAGGATCAGTTCTTTTAACTAATTTTATAGATGATGAAGAATAGTTTGCAATTGCTAAAAGGTAATCAAAAATCTTTGGATTTGAACGGAAATATTCTGATCCACTTATGAGTTGTTTCTTTGTACTATTAGTTTGTGTATATGCACTGATAGCAGTAGCGTTTAAATCTGTAAAGAAATTTTGAAATAAATTTGATAATTCTTTAATTGTTAAGGGAGTTTGATATCTTGGTTCTTTTAAATATCTTATAAATCCTTGAACTAACTGATTTATAGATGAGTTTAAAACAAATGACGACTTGACTTCATCTTGAAGGTGTTTCACCACCAGATAAGAAGTCATTTTTATAAATGTGGGAAGAATAAGGTAGATCAGGAGTAAATGCGACAAGGTACAAGGCGATACGCGAATGACAAAACGGGTCCAGACGGGACGAAATTAGTACCGTATCGCGATGAGGGTAAGGGTTAATTAAAGTTTATGGAGAAGAAAGTTTAAAGGGGTATGGGGTATTGAAATCTTTTATTACAACTAAAGTATATAGAATAATACCAACATGTTAAATATCAAGATTTGTGGCTCTGAAGTTGGCGGTGCGTAGAACGAGTCTAGACTATTCTGAGTCTAGACTATTCCTCTTCTCTCATGACAAATCTACCAGTTCGAATATTATACAAAACCACATAATACCATGGAGGTAATAAAACCCATCTAAATATCGTCTTGATTGGATCAATATATCCAATTTGTTTCGCTTGTTTTACTCTTTTAAAAGTTCTAGTTCTTAATCTATACCTTTGACTATTCTTATCTAAATAATATTGATCAAATAAAAACTCATTTATAAACCACCAAAATTGACCTAAACTAATCAGTATGAAAGATTTCCATGCTACATCAGATTTAAGAATTGAAAATATAATACTAAATTCACCTACTAATAAGAATCCTAAATCCAGTCCAAATCTTTCCAGCATTACCCATTCTATAAGTATACTAAAATATGGAATTTGAATCCCCGTTATCAGAATTAATCCAAATAAATTTATTTGTGAAGTAGGATACGTTCTACAAGAGATATATTCTAAGATTTGATATAATTCATGACATAGTAAAGGGCTTTTGAATTTAAACATATAATGACCTAAACTTACCATCATTATAATAGATGTAGACATTAAGATTAAAAAATAGAGGAAATCAAGAGGTTGAAGCTTCTTCATGGCTTTATGAAGTTGTTCATCTTGTTCTTGATTAAAAAGATGAATTGAGTTTGGGAACACACTCATACTAAGAGAATAGTTTTGTTCTAACATACTTATCCATCTTGAAGTTGTCCATAATGTAAATAATATAGGTATCAGGATTTCACCCATATAAAGAAATGAAGTTATAAGACGCCATGGTTGAGTTGAAAATGCTAAATCAGGAATGAAAATTAATTTTTGATTTGGTATGACTTTGAAATGACTGGCTACGCTTGTGGCGGCAATTGAAACTGTCCATATTCTTGAAATTGGTGGGAGATCATTAAAGAGAATTTGTAAGTTATCCATCAAGATGTTCTCGCAGTATCGCGTGTCAAGAAGAACATGAACATCCATAAATTAATTTATAGAAATGATACTCCTATTAATAGAGGAGATCCAAAGACTAAACATATAATTGAACCGTATGATTATCTTCAACAAATCCCTGGGAATAATAAGGCCATTAGAATTCTTTTCATTAGAGCTTTTAATGATCTTTATTTTAATATTGATAATGATGACCTTATAATTGCCATGAATGAGTTGGTAGATATTCTTCATGATTGTTCTTTGATTATTGATGATGTAGAAGATTCTTCAGAATATAGAAGAGGTTCATTAGCCGCCCATTTGAAATATGGCATCCCTACTACTGTAAATTGTGTTAATTATATGTATTTTGTAGCTATTAATAAAGCTAATCAACTTGCACAAATTTATACTAAAGATCCTCAAGTTCAATCTAAAATAACCGCCAGTGTCAATAAGACTATAATTGATGAAATGCTTAACTTACATCATGGTCAAGGTATTGAAATTTATTGGAGAGATAATAAATCAAAACTTGAGAATATCCCATCAGAAGATGATTATCTTGAAATGGTAATGGATAAGACCGGGGGGTTATTGAGAATCATGGTCAAACTATTAGAAGCGTTTGTGCCTTCTAAATCCACTAATCATATTGCATTAACCAGTATTCTTGGAATTGTATATCAACTCCGAGATGATTATTTTAATTTAACTAGTGATAAATATAGTCATATGAAAGGACTGGTTGGAGAGGATTTGATTGAAGGGAAATTTTCATTTCCAATTCTTCATAGTTTACGTTATTCAATTGAATCCCCTGTTTATAATTTTTTATATAATCATACAATTGAGAGTCGTAAATCTAATACTAATCTTATAAAAGATGCGATTGAGTATATGAGAAATGATAGTAAGTCTCTTGACTATACAAATAATAAGTTAAAAGAGTGTCTTGAGATTGCACAGGATCTTATTTATAATGACCCTAAAACAAAAGATTCAAATAAACTACTTATAGGTAAAATATTAGATCAACTTAATGATACATGAAAAAAAAAAAGTTCGCATTCTATCTCATCACCATGTTATACCTTGTGGGGTTAGGATTATCATATACCAGTGATATTACCGTTAGAGGATTGGAAACAGTCCGTAAGTGTAAAAGAGTTTATCTTGAAGCTTATACATCAATTTTGATGCAAGCTGATCAAAAAACTCTCGAAGAATATTATGGACGTGAAGTTCTTTTAGCTGATAGAGAATTAGTTGAAGGAGGAAGTGATGAAATTTTAGCAGGAGCTGAAACTGATGATATTGCATTTTTAGTTGTTGGAGATCCATATGGAGCAACAACTCATACAGATTTAGTTATTAGAGCCAGAGAATTAGGTATTAAAGTTGAATCTATTCATAATGCTTCAGTAATGAATGCAGTTGGTGCTTGTGGTTTACAACTTTATCAATTTGGTCAAACCGTTTCTCTTGTTTTCTTTACTGAAACTTGGAAACCTGATAGTTTTTATAATAAAATTATGGAAAATAGAAAAATTGGTTTACATACTTTATTACTTTTAGATATTAAAGTTAAAGAACAAAGTATTGAAAATATGGCAAGAGGTAGATTAATTTATGAACCTCCAAGATATATGAATATTGAAACTGCTGCAAGTCAATTATTAGAAATTGAAGAATTAAGAGGTGAACAAGCTTATACTCCTGATACTCCATGTGTAGCAGTTTCAAGATTAGGTTCTCCACAACAAAAATTTAAAGCTGGAAGTTTAAAAGAATTAAGTGAATATGAATCTGGTGAACCTTTACATTCTTTAATTATGTTAGGTAGACAAGTTCATGATTTAGAGTTAGAATATTTGAATGAATTTGTAGATGATAAAGAAAACTTTAAACAATTGGTATTAAAAGATCAAGAATTTTTTAAACCACCACCATACGTACCACCTGAGGAGGATGAAGAGGATTAATAGTAATAGATATTTAGATTAAACTGTGTGTCCTCTAGACGAGCAGATAATAGTATAGACACTTTAGATGAAGATATTTTCTTTTCTTTTTTTTTCCTTTTTTCTTCTTTTTTGTTCGTATATTTCTAATCTATTTTTTTTGATTTTTGCAAATTTTGCAACTTTACATTTTCTTCTATATCCCATATCAACCAATCATAATATCCATAAATTACAGGTATAATTGTTACTAAATGCCAAAGACTATGAGCATCAATTAAATCCCAAAATGGTGGGAAGTCAAATATTTCTAATGACATTCCGATTATAACTATACTACCTAAAATTAATGGATATAAAGAAAATAATTTATCTGATCTACTAAAAAATGAAGGTAATAAAATCTTTGAATAATATTTTTCACTATTATTAGATGTATCACCTAGATTATAATATTTTGAATAAAGGTTAAAACAATGTATTATCATTAAAATATTTTGTAAAATTCCAATAGTTATATTTGCTTGCATATTATAAGTATACAGCCAATCTGTTACTAATCTATATACATGACCAGCATACGCAAGTACAAAAAACGAAGTAACTAAGAGGAATTGATTGAATTTTTTAAGTTTATATAATCCAAATAATCTGGTAGTTATACTATAAAACCCACTAAGTACTGTTAACCCTGCGAAATAATAATCTAATCTTTCAGTAATTAAGAAATCTCTAGTATGGAAAATAGTTGAAAAGATCCATGCAAAACATGTAATCAATGAAGATATTAATACTACTGTATATTGTAAATAAGATTCATGATCTTTACAATGTGTCAAATTTTTTGAAATTTTCTTAAATCCGTAAAAATGAGGTACCAAATTACCTAAAGAAAAAATCATTGACACAAGTTCTTGAATACCAAAAATACGTTTAAAAGGCCATTTCCCATGGAATTGAACAATTTTCCTGTTATTCTGTTTACGTTCTTTTGTAATGATTCTTTGACATTGATAATCACAATCTTGAGTACAAGACCAAAGAAGCAATTCAAGGTTTGAGTCAAATGGGGTAAAATTCCAATCTGTTTTCGATTGGTCAATACAATTAGATTGTCCACATTCTCGTACACATCTCTTGAACCTTTTGAGTTTATCACCGGGACTTGAGGTGACAGGTACAAGTAATGGGAGTAGGCACAATAACCTTATGGGCTTCATAATGAGATTCGCGATGAGAGAAGATGGAAGACAGGAACCGACAGGATAGTAGGGGATGGGGCGAGATTGGACGATGGCATGGCACGAACGGAACCGAATATTTGTACTAGTACAGAGAACAAGAGTCGAGACATAGGAAACAGGACCAGAGACGTAGAACCATATTTTGTAAAATCATTGTAATCAGACACGGGCTTAACTCATATCTACCCCACTTGCAGCCATTATCCATTTGTTACTATTTAGGGTAATTCATGTGTCTGCCTGTATCTTACTTACCCATGCCCAGGCTTATATAATCGACCGATCTTATCGCGGAATTAGTATCTATTTATGGTAGTATCCGCTAAAACCTATATAAGATCCCAAAATCCTCATCTAACAAATTATCATGTCTACTATTACTCAAACTACATCTACCCCTACATCAGTAGAACCGGCAACTTCAAGAGGTTATACTCTTGGAGAAAGAGGTACTCAAAATCTTGCTAAAGGTTTTGATCATCCTCATCTCCTCCCAAAATTTACTGATAAGCTCGAAGAAAGACAATGGATTAAACAACATATTGCTGGAGCTTTTAGAGTGTTTGCTAGAAAAGGTTATACTGAAGGATCAGCCGGTCATATCTCCGTTAGAGATCCTATTGATCCTCATACATTTTGGATTAATCCATTATCAAAACATTTTGGATTAATGAAAGCTTCGGACTTAGTTCATGTAGATGCCGATGGGAATATTTTACCAGATGGAAATCAAGTTGCAATTAATGCAGCAGGTTTTGCAATCCATTCAGCTCTTCATAAAGCAAGACCTGATATTCATGCTGCTTGTCATACTCATTCAATTTATGGTAAAGCTTATAGTGCATTTGGTAAACCTTTAGATATGATTAATCAAGATGTTTGTACATTTTATAAATCCCATGGTGTTTACACAGATTTTGGAGGGGTTGCATTTGATGCAAAAGAAGGTGAAGCAATTGCAAAAAATATTGGTACAGGTAAAGGTGCAATTTTACAAAATCATGGATTAATTACTGTTGGAGAAACTGTTGATGAAGCTGCTTATTTGTTTACATTAATGGAAAGATCTTGTGAAGCTCAATTATTAGCTCAACAAGCTTGTAGACAAGGTGAAGAATTAAAGATTATTGGTGATGAAGAAGCTACTTATACTGAATATACTACCAGTGATCCAGATACTTTATATGCTGAATTCCAACCTGATTTAGAGATGGAGATGTATTTAGATGATTCTTTTCTTAAGTAATTACTGTGTACCAATATATTTATTTCGTAAATAATTTTTCTCGCACTCGTATCTCTTATCAGAATGTTTTCTGTATTGGACGCCGGTTCGTTCAAGAAAGTTCCTAGGAAGAATATTAACCAGCCCAAGAGTGTTTCCCAACCAAGAGTTCAACAAAGGAAAGTTAGAGTGGAAAATATTGTTGGTACAAGGTTTCGGTCAAAAAATGGTTGTGAATTTTGCAGAAAGAGGAGAAGAAAATGTGATGAAAATGATCCTTGTGGGTTATGTACAAAGAAAGGGGTTGAATGTGTGTATTTGAAGAAGGAGAAGAAAGGGGAAACGGCTAGTTCCACCCGGTCTCAGGAAGTACCCATGAATGAGGAAGTAATGAACCTGATAATACCCATGAATCTGATAATACCCATGGAAATGTCCCAGGAAAGTTCAAGATCCAATGGATTAGTGAGTGATCCTTTCCCTTTTGATACCCTCTTTACCCTAGAACCTCATCCCCGTATAAACTTTTATATCAATTACTTTCAATCTCAAGTAACAAATACCCTCTGTATTTCATCATCTAATTATTTCGAAAAACTTTTTTGCTCTTTAGCTCAGAATGAAGAATCTTTTGCTTTTACTGTAGCTGCCTGGGGAGCTCTTTTTTTCAAACAAAAAAAATTAGATAATGAAGTACTACTGTATCTTTTTAAAGGTATTGAAAAATTTAAACAAAATTTTAATGAAAATGGTGATGAGCGTTTAAATTGTTATTTTCAAGTTTGTTTCTATTTGATCTTAGTAGGTTTTAATATTTGTAGTGGAGATACAAGAAATTGGAATAAATTATTAGAAGATTGTTCAAGTATAATTAATAGTTATGGAGGGTTAGAGAAGCTTTGTAAGG
Organism: Yamadazyma kanchanaburiensis; assembly: GCA_030555785.1. Lineage (NCBI taxonomy): Eukaryota > Fungi > Ascomycota > Pichiomycetes > Serinales > Debaryomycetaceae > Yamadazyma > Yamadazyma kanchanaburiensis. The sequence goes on along the minus strand of JANIVJ010000045.1, from coordinate 51,991 downwards.
ATTTCGAATACTCTAATGATATTAGATTCTTAGTATCTAATTTCCAATATCATGATTTGATGTCTTCACAAACTGCTAAAAATGGGACAATGATTCCAATGAGTGAATATACAAGATTATTTTCTAATGATAAATTCAAAAATACTGAAGCAGAATATGGAATTGATACTCTTCAAGGTTGTAGTCAACCAATAATTATGATCTTAGGAGAAATCTTAAGTGAAAAGGCAAGGTTAAAACATAATTATATGGAATCACCTATTGCTCTTGAACTTCTTGAAAAAATTAGAAATTGTCATCTTAATTATGAACTTATTCAAGGACTTGATATCACCGAACTTAACCTTCATTCAACAGCTTTTGAGTGTTATAGAAAATGTTGTTTATTTAATTGGTTTCTTTATATTAAAAAAATTGGTCCAACTAATCAAGATGTAATGGATTTAGTTGAAGAAACATTAGAAGCAGTTCTGAGACTTTTAGATTCAAGATTTAAAGTTATTGTATGCTTACCACTTTTAATGTGTGGGATTTGTTGTGTTAATGAACCACAAAAGACAAGAGTTAAAAGTGTTTTTGATATAATTAAAACTACATGTCCAGTACCAAATGTTACTAAATGCTGGAAAATGGTTCAATTAGCTTGGGAAGTTAATCCCTTTGGTCAAGAGATTATCGATTGGCCTGATATTTGTGATCAATTTAATTGGAGTTTAAATGTATGCTAGTGTAATATATATATGTGAATATGAGCACGTGATCGGCCCCGAAATTTACGAGCGGCCGATCTTTCTCGCAGATTTTTCTGGGGTAACATTATGGGGAGAAAACCATTTTTAGATACTGAAGAGACAAAGTTTTCTTGTAATGAGTGTAGACGTAGAAGAATGAAATGTTCTAGGGATTTACCTGCATGTTTATCTTGTAGTAAACACAATAGACATTGTTTATACGAACGTGAAGAAAGAACTCCTTTAACAAGAAAACATTTAACTCAAGTAGAACAAGAATTAGAAGTCGCCAAAAAAGTGTTACATTTGTATGATCCAGAAATTGATATAGAAGGAACAATAAATCAATTAAAAAATGGTACGGATTTATCTTTAGTGGTAGAAAGATTGAAATCAAAAGTACATGGATTTACAAAGGAACAAAAACAAGAAAAGTCCACTCAAACGAATATGAAAGTTTTTAAATCTGAACTTACAGATTTACAAATCCCACAAATCTTACCACCAATATATCCTGATGCTAAACCTAGACGTAGAAATAAACCTGAAGTATCTCCTGGGTCAAATTATAATTGGGATGAAAGGAAACAAGGGGAATTTGAACCTTCAATTATTGATGGAATGGCTACAACTGAAACCAATAGTTACTTAGGAGCGTCTTCAAGTGCTGCCTTGATTAGTCTTGTAGGAGGTGGTTTTTTTCTTTCGGATAAAACTGGTAATACTTCAATTTCTACATCTTCATCAACATCTCTGAACTCAAGAGAAATTTCACATCCAAAACTTGAATCTTATGTAAATCAATATTTTGAAGGATATCATTTATCATATCCTATAATCCATAAACCTATATTCATGTCACAATTTAATGATATAATACCAACCCCAGATGGATGGGAAAGTTTACTTTATATTGTTGCAGCTATTGGATGTTTTATGCTGGCCATTTCACCAGATGAAAACGAAGATTTGAAACTTTTTGAAATGGCAAAATCAAAATTATCTATTGAAATACTTGAAACTGGTAATATGACTTTAGTACAAACTTTAACATTAATGTCAAATTATCTTCAAAAACGTGATCGTCCCAATTCTGGATATAATTATCTTGGATTAGCAGTAAGAATGGCTCTTGGGTTAGGACTTCATAAACAAATGGGTGAAAATCTGGAAAGTCTGGAAACTTTATTAGATCAAGAAATGAAAAAAAGAGTATGGTGGTGTTTATATATATTTGATTGTGGTCAAACTATTACATATGGAAGACCTTTAGGAATTCCTTGTGCTGGTATAGATGTTGAATTACCATTAAATATTCTTGATACTGAATTAAAACCTTCTTCAATTAAATTACCAAAAGAAAATGAAAATCCAACTTTTTATACTAGTGTAAGATTACAATCACTTTTCCATCTTTTCACAAATAGTATATATGAAAGAATTATTACTGATCCATTTCCTTCATCTGCTGAATTACTTGAATGGGATCAAAGATATATTCAAAGATGGGAAAATCTTATACCTGATTATTTCAAACCTGAAGCTATTGTATCAAATCCTTATAAGTTAGCACAAATGGTATTAAGTTGGAGATGTAGTAATTTACGTATAATTATGTATAGAACTTTTTTACTTAGAAATGTCGTGGTTAATTCAAAACCTTTGGAAAGTGATTTCGATGTAAAAGCTGGTAGACTTTGTTTACAAGAATGTACTTCAACAATTCATAGTATGGATCAATTTTGGGGTCAAAAAAGAAGTCCAAATAGAATGGATGCTTGGTATTCATTATACTTTTTAATTCCTGCTGTATTAATGCCTTTGGTATGTTTAAGAAATGATCCTTTAGATATGGAAGGTGAAAATTGGAGACGTGATATAAATATTGCAAAATCAATTATTGAAAAAATTATTCATATTTGTCCTCCAGCTAAAAAAATTTTAAATTTAATAGAATCTCTTGCATCTGTATATTTGGTTGATCCAGAAACTGAAGGTGCTAATGGTACAAATGAGAGTCCCTTTTCTCAATTAATGCAATTACATCTGATGCTTTGGCCTGGGTCTTTTGATATAGAACAACAGTTTCTTCAATGAATATGATGTATAGAAAATAGACGATATCGATAGAACTAGTAGGGATAGGGTACACTCTAAAGATTCATTTCCGAGTCTATTGGATCAGAAGATGCTAACATTGAATTGGAAAGTTATTAGAAGATTGTTCGTTAAATGTCAAATTATAAAAGGGTATAAAAAAAAGCCCCAAAGATTTTCAGTATTTGTAATAGACATGGAATTCCTTATTATTCCGTTGGATTTGCTGCTTCCTTTGGGTTATTAGCTTATCTTTGTGTATCAGAAAAGGCAACGGTTGTATTTTACAAATAGAGAAAAACTGGATCAAGCAGAACAAGTCTGTTAAAAAGGTCTAAAGAAAAGAAAAGATTAAAGAATAAAATGGAAGATAAGTGTAATAGACTTCAATTTGAACAATTTCTTAAATTGTACTTGAAATTTTAAGAGTTGCTTGTTTGCAAGGGGGCAGATGTTACACTGTGATCCCTCTTATGGGATCTAGATGTATGTTTGCAGCCCTGGTTAAGGCCTTATCATAAAGGGTTACCCGAACTTCCGCACTTCTCGGATTCGCAAGGGATCCAAAATTACTCATATTACTCACTAGACCTTAAGTATATATTACTATCTAGTTAATAGCATGTCCTTTCTCCTTGCTTAATTATTGTATACTGTTCTGTAACTCTTCCCACAGTCACAGTATTGGTGCTTCAGAAGATTCTAACATCAAACCAATCAGCTGATTTATTTCTAGGATAGTAGATATAGAAATTAAATTAGAATATTGAAAGGTGGATAAGAGAACTACTAAAGTGATGGGAAAAGTTTATTAACCTAACTACATATTCTGATATCTTATAGATTATGTCAATGTAACTACATATTCTGATATCTTACAGATTATGTCAATGTAACTACATATTCTGATATCTTAAGATTATGTCAATGTATATCCCCCAGCTATGGTAATGTCTTCACCAGTGATGTAGCTTGATGCATCACTTGCTAAAAAGACATAGGCACCCTTTAACTCATAAGTAGCGGCCATACGTCCGGCAGGTATCATTGTCATCCATTGTGAAACACGGCTTTCATCGTGGACATCAAGAAGGTCCGTACAAACATAGCCTGGATTTATTGTATTAACTCTACAGCAGTCAATCCACTCAATTCCCAAGCATGCAGCTAATCTAACTAATCCTGCTTTTGAAGCATTGTATGGAGCTTGTTTTTGGGGAAAATTGACAATATTTGCGGAAACTGACCCAGTAAAAACAATTCTACCTTGATCTAACTTTTTCTCGGCTTTTTGCTTCTTAAAAGCATTGGCACCTGCTTGAGCGGTATAAAAGGCACCATCTAAATTAACCTCCATGATTTTTCTGTATTCTTCAACACTATAGTCTTCAGCTGGTATATGAGAAGCAATACCTGCATTTGGAACAACAACATCTAACCTGTCAAACTCCAACAAGATTCTTTCAACACATTTAGTGATTTCATCTTTATTAACAACATTACATTGATAAGCTTTGAATTTTACACCTAAAGCTTTAAATTTAGATTCAACTTCTTCTAAATATTCTAATGAACTAGTATTATAGGTGATTGCAACATCTGAACCAGCTTCTGCTAATCCAATGGCAACACCTAAACCAATACCACGAGATCCACCTGTAACAAGTGAAACTTTTCCTTTTAATGAAAAAAGATTTAAAACTGGAGCGTCTGGATTTTGATAAAGCATGATAGAGAATATGGGTAAATGTTCTAGTTTATATATTTTTTATATAGTATGGAGTGCTCCTAATTAAATACATACAGTATACCTCAAATAATTCTCACGCTAATATTCTCGGACTTATGGTTTGTAATATACTCCAAATTTAGCAAGTCATTGTTATCTGCACGCTCATAAGCTTTTTCTAAAGTTGATTCGATACCACTTTCTAAATGTCTATGGGCTAATCTATCTCTTGCAATTGAATAATCTACTTCTACAAACCAAGCTTCATCGCATAATTCTCCAACTTCTTTCCAAGGGTCTTGATCAAGTAATGTATAAAGCCCTTCAACTATGATAATATCTGTATCTTCTGGTATTTCTATAGCATTTGGTTCGGGATCTTTAACTTTATGATCAAAAGAAGGTGCAAAGATCGATCCATTTTTTGTTAAACACCAATTTTTCAAAGTTTTAACGAATTTGACGAATCCTTCAGAATCAAAGGTGAATGGTGCCCCTCTACGTTTAAAAGCAAATTCAGGATCAGATGATTTACTTAATTGGTCTCTAGTTAAATGAAATCCATCCATACCTACTACAATAGTCTTGAAGTTTGTTTTTTTTGCAACCATTTTACTTACAGTACTCTTACCACTTCCAGGTCCACCTCCAACAACCACTAAAATGGTTCTTCCTAATTTTTGGAACTGGTTGGATAAGATATCTGCAAGTTCTTCCACTTGATTACTATGGATTTCAATCATAATGGTATTGATTAAAAGGATCCCTTATAAAGTAATTTTGAGGAGGTGCAATGCACCCCTCGACATTCGTCCTGCACATAACAATTTATTTCTATATAAGTTCATTCATTTCCTTTGATCTACAATAATGGGAAATCCAGCATTTGTATTAAAATCAATTAAAAACGTCGCCTTTGAAGATAGACCAATCATTCCTCTTGGTCCAAAGGAAGTCAGACTTCAAGTTGCTCAAACAGGTATTTGTGGGTCAGATATTCATTATTGGCAAAGAGGAAGAATTGGAAAGTTTGTTTTAAATGAAGGAGAAGATATGGTTTTAGGTCATGAATCAAGTGGTACAGTTGTTGAAGCTGGTAGTGAAGTTAAAAATTTAAAAGTTGGTGATTTAGTCGCTTTAGAACCGGGATTTCCTTGTAGATATTGTGATATGTGTCGTGGAGGTCAATATAATGCATGTCAACATGATACTTTTGCTTCAACTCCACCACATGATGGAACTCTTCAAAAATATTTCAATGCCCCTTTTGATTATTGTTATAAAGTTCCTTTTGATGCAGAACTGGCAGCTTTAATTGAACCAGTTGCAGTTGCGGTTCAAATTTGTAAAAGAGCTAAACTTCAAGCTGTTGATAATGTTATTGTGTTTGGTTGTGGACCAATTGGTCTTTTATGTCAAGCAGTAGCAAAAGCTTATGCATGTAGAAGAGTTATTGGAGTTGATATTTCAGATGAAAGATTAGAATTTGCAAAAACTTTTGGTGCAGATTATGTTTATAAAATGCCATTTAAAAAGGAAAATGAAGATTTTGAACTGTTTGCTAAATCAGTTGCAAATGAAATCAATGAAAAATTCGGTTTAGAAAATGGTGCAGATGTAATTCTTGAAGCTACTGGTGCCGAACCTTGTATGGCAGTTGGAGTTTATTGTGCTGCATTCAATGCAAGATTTGTTCAAGCTGGAATGGGTAAGGAGTTTGTTAGTTTTCCAGTCACTGATGCTTTGGTTAAACAATTGAATTGGACTGGTTCTCTTAGATATTCTGTTGGAGTTTATCCTACCGCTATTGATCTTGTTGCAACAGGAAAAATCGATGTTAAGAGACTTATTACTAATAGATTCAAATTTGAAGAAGCTGAAAAGGCTTTTGAATTAGTTAAGCAAGGTCGCTCTGATGTTATTAAAGTTGTTATTGAAGGTGTACAAAATAAGTAGAAATAAATGAAGAGCTATTGACATAGAAAACGTAGAAGTAGTAGAAAAAGTGTTATAAAATCTGTTCAGTGGTATTTGGCTAGTAATTCTCGGAGAGATTGGTTTCATTAGGAGGAAATCTTACAGAATTAGGTGGTCTTTTATTAGGTGATATATCACTAGGTGCATTGACCCACTCCTTGTTAGTTTCAAAATTCATTATCTTCTTCAATATACTCTTTTAATAGAAACAACCCAGAGAATTGTACTTTGGTGTTTTCACCAAGTACAATGTTTCCATAATCATAGATCTTAGGAACTTTTACGTTATCTCTATTCTTTAATTGACCAACAAAACTGTCACCTGCAAGATTCAAATTTTCTTCATAATTTTTAAAAACCGCTTCTTTATATTTGAAGTCGTATTGTATTTCAGAGTAACCAAGAAGTAAAAGTTCATCATAAATTTCCATCATAACTTTATCACAATCCGGAACCATAAGACTTGGAATATGTTGATTTAGATATTTGGAGTCAAAAACAAGAATTTGACTAAAATGATGTGGTCCAGTTCTTATTGATTGATATTCCAATCTTTCAAAATCAGCATAGTGGGTACGGATATTACAAGGAGAAAATACAGAAGAGCTGATACTTTCTGGAATTCGGGCGAAAAATGAAGGATTATGGGATAAATCTGCAAGTTCTTCAGTTTTATGATTGAATAATTCAGCCAATACATCTAGATAATGTGACTCTTTACGATTTCTTTTCTTATTATCCATGTCCATTATTTCATTATGCATTAGTGCAGTAATTATCATTCTTAATGTGGGATTGTCATGATCAAAGGGTATAACACGACACTTGAAAGGAACCTTTAAAACATGTGCCCACTCATCCCCTTTTGGTTCTTCCTTATTCTCTTCATGTTTGTCTTTTTCACCTTCCCGATCTTGGGATAATACTTTAAAAGACTTTTTCTTCTTTGCCTTTCGTTTTTTTACCTCCTTTGCATATCTTTCCAAATCCTTCCATTCTGAACAACCAGTATCTAACTCTATATAGAAACTTGTCTTGACATCACTAAGAATGATCCAAATTCTCCTATACCACAACATATACCTTACAAGCTGAGTAAAAATGTGAATTATCTTACCGTCTGTAGTGGGAAGGTCCTCGGATGATTCCAGAGAACGAATATTGTCTTGGGCGTAATATGAAAGCATTTCTGGTATTCCACTTTCCTGGATCAAAGGATCGGGAGACATTCTCTTCATTTCACAAAGAAAAATTGGTTGAGTACCCAAATATTCCGTTTCACAGCCAAGGTATATGTCCGTGCTTTGGAGTTTGGACTCACCAGTAGGATAGACTCTTGTAAGTCTTGTTTTATGTATCATGCTAATTATTTCTTCACAAAAGTCAACGACATTGGAGTGGTAAACCCCTTGCAATTGACGTTCTTTCAAATCGTCATCTATTTCAACTTCTGTTGGACAGAACTTATTAAGCAAATAAACTTTCCCATAATCATCAAAGTTAGATATAAAATCATCAAGTTGGGTCATAAGGGTATTAAAATATTCTTCACACAGATTTTTACCTGAATCTTCGGAAAATATTGGTAGAATGAATTTATGAAGTCTTGATCTTGGATCGTTTGCCGTGGGCATTGTCAGAGCTGCTCCTGAAATTTTTAAGGTCAGGGGTATAGACATCAAGTACCTTATAAAAGATATCTTTCCCTCTTTCGAATACAAACTATCTCTCCGTAAGCGGCATTCTATCTCCACTGTCATAATCCTATCATTTCCTTTAATTCTTTCAACTAAATGGTCCTCGAGTTGTAAATTTTGCAGATTATTTATCTCCTCTACTAGGCTATCAAGTTCAGAAAAATCTGTTTCATTTCTTTGTTTTCTAGTCTTGTGCAGTGGTAAATTTGGCAGTGTGCTAATCTCGGTATCACTTTGTTTCCTTTTTCTTCCAAAGACTTCAGTCATTCTTCCAAAGGCTTTGAACATTTTTTAGTCCTCTAACATATCCGCAACGACTGCAAAAATGGTCATATACGATTGTAACATACACGACTATGGGTTTAGGAAAGCGCAAGAAAGAATAGCCATAGACTACAGTTGCATATGGTGGGTAACGGTTGAACTATACCTTACTACAGACCAATGAGATAACCATACCAAAGACATTAGTGGTTTTCGATCCGCTATGTCCTCTTTGAGACAAACATTTATAATATATATTCCTATTCTGTAATCGTATATATCTGTTGTTTCTTCGAACACAAGAATGTGACTAAATATGGCCCAGTTCTTATTGATTGATACTCCAATGTTTCAAAATCATATTGAGTATCTGTACTACAAGAAGAAAATACACAAGAACTGGTACTTTCTGAAAGTCAGGCGAAAATGAAGGATTTTAATTTTTCGTGTACGCTACAAAAACTGATGGTTCCCAAAAAGGTATAACACCAAAGGGATCAAATGAGCATGTCATATAAATTACAAGGCGGGCCTCAAGGTTTTTGCCCCCTTATTAACTTCCAATAAAAACTTAAGTATTCAAATAATGGGTGTACATATAGTTAAGAAGAAGAAAGATCCTAGATTATCGAATCGCCTTTATAACACGGATTTCGCTAATCCCAACAATGTCTATCACCAAATGTATCAAAATTTACTTAATCAACACCCTAAGATAGATGAACCTGAAGAAACCAATAAAGATATTGAAGCAGAGAGTTTTAATTGCCCATATTGTGAAGATGTATTGACCTACGAGAAATCAGATGCTCATATGATAAAATGTCATCCAACCAAGATCAAATGTTCCTTCCCCTGTGATCATTGTGAAGAAGTTTTTGACACACAGCAAAAATTACATTGCCATGAAAACAGAAAACATGTTGGATGTTCACATAAATGTAAATATTGTGATCATCAAAGTATAAGTAGAAAGAGTTTGATTTCTCATTTATTTAAAGAACATCAAAAGTATATTTATGAGTGTTGTTATTGTGATACTAACGAAAAAAGCTTTGTGGCTTTGAAAATTCATAAGATGAATTGTCATTTGAAAACATCAGTAACTTGTGAAATATGTAAAAACGAAGTTAAGACTTCATTTTACAGATTTCATATATTAGCTCATTCGGGGGTATCTTCCACTTCATCTGGTGATACTGAAATACATGAAAGTGAAGAACATAATTAAAAATGCAAGTGTGATCTTTTGAATACGAGGAGAAGAGCTGATAAAGTTTTTCTCGTTATGTAGGTTTAATAAATGTTTTATTAATAAAACTACTATTTTCTGATTTCTCTGTAATTATATTATTGATGCAAGTTGAATAAAAGTGTATGGTGGTTAAACAATTGGACTGGTTCCCTTAGATATTCTGTAGGATACACTCCTACAGAATATGATGTTGTAGACTTATTACTATCCAAATTACGAGGCAATGGAAAGAGTAAGGATAAAGAAGTTAAGTTAGAGGATCATCTCCTTTTCCACGATCACCAGAAGGTAAAGAGTTAAGATTTGAATATTCTGCGTTGAATAAAGATTTAAGAAAGAATTTTGAAGGTTTTGACGAGAATGTAGATGCTATGGGATTGGATTGAGCCTGAAGGTTTTCAAGAGGTTTGAAGAAGCTGAAAAGGCTTTTGTTAGTTAAAGAAGGTCGTTCCGATATTATTAAAGGAAATAAGTAGAGAATAAATGAAAGAGCTATCGTGTAGTTAGTAATAAACAGACAGGAAGTAGAAGATCAGAATAAGAGACGGGTGTATAAGAATCCTGAGAAATAGGGGAATAGAAATAGAGCTAGTAGAGCTAGGAGTCAGTATACTAGTTCTACTAGTATACTAGTAGAAAATGTGCTTTCTGTTCAGTGGTAGTACCAAGCTAGTAATTCTCGGAGAGATTGAATTTCACAAGGGGGACATCTTACAGAATCCGGGGGCCTAATATCAGGCGATCTATTATAGTTGGTTCCTTATTAGGTGCATTGAAACCCACTCCTTCCTAGTTATCTGTTAACCCGATTCGGAAAGAGGTTCAGGTTCTCAGGACTGCGTTTCCCGATTTAATTGCGGGGACAAGGTACACAGGTGGCTGCAAAATCGCGGGGGTAAAGAATTTAGGATACTGTCTCCTATTCTATACCATTACAATGGTATAAATAGAAAGCATCATCCTGAATTATCCCCAATCATCCAAAAATGTCTCAATCAATTAGAAAACCAGATCCAGTACTCCCAGAAAGTGTCTTTGAAATGTTCTCCATGAAGGGGAAAACTGTTATTATTACTGGTGCTTCTGGTGGTATTGCACATGAAGTTGCAAGAGCCTTAGCTGAAGCTGGTGCTGACCTTGCTTTATGGTATCATAAAAGCACTACCGCTCAAGATTTAGCTAAAGAGCTTATTGAAAAATACAACGTTAAATCAAAAGCTTATCAAGTAGATGTTAAATCTTGGGATCAAGTTAATAATGGTGTTGACCAAGTTGTCAAGGACTTTGGCCATTTAGATGTCATGATTGCTAATGCTGGTATCCCAGCTAAAGCCGGTGGTTTGGACCAAACCTTAGAAGAATGGCATAACGTTGTTGATACTGATTTTAATGGTGCTTATTATTGTGCTAGAGCTGCCGGTAAAATCTTTAAAGAACAGGGCTCAGGAAACTTGATTTTCACCGCGTCAATGTCCGCGCATATTGCGAATGTTCCACAACTTCAAGCTTGTTATAATGCAAGTAAAGCAGGAATCAAACATTTAAGCTGCTCCTTGGCTATCGAATGGGCTAGCTTTGCAAGGGTAAACTCTGTTTCCCCAGGCTATATCAACACTCCCATTTCTGGGGATGTTCCTTTCGATATAAAAGAGTACTGGTTTGAACATATTCCTTTGAAAAGGGATGCCTCCCCTCTTGAATTAAAAGGTATTTATCTTTATTTAGCTAGTGACGCATCTACTTACACCACAGGAAGTGATTTCATTGTAGATGGAGGCTACTGTTGTCAATAGGTACTTAAATAGTTATAAAATAAGTGTATAGTTATACTAGTTATATAATGAAATAAGATAAGTCAAATAATCAGAAGATTGTGTTTCAGAAATACCTTTTCAACACTCCCTTTCTGGGGATGTTCCTTTCGATATAAAAGAGTACTGGTTTGAACATATTCCTTTGAAAAGGGATGCCTCCCCTCTTGAATTAAAAGGTATTTATCTTTATTTAGCTAGTGACGCATCTACTTACACCACAGGAAGTGATTTCATTGTAGATGGAGGCTACTGTTGCCAATAAGGACCTGTAATATATATTACATACACGATTATATAAGAGAATGAAACAAGCCAATTCAGGAATTGTTAAAAATGTGGCAAAAATCTATACGACTCCTACTAGAAAGATCGTGATTTTTTTTTACTTATTCTATGTCAATTGTAGACTTCTTCTTAGCTATAAGCCCTTTTCTCCTTTAGGTTTCAAGAGATTACATGGGAAACAATTTTTATCTGATAAGCATATAAGTGAGTTAATTCCAGGACACCGATAGACTATGGGTAACAGACTTTAACATGTTATCCCTTAATTACACCTTGAACCAAGTTGACTGTCATACAATACACTATATTGAATACTTACTAATAACTACTTGCCCATCAGAACATCCTCTATATGTTCTTCGACAGCTTTGATTTTAGCACTTTCAATTCCTTCTTCCAGGCTATTCTTTAAAACATTATCAGAATCAAAAATAGCAGCAATCTCTTCAAGAGAATAACCTTTTGTCTCTGGATAAAAGAGATAATTATTAACACAAATTAATCCTAATATCACACAATAAACAATATAGTATTTCCATCCAATATTATCCATTGCAATTGAATTACAAAATGATAAAATGATCAAAGAACCATATACAAACATCAATTCCAATGCAATTCCCTTTGATCTAAGATAGTAGGGGAAGATTTCAGTTGGATAACCTAACAAGAGTGGAGTGTAAGCAATATCATAATGGAAATAGTAAATAAAAATGAAGGCAAGCACAGTTCTAGCAGCTGATTCATTTCCAGTCTGATTGAAAACAGCAGAGCAAGCAGTCCAAACTATGAACGAAATAAGCATACCAAAAGCAGACCAAAGAAGCAAAGTTCTTCTTCCCAAGAGATCAACAAGGAGAGCCAGACCAGAAGCTATAATCAAGTTATACAATTGAAGACAAAGGTTAATAGTAAGCTGTTTTTCGGTCGAACGGACACCGATTTCCAGGAGAATAAGGGTAAGATAGTAAGAAACAATACTGATACCATTGAATTGACCCATGGATCCCATAGAAGCAGCAATGTAAGTCCTTTTTCTGTTTCCAGGTGTTGAAACAAGATCACTCCATTTTGAACTCTTTGAAGCTTGTTCCATTTCCAAAGCAGTAACAATTTCTGTCATTTCAACTGCTACTAATTGCAGAGTTTCATCTCCACCAGCATGATGTTTAATCAAAAGAGCTCTTGCTTCATCAACTTTACCTTTAGAAATAAGCCATCTGGGACTTTCTGGTACTAACCATAAAAATGCTAATTGAAGAACAGGAAAAGCAGCCTGAAGAATTGTAGGGATTCTCCAAGCGAATTCATCATGTCTTGAACTTGCACCATAACAAGAAGCTGCAGCAACAATAGCCCCAAGATAATAAAATGTCCAATACAACGATGTTAACTTACCTCTATAGCTTGGATAAGCTAATTCAGCAATCAATAAAGGTGCTGGTTGAACTGCAAGCATACCACCAGCACCGACAATAAATCTTGATGCAATTGTAGCAGCAAGATTCTTAGCACTTGCTTGAATTATAGTTGCAATAATAACACCAGACAAACCAATAGCAATAGTTCTTTTTCTACCAAGATAATCGGTTAACCAACTACAAAATGGTAAAACAATAAAACAACCAACATTTTGAGCAGCATTTATAAAACCTAAAGTTGTACCTCTTGGGTCATTAAAATAATCTCTCCAACGGTCACTTGATTGAAGACCATTCATTAAAGAACCATCAAAACCAGCTGTACTACTTACACTTAAAGGTACAAGTAATAAAAGATTTAATATTAACATATGTTTAACACGAAACCAAGGTTTACCATAATCAGGTAATACCTCAGCGATAGCAGGACCTACAATCTCACTTACAGGAGTAAATCTAAGTTTCATAGCAATGCCAATAATATGAGATATTTTGCAACCTTTATACGGTTTTTGTGGAGAAAAGGGAGTGCATACAGGATTCCGTGGAATTAAAGGAATTGCTTAAGAGAAAATCAAGACCGAAGAAAGTTTAGTTAGAGAGAACAAATACAAAACAAAAATATAGAAAGACTTTATATCCGATTGTCTGGAGAGGTCCTATATTTCAATGATCTATTCAAATCATCACTATAGGTAGACATACATCTCAATTATGTCTCAGAAACGATAGATTTTTATTGCGGGGAAGATATGCAGGGGTATTGTACTTTTTTTCAAAAGGATCTGATATTTTTTAGGGACACAAAGACCTTAAAAAATAGCCAATCATGTAACGGCGGTAATCTCTATACCCGTATATCAAGATTGTTGGATAACCGAAATGGGTAATTGATCTAAAATATGAGTGGATGGATCAAAAACTTTTAATGGTCTTATCACCCGGTATCTCCAGAGAATATTAATGGTACAATTGTCTAACAAGTTAAATACTATTAAGGACTAAATACAATAATTTACCATTTCAAATCACGTGATAGTAACATTACTCGTGTATTCATCAAGAGCTTGGAGTCACGTGATCGGGGACCAATAAGTAACTGTTTTTATCAACCCATACCCTTTATATCATCTACAACGGTTTTTCATTTATATCATACAAGAATCATCTATAACTCTAAATTTTCTTATAGCCGTACACATTTATTATCCCCACTAGATGTCGGGGATCTACATGATGGGGGATTTGCTAGTGGGGGATTGACGGGGTTGAATTATGGGGATCAACTCAAGACCAAGAGGAGAAAATTGCTTCGGCGTTTTTTATTTCTTGTTTCAATGCAATGGTTAAGATCAAATTTACAACTTAACGAGTTAAGAATTTAGAGACAATCGATTGACAACTTAGATTTCGGTTCAGTAATAATCTGCAAATACCCCACCTAAATCTCGGCCTTATGGGCAAATTTGAATGGTGACGTTACATAAATTTCTCCATATTTTAGAATTTTATCCCGTACACGCAAGGTAGTGTAACGATTGCCGGGGAAAAGGGTTTAATGATCGGCAAAAATAAATTAGCTAAAATTAGATAAGATTAAACATAAAGTTAAGATAAGGTGTCTAGAATGTTTAAGCATATGTAACTATAACTACTACCCTAGCTCTAGTGCCTCTTTTTCAACTCTAAAGCAACCATTCAGGGACAACCTCAGCAACAAAAATAGAATTCCCCCGACTATATACCGGACGTGTCAAGGATCTGCAATCTTCAATAAAGCCGACGTCATATTAACCAATAGAGCGATAGTATTGGCGGTCGAAAGAATGGTGGGCGACCCCACACTCTCCGCAATCTTTTATGCACGGCTCGTTTATTTCTACTCTTTTGTTAAGGTCTTATTGTAGGTTAGGTGCACTTTGTCTCAGACCCCCCCTCCTTTGATTCATTTAAATAGAACAACTCGTCCACGAAATCTTTAAGTAATTAATTTTTATTAGAAATGGGTTACGAAGCAGCTGTCCAGGGTTTTGCCCTTAAATTAAGAAACTTTTTGGATAAAACTCCAAATTGTCACAACATTTTTTTCATTTCTGCTGTAACATGTATGGCTGGTGCTTTATTTGGGTTTGATATTTCAAGTATGAGTGCTTTTATTAGTAGTAGATCTTATCGTCAATTCTTTGATGCCCCAAATTCTACTTTGCAAGGTATTATCACTGCCTCTATGGCATTAGGAAGTATTTTTGGTGCCTTGGCTTCAGCTTTAGTTTCTGAACCTTTTGGTAGAAGAGCTACTTTGATTTTATGTGGTTTATTTTGGATTATTGGATCTATCATTCAACTGTCTTGTGCAAATGTTGGTCAATTAATTGGTGGTAGAATTATTTCAGGTTTTGGAGTTGGGTTTGGTACTTCAACTGCTCCAGTTATGATTTCTGAATTATGTCCAAGACATCTTAGAGGTAGAGTTGGTGGTTTATTCCAACTTGCCGTTACTCTTGGTATTATGATTATGTTCTTTATTGCCTTTGGATGTTCTCAAATTGATTCAACCACTTCTTTTAGATTAGCTTGGGGTTTACAAATGATTCCTGGTATTCTTTTAGCTGTTGGATGTTTCTTTGTCCCTGAAAGTCCAAGATGGTTGGCCAAACAAGGTTATTGGGAAGATGCCGAAGAAATTGTTGCAAAAGTTCAAGCAAAGGGTAATAAAAATGATGAAAATGTTATTATCGAAGTAAGAGAAATTCAAGATCAAATTTTACATGAAAAAGATGCTAAAGCTTTTACTTATGCTGATTTATTTACTAAAAAATATTTCCCAAGAACTGTTATTGCTGTTTCTGGTCAAGTTTGGCAACAATTTACTGGTACAAATGTTATGATGTATTTTATTGTTTATATTTTCCAAATGGCTGGTTTAGATAATGGTAATACTTTATTAAAGAGTTCTTCAATCCAATATGTTTTATTTGTAGTTGGTACCATTCCATCATTATTTATGATCGATTTCCTTGGTAGAAGAAAAGTTTTACTTGGTGGATCTTTTGTTATGATGACATTCCATTTCATTGTTGGTGCCTTATTTGTTGTTTATTCTGAAAAAGTTGATAATATTGGAGGTGATGATACCATGAGAATGCAAATTCCAAAACAATATGGTAATGCAAGTAAAGGTATTATTGCATGTTGTTACTTATTTGTTTTCACTTTTGGTGCCACTTGGGGTACATGTATGTGGGTTTATTGTGCTGAAGTTTGGGGTGATTCAAATTGTAGACAAAGAGGTGCAGCTCTTTCTACTTGTGGAAATTGGCTTTTTAACTTCATCTTGGCTATTTCTGTTCCTACAATGTTTAAAACTATTACTTATGGTACTTACTTCTTATTTGGAAGCTTCTGTTTCATAATGACAGTCGAAGTTTTCTTCTTCTTTCCAGAAACAAAAGATAGAAGATTGGAAGAAATTGGAGCCATGTGGGAACAACATATCCCAGCCTGGCGTACTCCTAGTTGGCAACCATTCATTCCAGATTTGGATAATTTGGATGGTGACAAAGAACATGTTGAACATGTTGAAAGAAGCAGTGATGTTTCATCCTCAAAATAATTTAATATTATTTAAGGGTTTGTGATTTGATTTTAAAATATATTTTGAAACAATATCATTAGATCTCTTGTTGAGATTTTGCATTAGAATTTAGTAGAATTGATTTCTACTTGTTGAGATAGATAATTTATTATAGAGATGACTAACGATAATTATGTAGTATAACATGAACACGAATTAATGATTGTAGTAAGAAAAGAGGGAGAAACGGCCGACAGGCACTCAAGTTTTTTGATAAAATAAAGAGACGCCATATATGAAACTTGTTGAGAAAGGTAGGGTGGGAGAACATACATCAGAGAGCACTTCATTAATTACACGAGCTAAAGATTCTTACTCTTTAAAGCAGCAAACCTGTATGTATTCCAATAAAGTTTGATGATTTGAAAACTTTTAGTAGGAAGAAATTACACGGCATTGGAAGAGGTTTGATTTTATTTTTGGTTCATAAAAACTTAAAAATTTCTTTTTTAATCAAGTATAGAGTTTCTTCAATACACTTTTTGATTTAGTTATTATTTAAAAAAATTCATTATTGTACTTACTGAAGGGTGTATCACTTCCTTACTCTTTCTTGTTAAAGTATATCTTTTTCTGGATTACATCAATCTGAATACCTGGCCTGGATCTAAAACTTTAAATCAAACTTTCCTACCTTCCAAGTTTCCAGTATTAAAGGGGCTTAACAACAAATAATAGTGTTTGAGACATTACTTGCTTTGATTAAAGTTTATTGCAACCATCTATTAACTAATAAGGCAATACTATAAAATCCTATGGTTTGAACCAATTTGAATCAAATTCATCACATGTTACCCTTTATTATTCACTGGAATCAGCTGCCCAATTTAAAATCATATTTTCAATGACAGGAGCCTGATTTGACTTTTATTAAGGTACGACGGTTATATACAGGAACGTCAAACTTTTGAACTATTAGAATTCATATTTAATACGGCGATTTGATTTGTTGAATTATATCAGAGTATCTCGGGATCTTAAAACCGAAAGCAAGGAACATTTAATTTCGTAGGCTTATTTCTTTAATCAAATAAGCGAATTGCTTTTCATGGTTATGCTTGTGAGCAAGGCATCAATTTAAAGTTTATGAAAACCTTAAATCAATTTGATAGTTATAATTTGCCTAATTAATGAGTCCCTATTTTACTCTTTCGAAAGTTAAAGTTAAACTCTATTTAATCAACCAATAAATTTATAGAACTTTATATCGCATTGGTTGCAAAAGTTGAAATTAAGTTTTCGAGAGGCATCATTTAAACGGCATTATATTGACTTATGATCCCTTGAATAATATAAAAGGATGTAATTTCCACTTCATTCAATAATCAAAGATGAAAATTCAATTCTCAGCTTTATTATTCTACTGTTTAATTTCTGTCAACGCTATTTATGCAGACTTTGAATCTGAAGATGGTAAAACGTATAAAAATGTCGTTAAAACATACAACACTGTGAATGTTGCCTATGGTAATATCACTGGTATTTACTATGCTGTTCAAAATTTCTTTGAAAATGGTCATGTTGGGTATAGTGGGTTCCAACCTCGTAGAGGTATATATAATCAACATCTTGTATTTAGTGTTTTTGGTAACGATACTAGTTCAGATTCAGGAAATTGTAATCCAGGTGCTGATGGTTACCCTGGTACCTCTTGTGCTATGGAATACCCATGGAGATTCGGTTCCAATTTCACAATTGAATCCGTAAGAACTCATCATGATGAAACTACTGGTGCAAATACTTGGACTGGTTATATCATTGATGAAGAATATGGAACTAAAACTGAAATTGCACATTATACCACTTCAAAAGACTATGGTTTATTTACCAGTTATTTCTCTTGTTTCGATGAATTTTATGCTTATGATAAAATTAAAGGTACTGATAAGATCGCATGTATTCCACCTACTTCTTATATTCAATTTGCACCAAAATTCGAACTTGAAGATGGTACAGTTCTTCAAACAAAACTTAAGAGTACTTGGGGTAATGGTAGAAATCATTATCCAGATACTTGGGATGCTTGTTCAGTTGATTCAAATACTGCAAATTATCTCATCGAGCCAATTGGTAATTATGCTGTTAATTTTACAACTGGTATGTTGGATTCACAATATCCACAATACCCTCTTGCCAATGGTAACTAAAATTTCTTTGAATAAATATTGAATATTAAATAAATGTTTTGATTTTACGAAATCTGCAAAATCTGTAAAAGTAGAAAAAGATATAAGAGAATATGGAGTTAAAAGGGAAATAGGGTAGTGTGTAATTAATGGAGATAAGAGGGTTAATAAAGATGGTGGAATGTGTAAATATACAGCAAGGTATATAGAGACATAGTAAGGTATAGAGACATAGAAAGGTATATAGAGGATACTAAGATGTAAAGATAGAGGTAGGATATACGGACAGACACTACCTTTATACACTATTCAATCATACACTACTCAAATAAACCACAGTACAACATAAGCTTATGTAATGATATCTAGCTACATTATTCTATCCTCCACCACCATCCTGGCAGTAAATTACTACGATAAAATATTGCAAGCGTGTCGATACCAACCTCAATTACAATCACTTCCAATGGTGGTAATGTTAAGCCACTTTCCCACCAAATATGCCCCGCGGTAGTTTCACAAGATGAAATATATGACTACCCCACTGGAGTAAAATAGACCCGAAAAATACGATAGAAAATAATTTTTTCAAGTCGCCATAACTCTATGAAAAATGACATTTCTCCACTTTTACGAACTACTCCACATTCTTGAAGGAATAAGTAATTAATAGAAGTTTATCTTACATGCATTTGATAAATCTGGGATATTTTTTATCACCCACCAAAACCAAGACTCGTATTTTACCGAACCCGCTTGTCCACGCTAGTCACGTGAATTCCCCCACGTTAATGAGAAGTGGAACAAACCAGAGAATATATGGACAGGTTCTGTCCGATTAGTTAGTTTCGGAGTATGAAACGAGATGTACAATGAGGTCATAAGAATAACGGGTCGGAAGAACTGAAGAATAGAGCAAGAGTAAGAGAAGAGAAAGCAATAGGTAAAAAGATGTATCGAGCAATTAACGGATAGAGGGAGAAAGAAATAAATAGATAATAAATATAATTTATGGTTGGATATTGTAGGACGAGAGGATGATAGATCAAGTCCGAAAAAAGTCCGAAGTTGATGAAGTCCGTTTTAATAAATTTTGACATACTCCGAACTAATGATTAAACGAATAAATCCGGAGTACATCAAAAATGTTCCGGTGCATTGGAACAACGGAATTTATGCGAGGTAACATTAAAATCTTTGTCCAATAGATGAAACAGGAATGAAATAGACTGGTACGAGCCCTTTATACTTGGCAATAGTTGGACCGAGAATTAATGACATTAAAACAAGAATAAGGACAAAGGGAGATACAGGATTAGTGAGGGACAGATTTAGTTAGAGAGTGTATAGAGAGTAGATGGGAGATGGTGGAGGCGGAGATAGTAAGATCGATAAGATCTCCACAAAGAAAAATAAAATACCGAGAAGTGGGAGAGCGGAGAACGAGGTACGAGGGTGGGAGAGAGAGAGAAGAGGGAGGAAAAGGAGAGGAAGAAAAAGAGGAAAAGAAGATAAGAAAGATGGTGAAGGTATGTAGTGACTATGGTGATGAAGAGATAGTCTAGTTATATTGTTCGGAACAATTTATGCCCCACTATGCACCATTACATACTATGCTCTGGCGATTTCTTTTTTTTTTTTCCTTCGCTGCGGAGATACCCCTCATTTCTCATTTACCCCAGATTTTCATCCCCCACCATCGGTACATCCAAAACCGACATGTAATATAAGAATCTTAAAATCCTCAGATCTATAATACTTTTCTTCATATGTCTCCATCAAGATCAAGATCAAGCGGAGAAATCGAAATGCTTAAAGAATCAGTTCAACATGTCGAGTCTATTGAATCATCCTCATACAAAAATAAAGTTGAAGTTGGTGATGAATTAGAACCAGAAAAAGTTGATAACCAAATTTTAAATTATATTGAAGAAAATGCAGTTGAAATCGATGAAGAAACCAATAGAAGATTACGTAATATGATTCATCGTCGTATTCTTCCTTGTATGATTGGTACTTATTTCTTACAAGCTTTAGATAAAGGTACATTAGCATTCTCATCAGTTATGGGTATTAAAGAAGATGCTAATTTAGTTGGTCAACAATATTCTTGGTTAACCACATGTACATATATTGCAGTTTTAGTATTTGAATTACCAACCAATATTCTTATTCAAAAAGTTCCAGTTGTTAAATATCTTTGTCTTAATATTATTTTATGGGGGGTTGTTTTAGCTTGTCATGCTTTAGGTAAAAATTTTACTATTTTAGTTGTTGTTCGTACCTTATTAGGGGCGTTTGAATGTTGTTGTCAACCATGTTTTATTTTAATGAGTTCTATGTGGTATAAAAGAGAAGAACAAGCATTAATTGTTGCATTATGGTATATGATGAATGGTGGTCAACAGATCATTGGTGGTTTATTATCATATTGTTTTACTCTTATTACTGATGCTGCTTTAAAGAACTGGGAAATCTTATTTTTAACTTATGGTGCCATTACTGTTGTTTGGGGTGTTTTCTTATTTTTATATACACCAGATTCTCCAATGGCTGCAAAATGTTGGTCTGAAGAAGATAAAAAATTAATGGTTGAAAGAGTTAGAGCTAATCAAACTGGTTTACAAAATAGAAAATTTAAAAAGGAACATCTTTATGAAGCTATGAGAGATCCTCAAACTTATTGTTATTTCTTTATTCAATTATTAACTGCTTTACCAACAAGTGGTTTAGGTGCATTTGCTAATTTAATTATTTCATCTTTTGGTTTCACCGCTTTACAAACTCAATTATTGGCTATGGTTTTAGGTGCTTATTTGATTATCTTATTATTAACAAGTGCTTGGTTATCCAAGAGATTTAGTCAAAATATTTTCTTTATGATTATTTATATTATGCCTTCAATTGTTGGTACAATTGTTTTAATGACTTTAACCTACGCTGAATATGAAGTTGGAAGTTATCAATATAGAGTTAGAACTGGGGTTTTATTATTCTGTTATTATTTAACTTTATCATTTTGGGGTGTAGCCAATTTAGGTTTATCACTTTTATCAAGAAATATTGCTGGTCAATCTAAAAAATCAATTGTTACAACTTTTAATTTTATTGGTTGGGCTGTTGGTAATATTGTTGGTCCTCAAGTCTTTAGAGCTGAAGATGAACCAAGATATTTAACTGCTTTCAGTACTCATATGGGTTGTTATGTTGCTTTAATTTTATTATTAGTCTTTATGAGATTATGGTTAATGAAAGAAAACAGAAGAAAGGATAAGATGATTGCTGATGGTAGAGCTCAAGCTGATGAAGATTTAAAACATGCTTTTGATGATTTAACTGATATGGAGAATGTTAACTTTAGATATGCTTATTAGTTTAATGAAATGATGAAAATTGTGTGGTGTAGATTCTCTGACATACCCTCTACAGACCTAAGACCCCTACAGACCTAAGACCTACACCCTAATACACTATATACAGGCCTCAATTTTTTCATCTTCCACCTTACATCCTTAAACCCATACCCCCTCATGAATATTCGGTCTTAGGATTCTTCTTTTTTGCTGGGCTTCGTGGCCCATTTCTCGGGCCGCTAAAGTTTTTGCGTCTTTGTCTGATGCCGTTTCCTTTGTATTTTGCTTGCGTGCCCTTGGTGGTTTGTTACATTAGCGTATATTTCTTTTTATGCCGACTCCGGCTCTAAGTCCGATTAACTTCACGGACTTATTAAATGTTGTTTTGAATGATGTGTCATTATAGGATAGGTAAGCTGAATAACAAAGACACTGTTACCATAGAAATCAACTCTTCATCTATAAAATTCACAACTTATCACCTCTCTATCTCTCAATATTTTGTACGTCATCACAAGTATCACAATACTAGTTAGTTGTTTGTTAAGTAGAACCTTGAGCCCAAACATGTACTACTATAGCCTTGCCCCACTACACTTTCTTTACCTAAAACGTAAAAAAAACGATTTCATCCCCCACCTGGATATCACCAACTAAAAAACGTCATAATACATTAGTTACTATAGAAAATGTTACGTCATAAGATACAAACCGCCGTTGAAGCCGAAGAGAAGGACAAATCTAGTCTCCTCCTCTAGTCAGTCTCTAGTCTCTAGTCAGTCTCTAGTCTCCAGTCAGTCTCTAGTCTCTAGTCAGTCTCTAGTCTCCATCCTCATAGTCTACAATCTAGTCTCCATTTCTATTCCTCTCTATTCTTTCTTCTCTACAATAACTCTTCGTCTCTCTATTCACTATCTACCTATAAGTATAATTTAGAAAATTCTACTAAAGCCATAATTGCCATAGCTTGACCATAAGGCATAGAAGTTAATGGAATATCTCTATAAAATTGTAAATCATCACCCATTCCAGTACCAAAAGAAGTATTTAATAATTCACCAGCATCATCAATTTGACCAATAACTCCTTTAATTGCTTTAATAGCAAAAGATTGATATTTTGGATCTAAATATCTTTTTCTAACAGCTTTTAAAATACCATAAGCAAAACCAGCAGTTGCAGAAGATTCAAGATATGAAGATTCATCATCTAAAAGTGTATGCCATAAACCAGATTTTTCATCTTGTAATTTAATAAGTTGTTTAACTTGACTATCAAGAACTTCTAATAAAAATTCTCTTAAGAAATCACCTGGTTGTAAATTTAATAATTCAATGAATTCTGGGATAACAATTGTAATCCATGAATTACCTCTTGCCCAAAATGCATTTGCAAAATTATGATCTCCATCAAATGTATAACCATGATACCATAAACCAGTTTTATGATCACTAAGATATTTAACATGTAAAAGCATTTGTTTTTTAGCTTCTTCTATATAATGAGGTCTATTTAAGAGTAACCCAATCTTAGCTAATGGCATAACTGTCATCATTAAAGTATCATCCCACATTTGTTCATGATTATCTGTAAGATATGTAGCATGTTGAAATCCTCCACATTTAGTCTTTTGTAAATCATACATGGCCCATTCTGCCCATGAATCTAAATATGGTACATATTTTTCATTACCATGTCTTTCATAAACATATGCAAGTGATAAGAAAACTGCCATAGTATTAATATTTTTTGATGTTGAACCATCTGGTCCAAACATTTGAGCTTCAAACCAATCTTCAATATGTTTAAGGATTTGTTCATTATTAGTTAATTCATAATAATGCCACATACCATAAAGACCAATACCATGAGTCCATTCCCATCCAGTGATCCAACCTTTAGTATCAATGATTCTACCATCTGGAATGGTCATTAAAAATTTCCCAGTTTCATCTTTAATATGAACTAAGTTATCAATTAATCTATTGACAAGTCCGTCAATATCTTTTGCTTTTAAATCGAAAAGTTGTGCTGGCATTATGTAAATTATTTTAATGGACTTTAGATCATTTATATATGGGAATTATATTTCCCCGATTTTTCACCTCGCCCACCAATTTTGTCCCTCCCCCACATTTCGCACCCCTCAATTTTTATCCTGTATACTGTTTAGCGGATTAATGATTTATCGAACATTATTTAAATACTTTAATTTTTCAATTTCTTATCAATAATGTCACTCCCACAAAAAGGTGTTTATACTCCAGTTCCAACTTTCTTCAAAAAAGATTTAAAATCAATTGATTTTGAATCTCAAGTTGCTCATGCTAAATTTTTATTTGAAAATGGTATTAAAGGTATAACTTTACTTGGTTCAACTGGTGAAAATGCTCATTTAACAAGAAAGGAAAGAAGTCAAATCGTTAGTCAAATCCATGACAATGTTAAAGGGTTCACAATTGTTGCAGGTATTGCTCAACATTGTTTAGAAGAAACTATTGAAGAAATTGAATCAGTTGCAAAAGCTGGTGCTTCTTTTGCTTTAGTTTTACCTTCAAGTTATTTCGGTCCAACCATTACTCAAGAAGCTTTGGTTGAATGGTATACTGAAGTTGCTGATAAATCTCCAATTCCTGTTTTAATTTATGTATACCCAGGTGTTACAAATAATGTTAATGTTGCTCCATCAACTATTAAAACTTTATCAAAACATAAAAATATCGTTGGTATTAAATTCAGTCATAATGATGTTACTGCTTATAGTGAAGTATCACTTGATGAAGAAATTACTGATTTTGTTTGTCTTACAGGTTTAGGACATTTATTATTACCAGCTCTTTCAATTGGATTTAAAGGTACTGTTGATGCTATTAGTGGTGCTTATCCAAAAGTCTATACTCGTTTAATGCAAGCTTATGAAGAAGGTAATTTAAAAGAAGCTCAAAAATTACAATTAGCAATTATTAGAGGTGAAAAAGTTGTTAGTGAATATGGTGTTATTGGTATTAAAAGAATTATTCACGAAGCTACAGGTTTTGGTGAATCTTATTTGGGTAGAGTTCCTCTTAATAAGGATACTACTCAAGGATGGAGTAAATTAGATGCATTTATTAAAGAGTTAGCTGATGCTGAAAAGAGTGTTACTTTATAAATATAGAATAAATATAATGAGAAAGTAATTGGTATATTTTTCGGATAAACTCTGTAACTTTAATCTACCGAGATCAATCGGAGGACCTGATGCAAAGATCCGTGAATTGAGGCCAGTGCTACAAAATTCCGGAGATCTATGGATCCGAAGATTTCGGAGAAAGGAGGGGTAAGTCCGAGATCTACTCTACTTATTTTTATTTTATTCTACTCTACCCTATATACCTAATCCTTAAATTGTGGTTTGTAAAGTGGTTCATAAACCATATTTGTATGGCTTGAAAAAACAGTTGGATATGTATGAATTAAATCTGGGGTCAATTCTTCAACTTTTGTACATCCTAACAATTTCATATCTCTTAAGATTTCATCTTTTAATAATTTACATGCTTTAATAACCCCATTTTCACCATATGAAGCATTTGCATATAAGAAAGATCTACCTAAACCAACACCTTTTGCTCCCAAACAAAGAGCCTTTAAAACATCACTACCTCTTCTAATACCACCATCAATATAAACTTCTATTTTATCTTCTAATTTATTTTCTCTTAAAACTGGCATAAGTTCAGCTAAAACATCAATTGGAGGACGTGCAAAATCTAATTGACGACCTCCATGATTTGATAAAACAACAGCATCTGCTTTATTTTCAATGGCTAATAAAACATCTTCAACTCTTTGAACACCTTTAACAACAATTGGTAGATTTGTATGATCTTTAAAAGTTTTAATATCTGCCCATTTTAATCTAATTTTATCATAAGAAAGAATGAAATCATCACTATCCTTTAAATTCAAATCAACAGCTTCAATATCTTCAGTATCAGCAATCTTAAATCTTAAATCTTTTTCTCTTCTACCAAACATTGGAGTATCAACAGTAACAAAAATTCCTTTAATACCCATTTCTTCACAATGTTTAATAGTAGCTAAACTTTCTTCTCTATTTGGTTTAACATATAATTGGAACCATTTAGGTCCTTCAGTTTCTTCAATGATTTCATCTAATGGATAAGATGCAGCACTTGAAATCATTTGAATAATATTTTCTTCAAAACATCCTCTTGCAATTGATAATTCACCATCTGGATGTCCCAACATGGCAGAAGCAGCTGCCGAACAATAAAATGGTGCAGATGTTGGAATTCCTAACATGGTAGTAGAAATATCAACATCATCAACATCAACTAAAACTTTTGGTTTAAAAAAATATCTACCAAAACCAGCATTATTTTCTCTCATTGTAACTTCATCATCACTACCACCAGAATAATAAGCCCATGCATGAATTGGTAAGATTTTTTGAGCAATATATTCAAATTCTGTTAAATTCAAAACTGACATAAGTGGGGGTCTTTTACCTCTCATCTCTTGAGATCTAAGTTCTTCTTTCATCATTGGATCTTCAAATAATTCCAATTCTCCTTCTAATTCCCCAAGATATGATTCTTCTGGTAACATTGCCTCGATGATTCCTTTTGAATGGATCTTATTAAATAAAAATGATGCATCTTTACCAGCATATTTAAGAATAATTGATGTACCACCAGGATGCATATTTATAAATTCTGTTAAATCATATACTTTACCATTAATAACAACCCATACCCCATCTTCAAGATTATTATGTTTACCAACTTCTTCAGCACTTACTTTACGATCTGAATAAATTTTTTGATTTGATGTTAAAACAACCCCACCAGCCAATAACGTTGCACCAATTAACAATTTGGTTGATAATGGACGTGATACATTTGATTTTATATTGGTATTAAGAAATCTTTTACCATTAAGTCTAGCATTAGCCCCTACTCTTCTAATAGCCTTTAATCCTTGTTTTTCCCAAATTTTAAACATACCTTTGGTTGAAAAATTCTGATATCTCTACACACGCACGACATTTAAACGGTTTATCTCGGTGGTTTAATAACCCATTTTCCGGACCCCACAAAAAAAAAAAAAAAAAAATTATCGGGCCTTACCAGATCGCGCTGGAAAATTTTCAACCCCCAAGATGTCTGAGTCTATGAGTCTGGGGAAAGTCGTTAAAGCTCCTTCAAAGATTGCAAAGTCTTGTGACCACTGTAAGTTGAAGAAAATCAAATGTGATCAAAAAAAACCAACGTGTAATAATTGTTTAAAATACGATACAGAATGTGTATATAGTGTGATGAAAAAACCGGGGTTACGCACCGGTTACGGCCAACATGTATTTGAAAGGATACTGGAATTAGATAAATATATTGAAGAGAATCATACAAAGTATGAGTTAGAGAATGTTGTACTTAAAGAAAAACTTAAATCTTTAGAATCAAAATTTGATGTTTTAGAAAGAAGGTATGGTTCAAGTGTACTGCTGGAACTGGGATCAATACCACCATCTACCGCGAATCCTACCGCGAACTTAGTGGGAGGTATCGGAGTCGGAGTTGATCAATCCGGAATTCAAAGAAGTACACCAATTGTTGATCTGCCAGATCCAAGGTTACTGGATTCAAGGATTGAACCAGGAGGTCCGTTTTCAAATTTGACCTCGGGATCTCTTTCAGATCCTCTTTTAAACCTGAATCCTATACAATTTCGTAATAATGAACCTAAATTAATAGTGAATGAGATTCCTCTGGTTGATAAGATTGAACTTTTGGTGGATATTTATTTTGAAAGTGTAAACCCCTTATTCCCAATTTTACATCCAACTCTTGATCGTAGTAGGATTTTAGATAAAATCGATGGATCAAATAATTTACTTTTAGGTGTACTTATTAGTTCTCTAAGTTTTGCAACCAAATTATTTACATCACAAGAAATTGATGGATATTTCCAATTTTTCAAAAACAAAATCATCTCGTCTTGTTTTGCTGTTAGAACTGTTCAAGATCTTAAAGCAGTATCTCTTTTAGCATTTACATTATTTGGTAAATCTAATGATCATGAAACTTGGAGTATAATATCACTTGTAGTTGGAGGATGTCTTCATTTGGGACTAATTAAGAACTTTCAAATCTCATCAGAAGTTTTAGGATTAACCCCAGAAGATAACACCCTTACAGCATCAGTTAGTCTGGATTGGAAGACTTGGGCTGATAAAGAAAGTGTTAGAAGATTAGTATGGGAGATTTATAAACTTGATAAGCTTTCAAGTATGGGTAGTCATTTTATTTCTAAATTACCACAAGAAGAAATTACATGTCTTTTACCTCTTAAACTGACACTTTGGGAATATAGAAATTTATATAATAGAGATATGCTTGAAAAGGGACAAACTAGATCATTAAATGATACAGAAGTTAACCCAGCAGATCATGAATTATATGGTAGTAATTGTTATATAATTGAGGTACTTAATATCATGGGGAAATGTTCAAGATTTAGGAGAAGTCCAATGGATATTAAAGACATGGAAAGTATTTTAACATGGCAATTAAGTTGTTATGAATTTGATACAAGAATTCAAAATTGGAAAAATGGATTACCTGAACCAGTTTCGAAATTTTTAGATTCTGATATTAGTATTGTGAAAAAATTAACTATAGAAGATGTTATCTTACATTCTCTTTATCATACAATGATTATTAGACTTCATTCTCCAACTGCTTTTTCTCATTTCCAAGATAAGTACTTGATATCTGCTCAAACTTCAAAGACAAGATGTTTAAATTCTGCTAATATTATTTTAAGATTTTCTGAACATTTACCAAAGATTTTCCAAATGGATGATTCCGTATATGAAATCTTAGGTCCATATTATGCGTTTGCTATTTGGGTTAGTGGTAGAGTTGTTTTAGTTAACGCAATTCATTCACAAGATCAACTTGCAAATGAATTTGAAAATTCAATAAATTTGTTAAGAAAAATTGGTAAAAAATGGGATTGTGCAAGTAAATATGCTGACATTCTTGAATTTTTTAAAGATGATACTATGTCAATTGATACATCAAGTCATGATGGAACAGATCATTTCAATAGTACATCATATGGAGAAGATGCAAAATTGATAGCTGATATTAAATTGAATGCAAGTTCATTGGATCATCTTTTATCTAAAAAGGTAGCGAGATATAAAAATGCAAGAGGTACAGTAGATGATTTATCTATATTTGATTGGTTTAAGTTACCTCTTCATGATGCGTTTATGACTACATAGAATAATAAATGAGTAACGAGAAGGAGAAGGAGAGAAGATAGGACAGGGGAGAGGACAGGGCAGAGGACAGGGAAGAGGACAGGGGAGAGGACAGGGGAGAGGAGAGAAGATAGGACAGGGGAGAGGACAGGGGAGAGGACAGGGGAGAGGACAGGGGAGAGGACAGGGGAGAGACAATGCAGAGACAATGCAGAGACAATCAGAGACAATCAGAGACAATCAGAGACAATCAGAGACAGAAACAATTCATTTCTTTCATTTATTCACCTACCTATTTATTTCTTTTCTTCTTCAATCTTTAATGGTCTTTCTGGACTTGGATTGAATAAAGCATCACCTTCAATTAATTCAATCTTTGGATTAAGAGTTAAACCGAAACCTGGTTTATCTAAGATAGTAGTATCTAAGTAACCTTTAGTTGGAACTGGTTCATCAATGAAAAGATTACCAAAAACTGGTAAAACACTCTTGGAATCTGGTGAATTAGCTAAATATTCATGGAATGGAGTATTTGGTTGAGAAATAACAAAATGGTATGAATATGGACCAGAAGCATGAGGAACAACTGGAATATCATAAGCAGCAGCATGATGAGCAATTCTAAGAATTTCAGTTAAACCACCAACCCACATAATATCTGGTTGAACAATATCAAGATTTCTATCTTCAATTAATTTTCTGAAACCATATCTAGTATATTCATGTTCACCAGTAGTCCATTTCATTCTTGGATGAGCTCTCTTTAATAAAGCATAACCTTCAACATCATCTGGGTGAAGAGTTTCTTCGAACCAGTTAATGTTTAAGTCTTGAGTAGCATCAGCTAATTGAATAGCGTATTGAACATTTAATGACATGTAACAATCAACCATTAATGGGAAATCTGGTCCAACAGCTTCTCTATGTTTCTTTAAGAATTCAACATTTTTTCTTAAACCTTCAAAACCTTCATCTGGTCCATATGGTAAAGCAACTTTACCACCCCAGAATCCCATACCTTTAGCAGCTAATGGATCACATCCAGTACAGTAGAAGTCTAATCTATCTCTTGTAGATCCACCAATTAATTTATAAACTGGTTCACCTCTAATCTTACCTAATAAATCCCATAAAGCTAAATCAATAACTGAGATAACAGCAATTGGTAAACCTTTTCTACCGTAATACATTGAGGCTCTGAAAAGTTTATCCCAAATAACATTAAGATTTCTTGGATCTTCATCTTTTAAGAATCTCCAGAAATGTTCTTTAACTAACCAACATCCTGGGGTACCACCGAAACCTGTAGCAAAACCAGTTGTACCATCGGTGGCGGTAATTTCAACACAGAATGATCCTAAAACATTAATACCCCAACTAGTTCTTGAGGTTCTATATTCTGGAAATTTAGTCATTGGGGTTGAAATTTTACTATCAATTAACCAATGACCTTTTTCAACATCATGGTAGTCACCACCACTACCTTTTTCTCTGACGACATAAGTCTTAATACTCTTGATCTTTGGGAATTCTTTTAAAGCCATTCTTTGTTAATTTTGCAACTGAGAAAATCTGGGGTTTATATACGGGGCCGGTGCGATAACCACACGAATTAAATGTGAACCAATCGTGAGGACATTTATCCGGTCTCCACTAGGACAAACGGGTATCGGAGTAGGTTGCCCCTCTTAGACTAATTCCTGCATCTCATCTCATCCCCTCTAGTCTAAATTCACAGTCACAGTCAGTCTAGAGTCTCTACTATAATCATGTTCTCTATTATGTCTATTTCTATACTATACTACACACCTATTGTAAATTAACAAATAACCCTCCATCAACTAAAAGTTGTGCACCATTCATATAACTTGAAAGATCACTAGCTAAAAAGATAGCAGGACCTGCTAAATCATTAATATGACCTAATCTACCTAATGGAATTCTACCTTCCATATACTTTCTTTTACCTTCATCAGCCATGTCTGCATCATTTAATTGGGTTCTAATGGTTCCTGGAAGTAAAGCATTACATCTAATACCATATGGACCTAAAGCACAAGCTGTTGATTGCATTAATGATAAAATACCAGCTTTGGTTGGGGTATAATGAACTTGTCTACCACCACCAACTAATGCTGAAATACTACTAACGGCCATGATACTACCTCCAGTACCTTGTTCTTTCATTTGTTTACCAGCAGCTTGAACAATAAAATAACTACCATTCAAATTAATCTCAACAGTTCTTTGATAAGTTTCTGGATCAGTTTCTAAAAAGTCTTTAAATTCACAAATACCTGCATTTGATACTAAAACATCAAGGTGTCCGAATCTCTTGACACATTCTTCAACAATGATCTTACTGGTTTCAGGTTTTGAAATATCTCCTGGGACCGCATGAAAATTTTCAGCTCCGATCACCGTACTTAATTCTTTTGCTAATTCAGCTTGTCCTTCAGTTGGGAGATGGTTAACAACAACTTTAGCACCTTGTTCTGCAAACCCAAGGGCAATGGCTTTACCAATACCTGTAACACCCCCTGTGATAATAGCTACTTTATTTTGTAATAATGACATTAATGAACAAGATTATCGTTGAATACATTTATACTCGCGTCGGTTGAATAGAAATGCCGAGATTAAGTTTTTGCGGGGGAGGGGTGAAAAAATAACCGTTGCATCGAGAAATCTTCCGAAAAGGAGAGAGAATAAATGGGTTAAAGCGGTGAAAGAGTGAAGAAATGTGATACCTCTGTGATTCTATCCTATCACTTACATATATAAACCCTTTTACTAGATTCATTTACCTTTATTTTTGGATTTTCTTGAAATGGGCACGGAGTCTATCCCCCACCAAAAAGCGTGCCTTGCTCGCCCACCAAATCGTATATAACTAGCCACTTAAGTCCTGAAAAATTATACAAAATGGTTACTCCATACAAATCTACACAAACCCTTAAATTAGTCTCTGGTGCTGCCCTTCCAGCCATTGGTTTAGGAACCTGGAGAGCCACTGATGAAGAAGTTTATAATTCAGTCTTAGCTGCTTTAAAAACTGGTTACAGACATATTGATACTGCTGCTGGTTACGGTAATGAAGAACCAATTGGTAGAGCCATTAAGGATTCTGGAATCCCAAGAGCTGAAATCTTTGTCACCACCAAATTATGGGGAACTGCTCATAATGACCCAGAAACTGCTTTAAAAACTTCATTAAAAAAATTAGGTCTTGAATATGTTGATCTTTATTTAATGCACTGGCCAATTGCTTTAAATCCAAATGGTAACCACCCAGCCATCCCAACCAGACCAGATGGTTTAAGAGATATCCTTTATGATTGGAGTTTCACTAAAACTTGGAAATTAATGGAACCATTAGTTGAACAAGGTTTAGCTAAAGCTCTTGGTATTTCTAACTGTACAATTTCTAAAATCCAAGAATTACTTGATTCTGGTATCAAAGTTAAACCAGCTTGTAACCAAGTTGAATTACACCCATATTTACCACAACATAAATTATTAAAATTCTGTAAAGAAAACGATATTGTTTTAGAAGCTTATTCTCCATTAGGATCAGCTGATGCTCCATTATTAAAAGATGAAACCATTAAACAAGTTGCTGATAAATACGGAGTTTCTTCTGCTACCGTTATCATTTCTTGGGCTGTTTGGAGAGGTACTGTTGTTTTACCAAAGAGTGTTAAACCAAATAGAATTGAAAGTAATTTAGAAATCATTGATCTTGCTGATGAAGATGGCGAAGTTTTAAATACTATTGCTGAAAAGAGAGGTGGTCCACAAAGATTTGTTTCTCCACCATGGGACCCAATTACCGTTTTTGATACTTCTGATTAGTGTGTAGAGAATATAAATGTGATGAAATTCAGTATTATGGAGTGCGCCAACCACTTACGACCCCAAAATTTACGATGAGAAGCCTCGTGATTGTTAGCTCTAGTTGTATCTTTAGCTTATGGAATAAGCTTCTGAGGCTTCTTATAAAACGGGTGTATATTATGGAACATACTGCTAAAACTTTCAATCTTTATTTCCAGGCTTTCCAATCCTTGGTTTAGTTCTTGGTGGAATTCTAGCCGATTTCCATGCCTCTAGACTAAATATCCTTGTGGTCTCTTTTGTCTCTTTGATATGCTATGAATGGATCTTGCTTTCTATTAAGTTTTACCCTGATATAGAATGTTTATATTCCCATTAATCTTAGGAATTGCTACTTCATAGATGTTTAAAAGTAATTTGTATACGATTTCCTTGGTTCACTGGAACTGTTCTATCAATTCCTTTGACCTTTTTTAAATTATCTCTGGTATATAAAAACTTTGTTGATCATGAAGACCCTAATACATATATGCACTTTCTTTCTATAACTACTTTGTATTGAATGTCTTAGGATTTTTACTTAGTGAAAAGAACTTTTTATTTAAAAAGGAAGACGGTAAGGAATTAGTAGATCTTGATCAAGATACGGTTGATGATCAAGACACTGCTGGCTCAATACATATCCAAAATCAGGGTTTAAAAACATATTCTTTGAAAAACACTTTGAAAAGTTTTCATTTTGGGGTCTTTTCATAGGCTTTGGATTCTTATTGAGTCTTTTCAATCTATCAAATGTTCAGGCGTATTTAATAGAACAATCCAAGGGTTGCAGTGATCAAGAAGATTCAGAGGAAAATACTTTCACCCATACCCACTTTATTTTACACGTCTTGGGGTGTCTTTTGACTGGTGTATAAGCAGACATGATTCATCATTATTTCAAAAAATCAAAAGTTTGGATTTTGATCATGGCCTTGTGTTTATTATTTTGTGGTCAAGTTATAGATTTGATTGTACTCTCTATTCTACCAATTACTTTAGATGGTTTTACTACTTTCCTACTGTATGTTCCTCTTACCCATCATTATATGCCTCGGGTATTATCTACGCTTCTATACCTATATTAATCGAACATGTTTCAACGTATCTTACTTTGGTAATGTAACAGTCTTGGTTTATATTAATGTGATTCTACAAACCTGGGTAATACGAGATTTGATAGCTTTGCCATATTTCGATGATATACTCGTATTCGGGCTATCATGTTCCTTGTTCCTATGATTTCAGTTGTGACCATAGGTATATTTATAGTAGTATATATAAGTCGTTTAAGCAGATAATAGAAAGAGAGTAAAGGGACGAGGTAAAAGAAAGTACTATAGATTGTGAAGGGACGGGGGTAAAAGAAAGAGGCTATAGAGGAGACAACGAAAGAATGCTTTTGATCACAAATTACAGATAATGTACGTAAATAGTTAATGAACGAGATGTGTATTCATAGGCGTGTAGAGGAGGTTTGTGGAATTTCTCCCCACAAGTGATATGTGCAGGATAACGGTTTTATCGAAATGTGGGGATGGTGGGATGGTGGGTGTAGAGAAAGCACGTCATAACCCTTTCGTGGGGGTAGTGGGGGTATAGAAGATAGATATTCCGTACCGAAAGGTCGGAGCCGCCAGACGGGAGGCGAGATAAATGCCATATTGGGGCATTGGCCAGGTTGGTGATCCAGGGTGGAGGTAAAGCCCGGTTGGAGGTAGGACCTGGTTGGAGGCAGATTAGAGGGAAGTTAGGCGGAAATCCACAGTATAATAAGATCGGAAAAGCCACACATCCAGTCCTAAGTCTCAAGATGATCGGGCCAGATTTAAATCAAGTCCGACTAGGATTTTTCCGATGATCTCACCTTATCAAAGATCTCGGTAGTATTTAAAACCCCACCTGGTGTTCGCACACCTTGCCCCTCCCCCCACAAAAAATATTACCCAAAAGACCGCATCGTAAAATTAGTGGGTGATCTCGGGACATTAATTGCCCCGCAATTGGATCCCCATATTAAAAGGAGATAATCTGCACAAATAAAAAATATCATATAATGGTTTCTTCATCAAATCCAAGTCTTCCAATCCCAGAAGGTATTTATACACCAATTCCAACATTTTTCAAAAAAGATTTTTCATTAGATCTTGAAACTCAAGTTAAACATGTTAAATTTTTATATGAAGGTGGAGTTAATGGAGTTGTTATTGCAGGTTCAATGGGAGAATCCATTCATTTAAGTAAATCAGAAAGATTAGAAATCTTAAAAGCCGTTAGAGGTGCTATTCAAGATAAAGATTTCAAATTAATTTACGGTATGCCACCACAAAATATTACTGATATTGTTAGTGAAATTCATGATGCAAGTACTTTTGGAGCCGATTATGCTATTTTATTAACCCCAGGTTATTACGGACCAAACTTAACTCATCAACAAGGTATTATTGATTACTTTACTGCCGTTGGTGATAAATCAGAATTACCAATTGTAATTTATCATTACCCAGGTGTTAGTAATGGTACTGATATCGATGCTTCAACATTTGAAGTATTAGCTAAACATCCAAGTATTGTTGGTGTCAAATTAACTCATTTCAACATGGATAGATACATTTTATTAACTGGTAGAACTGAAGAAAATAAAGCTGATAACTTTAAACCATTTACTGGTTTAGGACAAATTTTAGTTCCATCATTAGCTATTGGAGCTCATGGTGCAATTGATGGATTATCAGGAATCTTCCCAAAGACAATGGCTAAACTTTATAAGCTTTATAAAGAAAATAAGATTGAAGAAGCACAAAAATTACAATTTTTAGTTACTAGAGCCAATCAAATGGTTTTTGCACTTAATTTAGTTGGTGTTAAACATACATTAAGTAAAGTTCATGGATTTGGTGATAGTGAAGTTAGTGGAAGACCACCATTAACCAATAAGATTGATCCAAAGGTTTACAGTAAATTCGAAGGTGATATTAATGTTTTAGCTGAGTACGAAAAGAGTTTATAGGTAGGTAGATAATAAAGAGAGAGAATGAATACTTGGACATAGTGTCCGATGATCCATAGTGTCCGATTGCCACAGTGACCGTTGAGGTACCTTCCACAGTGACCGTTGAGATTCGTTGGTGTCAATTGTTGGTCTGCATCGGTTCTCATCTTAGCCGAGATCTCATAAATCCATCGCTCAAAAACCAGCGGAAATCTAGCGTATTATTTCCGCCCATTCTCTTCACCCAGTCTTCACCCAATCTGCACCCAATTTCCACTCCTTCTTCACTCCTTCTTCAACCCACAGACCTTCACTCCCTTCGTCCATACTCTTTCCTCTCCACTGTCGATCCTGTGATACTCATTTTTTCGCAGTTGTGGGGAAATTTTCATGTCACCTCATACCGAATTTAAGACCCCATTCGTTTGTGACGTCCCCGGATGTGATAAACGATTCAAACGATCAGACCATCTACTCAGGCATAAGAGAAATCACGATAACAACGAAAAGTTCTATTGTAACTGGCCAGGATGTAATAAATCATTTGTGAGAAAAGACGTTAGATTAAAACACTTTAAGCGTCATAATCAAAATAATAAATTGAATGATAAGGCAAATGGTGCCAAGATTAGGTTTCTTGAAATGAACGGACATGACGTATTAAGCCCTACGGTGTCGTTAAAGCTGGACGACAAAAGTGAGGATGGAGATAGAAGAGATAGAAGAGAAAGTATGGCAGAAAGTATTGGTGATAGTGTTGGAGAAGGTATTGATGAAAATGTACTTTCTGTGGCAAATACAAGTAATGTATTCTCAGATGTTGACCCATCGCCTGTAATGAATTTTGAAACCAATGACATGGAGATGTCGAATTTAATTGAATGGTTACTTGATGATACTAAAGACAACTCTCATAAATTCTTAAACTATTCCCCTACATCTTCATTCAAGGACTTGTTGGATGATTCACCAAATTTCATTTTTTCAACCTCTCAAAGTAATATTCTGGAGAAGGTATTGGAATTAATGATAACGTATATACCACTCTTAAGAAATAATCAATTCTTTACAGTAACTTATATAGAGAAGTTCCTTGATCTGTATTGGGGGGTATACCATTTACAATACCCCATAATACATAGACCCACATTTTCTACAGAAAAGGCCCATCCTTTATTACTTTTAAGTATGATAACTATGGGAGCTTCATTATATTCAAGAAATGTTCTTGATAAAGATTTAAAGAATGGGATGAAGAAATTTAGTGAAATTATCGCCGACCCTTTAAGATGGTTAATTTGTTCACAAAATAATTATTTTGAACTGTCACTTTCTTGGGTAATACAAAGTTTATTAATTCTTGAATGTTTTGAAATCACTTGTTCTAATAGAAAATTCCATACAAGAGCTCATCTACATCATGGATTTAAAATTGAATTACTTAGAAGAAGTCCTCTTTTAGGTAGTTATCCTGGTAAAAATGATAATTGGGATAAAGAAGTTGATGCTTGGGAAAGTTGGATAGAACTTGAAAGTCTTAAACGTTGTGCTTATGTGATCTTTTTAATTGATACATATCATGGATTAATTTTTGGTCATGAACCTGTTATTTATACTCATCATATAAAATTAAGTTTACCATGTACTGATATAATTTGGGAAACTGGTCAAGGTACTTCATCTGGTCATACAACAGAAAAATTTTTACCATTACTTACTAATATTCTTAGACAGAAAAAAGTTGAAGCTTCACCTCTTGTTAAACATCTTTTACTTGTAGGACTTTTAAGTTTAGTTATACAAACTGAACAAAATGAAAATCAATTAGGTAATGATAATCAAAGATCTAAAACTTGGAAGAATGATTTATTACTTTCTTTAGATTCTTGGTATGATAATGTAATTGAAAGTAATTGTCAAGGTATTAATAATGCTTATAATAGACCTCTTGATCTTTTTTCTGCAACGGCTTTTTTACAAGAAGATGATAAAACTTGTAAATTCCCAATGTATCATATATCACAAGCATTTTTAAGAATGTCCCAATTTGATTGTATTGCATTTGCAGGAGTTCCAAAAAGAATGAATGTTCAAATTAATTCTCATGATTATAAAAGTGTACAAGAAAGAATTAAAAATTGGGCAAATAGTTTTGAAGGTAGACTTGCAGTTTGTCATGCTTATATATTAATTATTGAATTATTACTTAAAAATGATGATACTGGTCAAGTAAGAACAAGTTATGATCCAAATAAAGATGTTATATTTTATAGACCAAATGTAATTGCTTCATCTTTATTTTTAATATGGGATTATAATTATTGTCTTTTCGGTCCAGAATCAAGTTATATGAATGATATAGAAGATTTACTTAGTGCTAATTGTTACCCAGAAAAAATTAATGGGTTTAAATATATTGAAACTATAAAAGATTTTTTTTTAAAAAAATCTGGTAATAAATTTAGTGGATCAAAAAAATTTACTTTATTTGCAAATATTCTTCCAACAATTCCAAATACTCATCATTTAGTTGGATTTTTTAGACTTTTTAAACAAAAATTCGAAGATTGTGATTCACAAATTTGTAGAGAATATGGGAAATTAATGGAAAATTGTATTCAAAGATCTTTAGGTAGGAAAAAAATAACATGTACAGGTATGATGGAATGAATTAATGAATTATATAGGAATTTTAAATATATTAAATAATGATGTACTTTTAACTTCTGCATTTCTATAAGAAAATTTTTCTGATAAATTTGGTGATTCTCCTTCATTTTCTAAAAAAATATTTTGATTTGATAATTTTGGACTATGTAAATCTTTTCGAAGTTTTAAAAGTATTTCTTTATAAGTATTTGCAATTTCCCAAATTTGTCCAATTTCTGATAATTTCCCAATTAAAAATTCAAAATCTCTTACTGCTTCTTCATTAATATGTAATGAACAAACTAATAATGTACGACCTGATATAAATAATCCTAAGATATAAATCATTCCAAATTGATAAAGAGTTTCAATATTAAAAATCGTTGAACAACATTTACATAAATAAATAATTCTATTAGCAGCTATTTTACTTATATTATGATTTTTTTCAGTAAAATCATCATTAATGAAAAGATAACATCCATGTACAACTATCAAATACATATTGTAACATGTATGTAATAATAAATCTGGTACACTAATAGAATTCATATATTGATATGCTGTACTATGCATAAAACTTCTAAATTCTTCTGGTAAACACATTTTCCAAGTATTTACTTCATTGTTCAAGATTTCCATTTTTTTCCTAAAATTTTCCAATTGTTGTAATGGTAATCCTTCATTTTCTAATATTAATGAATATGATCTACTTAAATAATTAAGAATTTCTATTGTAAAACTATTAGATCCATATGAACTGGCTGGGGTTGTAAGTAAATTTGAAAGTTTTCTTGTTTGATTATATGTAAAATCTGTACCTGATAATAATGTATTTAAAGATACTGGTAATAAAATATCTGGTTCTGGTCCAAGTAACAGTTTATGATTTATAAATAAACTAATTCTATCTAGTATAAATATTATCCATGTAAGTTGACGTTCTTCTTCTTTTTTGGTGGAATTCACTTCTAATTCTCTATATAATTGATGTTTTTTACATCCACTTTTTATAAGTAAAAAAACATTATCATAATCTACACTTTGAAGATCAAGAAGTTTAAATCCAAGTAAGGTTAATCCCTTTAACGAATCAAGATTATGCACACCCATACTATTAGCAAGAATCTGTCCTTTACAATTATTAAAATAATCTTCTAATTCCTCAGGTTCAATCATATCTTTACAAAATCCTAATGTAAGAATCGTTATACCATAAAGTATAGGATTTGGAGTTTTATCATATAAAAGTTGTTCTGAATAAAATGGATGTATTACTGGAATTAAACTATAAAAATTTTCAAGATAAACTTTTAAACATCTTCTATAAATTGTTTGAACTGATGCTTTTTGAACTTTTTCAATTGTCATACCTGGTAAATTTGATTCTGAAGCTGCTAATTTTGATTCTAATTGCTTGACTCGAGCTTTAAGATCATCAATACTTTGTATAAGTTCTTTGTTTTCATTTATGAAAACATCAATCTCTGAAAGCTTATCAGTTACCAGTTTTAACCCCATTTTAATACCAGGTTTTTTAACATAACTAAAATTACATTGAATTTCATGCTTTATACAATATCCACAAGGTTGTTGACGATCACATTTGATTTTCTTAACTTTACAAGCATCACAAACCACTGAAAGCTTAGGTTCTTCGGCCATACTATGTTCCTTCAGAAGGAATATTACAAAGTTGGTATAGTCTTACGGCTTCTCGCATAATCAATCTACCGAATCGCACTTACCCCACGAAATAGTTTTAAATCAATTTTTTACCAATTAGGAAATTTTAATGGTGGG
Organism: Yamadazyma kanchanaburiensis; assembly: GCA_030555785.1. Taxonomy (NCBI): domain Eukaryota; kingdom Fungi; phylum Ascomycota; class Pichiomycetes; order Serinales; family Debaryomycetaceae; genus Yamadazyma; species Yamadazyma kanchanaburiensis. The sequence goes on along the minus strand of JANIVJ010000045.1, from coordinate 11,012 downwards.
TGAGAAAAAAAAACACGAGATATTACACAAAAACAATATATATTCTTTATTTAACCCTAACAACAAATTGGGTAATTAATATAAATCTAACTAAGAAATAGGAATGATGTTAGAAGCTGTAGAAGCTTTAATTGGAGCAAGATGAACTTTTTTCTCTTCTAAATCATAAACAACGTAAGCATGTCTTAAGAAAGTATCACCTAAAATATATGGTCCCTTAGATGGAAGAATTTCAAGAATATAAAATCCATAAGCTTCAGTTACAAGATCTTGTTTTGGAACTGAAATTGAAACACCTTCAAAATCAAAAGTAATACTTTCTGGAACTTGATCTTCTGATTCATAGACATAAATACCACCAAAATCTTGAGCTCCTGTAGCACCAGCAATACTTGCAAGAACATCAACTGGTAAATAAGTAACAGTAGTACCTGAATCAAGAACATAATCTTGTCCTGCAGGAATAGTTTGACCAGCAACTGAAACACTTTTAACTGGAACTCCTAAATATTTTTCTGTTGTAATATCAAGTTCAACTAAATCTCCAGAATATTTTTCGGTATCAATACCTCCAAAAAGAACACTACCTCCATTATCAGTAGTTGGGTCAAGGTAAAGAGAATAAGCAACTTTATTAATGTATCCATCATTCTTTAAAGCAAGTGGGAAGTTTGGATATTCAACAGTGGTACTATTATCAAAAATATCATATTCTTCATGAGCATAAGAAATACCAACAAGACCAAATTGAAATCCTTTAGCTGATGTAACCTCACCAAATTGCAAATCTTTTAAAAGTGGTCCATTTTCTCCAAGACGAACATCATCTGTATACCAATCACCAAAAGCTTTACCACTTCCGTAACCAGCTTTAAATCCTGATTTCAAAAACTTACTTGTAGTAGAAGCGTTTTTATTATATGATCCAAAAGTAGTTGAAATACCAGATTCAGAATCTGGGAACCATAAATCTGATGATCCAGTATCAACATCAATTGAAATTTTTTGTGGTGGGTTACCAACATAGAAATCACTACTATAAAAATTTTTGTTCCAGGTTAATTGAGCACTTGGGCTTGATGTTGCTGCTTTAGCTTCATTTTGTAAACGGAATTTTTCTGATGGTGTAATTGAATCAGTTGAATTGATTGGGACTGCTCTAGTTTGAACAGAGAAATCTAATTTAACAATACCATTGTCTCTGATTTGGAGTCCACCAGGGACTGCAGCGGCAGAAGCAGTCGAGGCAACTAAACTAACAGCTAAGGCTAATAAAACTTTTGGGGCAAAATACATTCTTATTGTTTGTTTCGATTTAAGGAATTCGATACTTCATTCATGGAGATATAAAGGCCTTTATATAGTTCAATTTGAATGCCAAAGACTTGAACGGCCCCTTCTTTCAAAAGTAGTTTGTGTGGCTTGGTTGTTATCTTCTTTACAATTTTCGAAAGGGTCTGACTCTTAAAATAACTTTATTCTATAACTTGTATATTCAATAAACTCTAAAATCCTCAAATAGTCCCAATGTGGAATTATTAATTTGTTTTAGAATTTTCACTTTCATTTATTGGTGCCACTGTGATGTACGGTGATGGTATAGTCTACTGTCATTTGCAGATAAGAGCAACCACGTTTACTATCTGTATACTGTCAATTCGTTATCAATGGATATATGTATAAGTACGAGATGCGGCTCATCTTGACACATCTTTAAATTAAACTTTCTGACAATAGTTTTGGTGTCGTACTTTTTTCGCTGATATCAAGTCTTTGAAAGAACAAAATATATGTGTCAGTGTGTCATAATATTAAACCACTGTCTCTCGCTTCTGTTCAAGAAATGTTCAAATTCGTGCTATTTTTCATCTTATTTCTTAATCTAGTTATGCATATGTGTCCTCGGTGGTTGCAAAAAGGTACTGCATAATCTTTATCCATCCCCGGGATATATGATTTGGTAATAGCACGTAATGAGAGGCATTTCTTCCACAGTAATCTAATCCTACGATATCTGAAGCTTTGGGATAGAAACATTTGTAGTGATGAGAAGACGAAGTTTAATATCGTGAGGCCTTTCTGTTGTTATTTCCATAGAAGTAGGAATCAAGATACCATCAAATTTTAAGAGACAAAAGATTTTAGAGGTGAATCAATTTTGAATCTGTTATCTTTAATCCTTGCAGTATCGATAACTCAAAATTCTGATTTTCTCGGGAAAGTTTCGGTAAAGGACGGTAAATAAGATAAGCCTACTTATGACCCTTTCGTTTCTTCTGATAAGCCTACTTTCTATGACTCGTTCGTTTTCTCATTTATATATTTCGTATTTAAACTAAAATATTTGTGAAGATTCAAAAGAGAAGACATGAAAGAAGTATGTTATAATCCTTTTTGATTTAATACAATTCTTTACTTGGGCAAATTTCTTTCGGTCCTGATACCAGATTTGTTGAGTTATTTCGACGAAATCGAGAATTAAACTTTAAGTTTGTAATTCACACACTAAATAATCTAACAGAGTCCCTCTATTTTGTAGCACATCTATACTATATTTCGGGAAGCTTATCATTAACCGGGTGTTGCTGATGATTGGGTACAATCAGAGTCAAAACCTCAATTATGAGTTATTAATTATTAATGTTTAGGTAGGAATTTATTGCTATCTTGCTCAAAAGAGTTATATTACGTAAAATAATAAACTTTCAAAACTTATCTTCAAAACATCTGATTTGTTGTAAATTACTTGATTTGATTTTGATCCTTCCATAAATGGGGGTATTGCTTAGCTATCGCCTATCTTCTATACCTCTATCGATCTGTCTTAGTGACTGTATCCAATTCAAATCCCTCATTCATTTCTATCGAAGATTAAATGTATAATTCTTTAACCACAGGTTTTGGTAACAATTAACTACCTTTGATATATCCACAATTGCACCTGATAATATGTTGATCACGCCCTTGTATCCAAAGTCCCATCCTCTAGAGAAACAACTATTTCATATTTTAAAAGGATCTGTAGATGGTGATGATAAGACTTAGTCGGGAAACCAATCTAAGAAAATAACGTATAAGAAGTGAAGAAAATGAAAGAAAATGAAAGAAAATGAATCGTTTTCAGTCCGATGTTCAATAATCTAGACTAAATTAGCAGTTTGTTATAATAAGATGCTTTTCTTTCTAGCATCAACTAAACAGTGTCAGTTTCCTTGTCTGATTGGCCTAGTTACTGGTAGTAGTCGTGGATTTGGTCAAATCAATTTATGGACTCGACACTACCTCGGATCACCTGGAAGGCTTTAGCAAACAGAGGTAACTGGTAAACTAAGGAATTATATAAGGCTTTTACAAGATATGCTTTCAAAATACTTTCGAAATAGACTCTTGAGACGAAATCCCATGTCCTAGATGTATATTTGGCCCTTTCTTTGCTTCTCATTTCCCTTACATTATATTCTGACTACAATTGCTCAACTGGGCCCCTATAAATACCCCTTGGTTAGGTTTTAACTTCAGTTGTCAAACTTATAAAGTTTTGCTTTCATCTGCTTTCATCTTTTTTTGCTTTCATTTTTTTGTGTCAACCTTTTCTTTCTTTTTCAGCTTTTCAAGCACACATTGTTCAAATCTAGATCCCCAAGATAAAAGGCAAAAGATTAACATTCCCCATCTATTCAGATGACCTTGTTACATTTGTCAGATTTTGTAATCAAATCTTGTCATGCTTATCTAATTTTTCTTACTACTGTAACAAAATGTGTTCCTGTATATAGTCTTTAGTAATTATTACTACCTTTAGTAATTCTTACATATAATTACATCCAAAGTGCAGGATGATATAAATATGATTTGGTTTCTAGAATTAAGCTTTCACAGCTATGGGTTTGTCGATTTATATGAGGGATACCTTCTTCGGCAGATTAGTATATCATGCTTCAGGTCATAAATTTTTTGGTTATAAAGAAGAACAGGATGGTTACGTAGTACCTGAGTTTGAAAAATCGGATTTTAAATCTACTTGTTCAGATTCAAATTGGATTATTGTTGATTGGGATGGTGAAGATGATTTGGAAAATCCACATAATTGGTCTTTATTGAGAAGAAATGTTGTACTTGCTCAAATAGCTTTTTTAACTTTGGCAGTGTATTCTGCATCGCCAATGTATTTTCCTGGTACTCCTTATATTCAAGAAGAATTCCAAGTTCCAAGAGTTAAATCTATGCTTTCTGTTTCAATGTTTGTACTTGGATATGGTGTTGGTCCATTGATCTTTTCTCCTATGACGGAAGATCCAAGAATAGGAAGAACAAATGTCTATATTTTCACAATTTTTATTTTTTTCATTCTTCAAATACCTACGGCATTAGTTGATAATATTTCAGGATTGGCGGTTTTAAGGCTTTTGTCTGGGTTTTTTGCCAGTCCATCGATATCAACAGGTGGTGCTTCAATGGCTGATGTTGTTCCATTTCCATTTGTGCCATTGGCATTAGCATTGTGGAGTATTATAACTGTCGTTTCACCAGCTACTGGATTGGTAATAGGAACAGTTTTGGTTATAAAAAGAGATTGGCATTGGTTTGCTTGGGTGATTTGTATGGTTTCTGGTATAGCTCTTGTAATTCTGGTATTATTTTTACCAGAAACTTCAGAAAAGACTTTACTCCATAGAAGGGCAAAACGATTAAGAAAACTCACGGGTAACGATAGGTATATTACTGAAGCTGAATTAGAGTTGAAAGATGTGACTTTAAAAAAAGCTGTGATTCAAACTTTGTGGAGGCCAATTTCCGTAACAATAAGGAATCCAATAGTTTTGGGCATTGATTTATATCTAGGATTTGTCTACTCAATTGCATATTTGTGGTTTGAGGCATTTCCTTTGGTATTTGTTAATATTTTTGGTTTGACACCTATTCTCTTTGGCGTTTATGCTACTCTCAGTATCTTAATTGGTGCTATAATTGCTCTTATACCATATGGTTTATATTTGAAAAGAACTTTTACTGACACTTTATTAAGAGGTGAAAGTTATTCACCTGAATCATTTTTATTGATTATGATAGTAGGTTCAATTATCTTACCCATAGGTGTTTTTATATTTGGGTGGACGTCTAGTCCGTCTACTCATGTTATAGCACCTTTGATTGGTGCTGCTATCTTTTCAACAGGGTCGTTTATAATCCTTCATACTGGTTTTAACTACCTATCTAGCTCCTTCCCTAAACACGTTGCTTCTGTTTTTGGTGCAAATGCTGTAGTAAGATCTTTAATGGCAGGTTCTTGTCCTCTCTTTTCATATCCTTTCTTTCTGAATTTGGGACCAAAACAATTCCCTATAGGATGGTCTTCAACAATTATTGGGCTAATAGCTCTACTTATGGCAACATTGCCAATTGTTCTATATATTCATGGGAGTAAATGTAGACAGAGGTATGATAAGATTCACACGTAGATAGGTAATTTGTTAAGAGTAGCTACAGAATTTAATATATATGTCATCAGTCACTTTTATTACGCTTTGTGATCCTCTCGAAGATCTTTTGATAGATCAAAATTAACTCTACTCTCTGGTCTTGTCGTTCTCATCTCTTATGTCATAATATATCAAAAGACGTCAAAATTGTGAAGATGAAAGGCACGTGACTGATCAATTTCCTTTATATCCATCGTTTTCTAGTTAAAGGGCTGTTAAATGTATTTAAAGCTCTAGTTGTTTGAAGTCTCTTATTGATCATTCATGTAATTTCATTACCCCAGCAGTCTTGGAAAGCTTTGTTTCCATTTGAGTCCTGCTAAAAACGTATCTCAATCATCCAAAAATTCAAAGAGAAAATCGTATTGAAAATAACGCAGAATAAATATCGAAATGTGTCCTGAAATTTTCATGGTCTCAAACTCGGTCACCACTGGTCAAGAAGAAGAGTCTTTTTGGAAAGAATTGAATTTGAAGAGGTGAATAGTTGATTGTACATTTCTACATTTTTTCACTTAAATAAAGAGGTGTGTCTTACTATAAACTCAAAAAAGAATACCATCAGCAAAATAAGACAAAAAACTTCTGAGAGGATGCATAAATTGTTAATTGTAACCTGTTCTAGAGTTCTGCGTTCTGTGTTATGTGTTCGTATCAAGTTTAACGGGCCAGATTATTGTTTTGTTTCTTTTGACATTTGTTAAATATGCAACAAATGTCAAAGAGAAACTTCCAGAAGTGTCCAGTCTCATTCTACCGAAGGTTTCCTTTGTCAAGTTCAAGTAATAAAATCGCATCTTTTTAGTAATCTAATAATCATCCTTTTCAATTAACCAATTTGCAGCTTGACTTTTCATATCCAGATTCAACGGTTTTTTTCTAATTCTTCAACATTTACAGTCGAAACCCAACGGAAATCTGTAGAGCGTATTCTATGTCACAAACTACAATCACGGATTGTTTAGGTTAGTGTTCTTATTCTCCTCTCGATTGATTTCCTTTCGATCAATGCCTTATTCTTCTTGGACCACCTTTGCTGACATGATTGATTCTAATAATTATTTTGTGAGTTCAAAATCTATAAATTAACTTCTTGTGATAATTCTTGGAAATTGTCCACAGGGGTATCACTTTCTTAGAAAGCACCACTTCTATCGATCAAGATGACAATTCCTTTCAGAATAGTCAGTTTCTAATCTTAAAGCTTTACCTATCTTTATCGTTAATATCTATAACCTAGGTGAAAACCACGGTATTTATATTCCAGTTTTGAAAGATTTAGTCATAGAAAGTGTCACAAAATTTATGAGTCATATGGTTTACTGGAACTTGTACACAAATGACCCATATCACTCCTAAAGAGGCCCTAATCGGTAATGTGACTAATTTTAGGGTCTCGGAGTTGAGACAGGGTTCAAAACGCACTGGGGGAATCCAATTAGAATTCTAAGGATTAATCGAATTTCATATAAAAGATGATACTTGATAGCTACTCTTTACTATATTGAATACTCTGCTCCTATAATTAATTACATTCTTACAAATGAATCGTATTTTAAAGTAATAAAAAAGTAGATGATAGAAATTTCTTCCAGCAAAAACCGTTCAAAGACCTGTTTGATACCTCAGGGCTAATATTGTGTTTGTTGGAAGATGTAAGCGCTGATATCTCCTGCCAATTATGATCACAACCGAATTCAGACACTCTGTATAGAAAGTAGAGCTGAATTGCTTTCAATCAGATTCGGTAATGGTACAGATTTCAGGGTCACATGACAGGCCTGATATGTGACGCGTACCCATAGGCAAGTCAGACCATAGAGACCTCTCCCTTAAAAAATGCACTCAATCGAGTGGCACCAAAAAGTCTAATTTTTCGGGCATTTATTTATTTCACTTGAATTTCGCTACTGTTTGAATTTGTCCTTCATGAACGAGCTAAACAATGTGTACGATACCTAGTCATTTGTACTATTCTTACCATCTCTTCCAATACCCATGGCTATTTATAGATTTTTTACGGATTTATGTTTCGTGTACTTCACGATTTCTTATCTTTACGTCAAGTGCTCATATCAACGCGATAGTACTTAAATGGGAATTTGACGTAAATTCATTCTGTCAACATGTTAATCCTTTCAGAAACCGCCAATTCCTCAAATAAAGAAGATTCGGAATTGGGAATTTATGCCAAATGGTGGAGTAAAGATACCCTCCCTAAATCTCTTGATGAAGTTGATTTACTGGACGTTTTTGTAGTCAAAAACGTTGAAGATCGTGGAGAATATTATGAACGTCCAAAGGATGCTACAGGTGTAATTGTTATCAGTCAAAAGAAATTGGCTGCAATGGCTGCTTGGAGAAATAAAGAGCATAAAGGTCCTTGGCAAATCTATGGAGAACAAGAGACGAACACTACTGCTTTTCACTATGTTGGAGACAGTGATGTAGTCTTTGTAGGCTGGGTTTAGTGGATTCGAAGCTTCTCAGATATGAAGTCAATGATCCCTTCCGTCCGTTGGGGATACATAGACAAGAATATATAGACTAGAATACTTAGTAAATATACACGAATACAAAATCAATGCCTAGTGTCAACACGGAAAATGCATCCTGTGTATATAGGTGTGAGAATATATTATGTGCCTTAAAGAATTCATTGGTATAGATGATAGAGGATGGAATATACTTATATGTCACGAGAAGTACACGTGATCCAGTCACATGATATTTGGTGGTTTTAGAATTACCATTAGTATTATGACTATTTCATCTAACAATATGTCATTAGGAAGACATAAGGCAAAAATCTGTATTCATTAACTACACTACTAATATTTATACCAGAGAATTATTACATATCACTGTAAAGATGTGAGATCTCATCTACGAATCCAAATCTCTGATCATAAGAATTCATCATAATTCCCATCGCTACGACTTCATCTAGGAAATTAAGATTTGGGAGAAGGGTTTTAAGTAGTCTGAGTCAAATAAAAGAATGTTTTCTACTTGTCTAGCTAACCTTCTTCTTTCCACCCTTTCATATCCACCACTATCCTAGATATAGATGTTTGGGGCTCATTATTTGCAAATCCGGATATATCAATGGGTGTCAGTATTCGTGCAAAAATAAATCCGATAATCACCAACCAAAAGCTTATCAGTAGTAACACACCTGATGTAGTGTTATTATCAATATCGTATCTGTATGTGGTAGTGTTAATACCAGGACCATATTGATTACCGGGGTTATCAAAAACATCCTTGGAAAGTTTAGCCGATTTATTTATATAACCGGATATTTAACCTCGATAAAGAACCTCATATTTTTTTTACAATTTCCCTATTTTACGTATTAATGATCAATTGGAAATCAGCAGTTTGCCTTTCTTTGACTGGCCACAGACTTATCGAGTCTTATCTTGACTATAGACAGTATAAAGCCTTAAACAATCATGAGCTACCACCTTCTATAAGAAACTTTTTCGATCAAAAAACTGTTGATAAATCTCTGGTATATGAAAAACAGAAAATGAAATTAAAATTGTGTCAAGATTTTTGGAAATTTCTGATCTCTATTCTATTCATCCAACAGAATTTCCATAAATACTTTTGGGATTTAAGTGGGACCATGTACAAGGACTCGCCATTCAAACAAACCTTGATTTGTCTGAATCTTCTTCGGTTATTGGACTTTATTGTATCGTTACCTTTTGAGATATTTAGCTCATTCGTCATAGAGGAAAATCATGGATTCAATAAATTAACATGGTCTAAATTTGTAACTGATAATCTTAAGATGTATATGTTGAGTTCAGTTTTAGGGTCTCTGTTTCTAATGGGATTAATCAAAGTCATTGAATTTGGAGGTGAATTCTTTGTATTATACGCTGGCGTTTTCTTAATAATATTCTATGCTTTTCTCTTTACTTTGTTTCCTTTGGTGATATTTCCTTGGTTTTATAAACTCACGCCATTGGGAGATGGTGAATTAAAAGATGCTATTGTTAAACTTTGTAATAAGCAAAACTTTCCTAGTGAACAAATTTATGTATGTGATGGATCATCTAGAAGTTCACACTCTAATGCTTTTTTCTCGGGACTTCCATGGTCAAAAAGTATTATAATTTATGATACTTTAGTTGAAAGTTCAACTACGGAGGAAATAGTTGGTGTATTAGCACATGAACTTGGACATTGGAAACATCATGATACGCTCAGATTATTATCCTTGGGTATTATTAACATTTTGATAAATTTACATATTTTTTCCTTAATCTATAAGTCACCGTTATTCTATGAAGCGTTTGGGTTTTCTGGCTTATCACCTACTTATATAGGATACGTTTTCTTTGAAGAACTCTCGAAAGGTTTTGGCGTAATCTTTACTGTGATTCAAAATCTTCTGACAAGAAAAATTGAATATAATGCTGATGGTTTTGCTGTTAAAGCTGGTTATAAAAAATCATTAGGTGATGCTTTGGTGAAATTAGAGAAAGAAAACTTATCTGCTACAAATTCTGATTGGTTGTATGCAACTTATTGTTTGAGTCACCCCAGTTTAAGCGAACGATTAGATTCGCTTGATTTATTTGATAAGAAGTTGTAGAGGTAATATCTATGATTTGGGGTATTCAGAAAAAAACTAGAGAAAGCGTATTATTTAGTGAGCTTGTTTTCTTTGGATATTACAGAAAAGAAAAGAGGTGCAAGTGTTAATGGTATATAAAAATATACAGAAGAGTAATTACAGTATCTTTTATTTGCTCTTGTTCAATTGAAATGCATAAAAAGCTTAGATGGCAAAATCAGTAACCATTGATCGACTGCTTCCCGATAGCAACTTCACTTATTTCTCTGTTACTTCTCTAGGATCCATTTACTTTAATCTTACTTCAAGAACAGAAAATGATTGAATAGAAGAAATTATTGAAGAAAACCTCTCACGACAAATCAAAGAAGATGACATTTTATCTGCATTATTATCATTAATACTCAGTCACAAAGATCTCCCTGTGAAACATTTATTACCGAACAGAAGAAAAAACCTTCAGATTTGAATGCTTCAAGTTCGATAGAATATCAAAATTGTGTTACTTTATCTGGTGGTGTTAATCATATATTAGACAGTATATATTGCATTATAAACAATAAGACACAAATTAAGCTGGTGGTAAGCAGATTGATGAAGCGAAGAAGATTAGGTAGAAAAGGGAGACATTGTAGAGGGGATTAGATAGTAGATAATTAATGCATAGGTGATAGGGAATTAAGGGGAGAGTGCAGGGGACTGATTAGCAGTCTTTTTACTCTTCATTTGTCTGTCTATCAGGTGTCCGGTATAGCCTATCTCCAGATGAACATTTATTGACATTAAACCACAAAAATGATTTGTTGATTGATCTATTTATTGTTATAAATAAGGCTACTGGCCTTATAGAAAGTGTCGTGCATAAAACAAAATTTGAAAGAAATGATGGGGATGAATTTCTTGATTGTCTGGATCAAGTAATCATGCCTGGGTTGGTA
>JANIVJ010000044.1:0-86839 GCA_030555785.1 Yamadazyma kanchanaburiensis | reverse complement strand
AGGGAGTAGGGAGTAGGGAGTAGGGAGTAGGGAGTAGGGAGTAGGGAGTAGGGAGTAGGGAGTAGGGAGTAGGGAGTAGGGAGTAGGGAGTAGGGAGTAGGGAGTAGGGAGTAGGGAGTAGAGTAGAGTAGAGTAGAGTAGGGAGTAGGTATTGTAGAGGGAGTCTTAGTCTTAGAGGGTCTGTGTCTCGATCAAGTAGTGTCTGGCAAAAGCTAAACCTACCAAACCTTATCCCTTTCCACCATACCCCTACATCAACCATCATGATATACACCCAATCACACCTTCTTCACCACCAATACCACCCATACAAACTAGATCCCCTCAATTAGAAGACCAAAAGAGAAAAGTGTAGATTGAAAGATTTAGTGGGGTAAAGAGATGCCACAGAACGAGAAGCTCAACAGGACCTATAAATAGCCTGATAACTACTCACCGAATGAATCAAAGACATATATACCAACCCCCTACACATACAAATACACACACCAACATTTAGATCGATTCGGATCACGATCAGATCCCCTGACGTCCTCCATCTCGTCAGTAGTGTCCGAGGACATCAGTCCGAATCCCGGGACGGTAGGAAGAATGTCGCAAACCTTCGGATTAGTTTGGCCCTCAATAAGTCCACCGAAGTGGGGAACAAAGAAGTACCGAGGAATCAATTAAACTCCAACCACTTCATGTACTATACCAACCTCTAGTCCATCTACTCATATATACCCCCTCTACCTGTCCTCTTCTCACAATTCCCCCCCATCTCCCCCCAGACTTCGGAAATCACTGGTCCTATTTAACCACGCGGTGCGTATTATTGGATAATATGTCGTTAATGTCGTTAACTCGGCGGTCTCAAATCATCCGCATCGATAATCAACATTTTCAAAGTTGAAATTTTATATTAAAACTTCTTTACAAAAAATGTTTAACAAACAACTTATTCGTAACTTATCAACATCAAGACCAGCATTAAACTATGCTTCAACTATTAAGAACTTAAAGATTAATAGTGAAACTAAAGTTATTTATCAAGGTTTTACTGGTAAACAAGCAACATTTCATGCTGAACAAGCAATTGCTTATGGTACAAAAGTTGTTGGAGGTACTAATCCAAAGAAGGCAGGATCAACACATTTAGATCAACCAGTCTTTGCTAGTGTTAAAGATGCTATTAAAGAAACTGGTGCCAATGCTACAGGAATTTTTGTTCCACCATCAATTGCTGCTAAAGCCATTGAAGAAGCAATTGAAGCAGAAATTGAATTAGCTGTTGCCATTACTGAAGGTATTCCTCAACATGATATGGTCAGAATTGCTCAAATGTTAAAAACTCAATCAAAAACAAGATTAGTTGGTCCAAATTGTCCAGGTATAATTGCTCCAGAACAATGTAAAATTGGTATTATGCCAAGTCATATTCATAAAAAAGGTAGAGTCGGTATTATCTCAAGATCTGGTACTTTAACTTATGAAGCTGTTGCTCAAACCACTCAAGTTGGTTTAGGTCAATCTTTAGTTATTGGTATGGGTGGTGATCCATTCCCAGGTACTAATTATATTGATGCCCTTACCTTATACTTAAATGATCCAGAAACTGAAGGTATCATTTTAATTGGTGAAATTGGTGGTACTGCTGAAGAAGAAGCTTCTGAATTCTTAAAACAACACAATTTAACAAGAGATGTTCCAAAACCAGTTGTTTCATTTATTGCTGGTGTTTCTGCTCCTCCAGGTAGAAGAATGGGTCATGCTGGTGCCATTGTTGCTGGTGGTAAAGGTGATGCTAAATCAAAGATTGCCGCTTTAGAAAGTGCTGGTGTTGTTGTTGAACAATCTCCTGCTAGATTAGGTAACTCTTTATTAGCTGAATTCAAAGCTAAAAATTTATTATAAGTGGATAGAAGTGTATAGCTAATAGACACAGATAAGAATCATTGAATCTTTTCTCGTATTTCTCACTCTGACTCACGCATGCCTGTCATAACCTCTTTATTAGACACTGATGTCTACAAGCTTTTCATGCAATGTGCCGTGGTACAACACTTCAAAGATATCCCTGTCACTTATATCTTCACCAATAGAACTCCAAGCATGAAATTATCTTTAGAAGCCATCAATTGGCTTAAAGAAGAAATCTCATCTTTAGGATCCTTAAGATTCACTCCACAAGAAATTACTTACCTTAAACAAGAATTGCCCCAATTGAATGATACATATTTAGAATATTTACAAACATGTAAATTGGATCCACAAAATCAAATCAAATATATCAAATCAGATGAATCAGGATTCGAACTTGAAATCTCAGGGCCCTGGCAAGATACTATCTTATATGAAATTCCAATTTTAGCACTCGTTTCTGAAGCTTACTTCAAATTTGTTGATACAGATTGGGACTATGAAGGACAAGAAGATCTTGCAAAGTATAAATGTAAACAATTATTCGATAACCAATGCTTCTTTAGTGAATTTGGAACTAGAAGAAGAAGATCATTTAAAGCTCATGAAATCGTGGTTAAGTCTTTAAGTGAATATTCTAAACAACATCCTGACCAATCAAAGTACTTACTTGGTACTTCCAATGTGCTTTTAGCTCAAAAATATGGATTAGAACCAAAGGGTACTGTAGCTCATGAATGGTTTATGGGAGTTGCATCAATTTGTCAAAATTATAAAGAAGCAAATGGATTAGCAATGAAATATTGGTTAGATACATTTGGGGAAAAGTATGCTGGTCTTGCTTTAACTGATACTTTTGGTACAGATGATTTTTTGAAACATTTTATTAAACCTTATTCTGATATGTATACTGGTGTAAGACAAGATTCTGGAGATCCTGAACAATACACAATTAAGTTATCTAAACATTATAAGGCTTTAGGGTATCCTGATAATTCGAAGATTATCTGTTTCAGTGATTCTTTAAATATAGAAAAGTGTATAAAGTATAAGAATATTAGTAATGAGTATGGACTTATACCATCATTTGGGGTGGGGACATTTTTTACTAATGATTTCAAAAAGAAGTCCCAAGAAGGGAAGTCTACTCCTTTGAATATTGTTATTAAATTAAGTAGTGCAGGAGGTAATCCTTCAATTAAATTGAGTGATAATTTAGGGAAGAATATGGGAGACGAGGAAACGGTTAAAGAGGTTAAGAGGGTATTGGGATATACTGAGAGAGAATGGGAGGGAGGAGACGAGTCCAAGAGGTGGTAGGGACAGACGAGTCCAGGAGGTGGAGGGACGGTAGAGGCCAGGTAGTCCAGAGGTGGAGAGAGGTAGAGGCCAGGTGGAGGACGGTAGAGGCCGGCCAGTGCCTAGGATTGTTCCGTATATAGATTATAGATATGAATATAAATTGAGAGTACATGACCGTTCTGGTGGTGTGGTATTTTCCTCATCACCCCCATCCTCAACCATCTCATCTCAGACATCACCAGATCGCATGGACTTGAACGAACAGAATCTTATCCAAGTCCTTTCAGGTGCAAACGAATCGGAAAGAAGCTCAATTCAACATGATGCTGAAAACCAACTCAAAACTTGGGAATCCCAACCTGGGTACCATTTCAATCTTCAATCTGTTTATTTAAATACAGAACTTCCTCTTCAAGTTAGATGGTTAGCAATCATCTGCTTCAAAAATGGAGTCGATAAACATTGGAGACCAACAAGATTACATGCTATTAGCAAAGAGGAAAAACAACAAATCAAGGCCAGATTATTCCATCTTGTAAATGAAAAAAATAATCAATTATCAGTACAAAATGCTCATTCTATTGGTAAGATTGTACGATTTGAATTCCCATCAGAATGGCCAGATTTATTTGATGAATTACATAAAAGCTTAGAGAAGTTTGTATTTGTAGATAATGACATAGGATCCACAAATAATCTTCTCATTATACTTAATCAAATTATCAAGACTCTATCAGGTGTTAGAATTGGTAGAACCAGACATGCGATGCAATCTAAATCTCCAATTATTATTCCTTTATTAACTAAATTATATACCAAATTCTTCCAAACTTGGACATCTAATCTTGACCTTGGAATCATGGAAGTTTGTTATTCAGTACTTAAATGTTTAAGAAGATTAATACCTGAAAGTTATGAAGAAATTCATCAACATCATGAAGTATCAGATTTCTTGAAATTGGCAGTTCAACATTTACAAGGATTGATCTCTGAACACGATAAATACTCTTCTGATTTAATAGAAAGATATGCTAAATGTTACAGTAAACTTTTTTTCAATATTATTAGTATAGATCCTACTACATTTGTATTATTACCATGTTGTAATGATATTGTAACATTTTTCTTAAGTTATCTTCAACAAAATGCTGAAAGAATTTATAACAGCGATGAAGAAAATGATTTCTGGGAAACAATTGCATTAAAAGGATTTCTTATACTAAAGAAATTACTTGGATATGTATTCAAAAAAGGTGCCATAACTCTTAAACAACCAAAACATAAAGAACAGATTAATATTTCTGTTGAAAAATTAAAGACTGAATATTTTAATCCTAATGTAATCATACAACTTTGTGATTTAATCATTAATTGGTATCTTCTTCTTAAACCATCAGATCTTGAAGGTTGGTTACTTGAACCTGAAGAATGGTGTAATGAAGAATTAGCTTCAAGTTGGGAATATCAAATTCGTCCTTGTGCAGAAAATTTCTTTCAAGATTTAATTAAATATTTTAAAGATGATTTATCTGAATATCTTTTAAATACTATTTCTAATAAACTTCAAAATGATAAAGAGATTTTAGTACAAGATTCAATTTTATGTTGTTTCCAATTATCATCAGATTCTATCGCCGATAAAGTTGACTTTAATCAATTACTACGTGATGTTTTTATACCAATGGGATTGAAAACTGACCAAGTAGAAGATAAAATCATCAAGAGAAGAATCTGTTTAATAATTAACGAATGGGTTAGAATCAATTGTTCAAACCAAAGTAGAATAGATATTTATAAATTCTTACTTCATCTTTTAATAACTGATGATAAAGCACATGATCAAGTTGTAAAATTAAGCGCTGTTCAATGTCTTCGTACAACTCTTGATGACTGGGACTTTAATAAAAAAGATTTCCAACCTTTTCTTACATCTTTTATTAATAGTTTGATTGAATTACTTCAACAAATTAATTTTACAGAATCAAAATTATACATCTTACAAACATTAGGGATTTTAATTGAAAGATGTAACCCATTGATTGATTATGATACTCTTGTAAGTATTACCACTATCATACCAAAATATTGGCAAATTGCAGAAACTAAAGATGAAAATATTTTAAAGAATTCATTAATTAGAGTTCTTAAGAATTTAGTAGTTTCTCTTAATCATGATTCTATTACCACCCATTCTATTGCTTTACCTCTCATTGAAACCTGTTGTAAAGGAGAATCAGAAAATTATCAACTCTTATCTGAAGATGCTTATGATCTTTGGTTTTCATTACTTCAATTTTTCCCACAAGTTTATACTCCCGGTGATAAAGAAAACATTAACAAATTGTTTGATATGATATCTTTTGGGTTAATGAACTCAACCGAAGTACTTCCTCTTATCTTATCTATCCTAAGAAGCTATACTCTAATCTCACCAGAATTATTCACTAATGATACAACAATTCATTTACTTCGTATACTTTCAGGATATTTAAGTAATATGAGAGATGATTCATTTAGTGTTTTCATTGCATTAATTGATATTTTATTCTTACAAAATTCAAGTAATGAAACATTTTTAAAATCTATTATTGAAAGTGGATTAATTAATTCCATGATTTCTTTTGTACTTGATGAGAGTCAATCTATTGTAAGTGCTAATAAGATCCTATTGGTATTACTGAGATTGGCTTATAGCTCAAGTGAATTCTTCCTTGAAATGTTGAATTACCTCTCAAACTCTTCTGTGTTTATGGAAACTTGGATTAAGTATTATATTAATAATGGGAATCCAAGGAATAAAAAGATCAATCTACTTGGTTTATTATCATTAGAGAGATTAGCTATTAGTCAAAAGAATGAATTGTTCATTAGATTATTTTCTGATGTAATCAAAAAAGGGTTATTGTTCTTAGAGGAAGTTCAAGAATCTGATCAAGGAAGTGTTGAAGCATATACACTGGATTTAATATATGAGGATATAGACGATTATAGGTATTTAGATCCAGATATTAAAGAGAATGGAGAGAAGTTAAGATACATGAAGATCTTGAAAGATGTTGATCCAGTTATTAATGTTAATTTGAGGGAGTTTATTAATAGAGTGATTGGTGATATCAAGGGAAGTTTATCAGAGGGAGAGTTCAATGAGTTGATTGGGATGTTGGATGAGTATAGTATTGAGAAGTTAGCATAGGTAAATAAAAGGAGACAGATGTAGACCGTAGACAGTAGACAGACAGTAGAAAGATCTCTTCTCACTCGCAAAAAATTAATGTTTAGTGTTGGTTTAAAACTGGGTCAAAGACTCACCCCCTTCACTAGGTTCATAAAACCTCAAGTGTCCCCTAAAGGTCACCTCATACTCTCCCCAAGATTTACCAGATTCCTTTCAACACCTCCTTCAACCCCTCCTCCAATCTCAAAAGAAGAAAAGAGCAGAATTTACATTGAAAATTTCGAAAAACTCCAAAAGGAAAGAGATGCACAACAAAAATACAAAATGCAAACATCTGCCAACTATGCCATTTCTCTTGGGATCTTCTTCTTAGCATTAGCATTCACAGCAGTTCCATTATATAGAGCCCTTTGTAAAAGAACTGGTTGGGGTGGTAATCCAATTACAGATGCTTCAAAATTTACTAAAGATAAAGTTATACCAGTTGATACAAATAAACGTATTAGAATATCATTCACTTGTCAATCCTCAGGGATCTTACCATGGAAGTTCACTCCTTTACAAAGAGAAGTTTATGTTGTACCAGGAGAAACTGCATTGGCTTTTTATAGAGCAAAGAATGTTTCAAAAGAAGATATCATTGGTATGGCAACATATTCAGTCACTCCAGAACAGGCAGCTGGATACTTTAATAAAATCCAATGTTTCTGTTTTGAAGAACAAAGATTAGCAGCCGGTGAAGAAGTTGATATGCCAGTATTCTTTTTTATTGATCCAGATTTTGCAAAGGATCCAGATTTAAGAACCATTGATGATATTGTATTGCATTATTCATTTTTTAGAGCAAGTTATACCGATGGAGAATTAGCAGCCATGCCAGCTGTTAGTTTAAGAGCTGAAGTTGAGGCGTAGAGAGAGGAGAGGAGAGACGAACAAATGTAAATAGATTACTGTATATCGCTGTATATATTCAACAAATTATGAGTTAGTGAACCTCTACACTACCCAAAACAACCCAATCGTTAACATCACCTTCTGTAAGTACCAATTTTAAAATACCCCCATCCCATGATAATCCATTGTCTATCAAATCTTCACTATCACAATCGTCTATATTCAAGTAATCTTGAATCCTCGTCTTTATAGTCCTCCAAAGGGCACTATCTATCGGATAGATATCACTATAAGCCAATGAAAGGTGTGGATCAAATTCATTCGTGCTCCATTGTGATGCTTCATCTGCTGATTCAGCTTGTAATTTCTGGGTATCTAGAGGATTTTCTTGTGGTGGTTCAAGACCTTTCTTTGATGGTTTCCTCTTGATGGTATTACCATGATGATCTTTTGTATAGAGATGAGGATTTTGTTTTTGATTCTCTCCCTCAATCTTTGAAGGTAATATCACAAACAATTCCCTGATGATCCTACTAAATGATACCAAATTTGGATCTTTTGTAGCTTGGAAATATAATTTTTTAAAGAACTTTCTTTGACTATTGACCCTACCTAAAGTGACGATATTTGAGTGATTTTTCGGAAGGGATTCAAAGGCCACAACACTTGCAGAAAGGACTTTATCAACATCATCATGAGGGTTTTGTAAATCAATTGAAATATTGCTTGTAATAGTGATATGAGGTTCAAAATTGGGGGGCAGTCCGGGGAAAAGCGTATTTAAAGAGCTCATCAAAGTGGTGAGTTTGTCATATAACGTAGTGTTAGGTTTTGGACATAGCCAGAGACTTACACCTAAAGCTGAGGTTAGTAGGGAAGATGGATTTGTGTAGAGTACGTACCCATGAGATGAATAGTAGAAATGAGGGTGAGGAATAAGCGGATTCTGGGGAAGCCAGAAAATAGACTTAACACTTACACAGAACCTGTTAAGAAACCGGTGAAAATATACTAACTCAAGTGTGCAGTCTAGAGTGGATAGTGTGTGTATAGTGTATAGTCTACAGTCTATAGTCTACAGTCTACAGTCTACAGCCTACAGCCTACAATCTACAGCCTACAGTTACTCTCTCTCTACTCTTCAGTCCTCTATCGTCTTATTTAATACTTAGATGGAATAATATCAACACCATTAATAGCATCATTATTAACAAACCATGCAACCTCAGCATCTATATTATTAACCAATTGTGATGGTAATTTTGATTGGGGATTATTAAAAATCTCTTTTAAAATTCCGGCTTTACCAGCACCTTCAGCAACAAATGCTAACCCACCAGATTTCTCTAAAAGTGGGAATGTAAATGTAATTCTTCTTGGTGGAGGTTTTGGAGAATCTTGAATATAAGCAATCATCTTACTTCTTTCATTTAATAATTCATGTCCTGGGAATAATGAACATGTATGTCCATCAGGTCCACATCCAAGTAATACTAAATCTAATTTCTTATCTGATGGTAATTTACTTTCATAATCTGATGTAATTTTCAAGTCTTGTTCAAGATTCGAACCTTCGACTTGTCCATCTTTTCCGGTTAATAATGATTCATCAATTGTAATAACCTTTGGTTTTGATGATCCTACAGGTAATTGATCAACAACACTTGAAATGAATAATCCAGCATTAGAATCTTCATGAGAAATTGGAACTAATCTTTCATCACTGAAAAAGACTTGCCATTTATCCCATTTAACTTGTTGAAAAATTTCTTTATCATCAATTAAAGCTTTTTTTAAAGCTTTACCTAAAGAACCACCGGAGATGGCGATTTTGAAAACTCCATTTTGGTCAATTGCTTTGTTTTGGTATTTGAGAACATGTTTAGCAAGTGCTTGTGCAACCTCAATGGATTCTGAATAAGAGTAAACTGTAGCTGTCATTGAGTTGGTTGGATTTATCAGTTGCGATTGCGAAGGCCGAGAGGAGATACAGTGGGTGTTTTAAGTACACTACTAAGAAGTGACTAGAGGTATGAAATCTATAGAATGTAATAAGGATAAGGATAAGGATATCAGTCTTAGACTTAACTTATAGAAGAGTTAGGGCATTTAGAATTGGAGGGCTTACAATTCAGTGAATTCTTTGACTGGCTCAAACAACACCAAGGCTCTAAATATCTAGCCACTAGAGACATTGACACTAGGAAGCCTAAACATCTTAATCAAATCAACCTTGTAGAAAACCGAAATTCTGAAACTTACTTCTCCTTTCCTCTCCCATTCGTCACAACCCCCCACTTTTAATGGCTGCGAAATAATTCTGCATTTGAGTTGTTGCAAAGAAATGGTTTCAATGCCTGGACCCTTAGGGTTAATGATTTTGACTTTAACTTCTGTTCTTGTTTGCTTTTCAGCTACTGCTTATGCTAACTCTGTTATGACCCAAGTTCCATTCTCGTTACCACAAAACGAACAAGCCCCGGGTGTCCCACAGTCGTGCTTGATAGAACCTAAACCAAGATCAGATTTCAAAATTTTTCAATCCCCAACCAATGAATCTGATCCAGTCGATGGGTTCTGTGTCCTTTTAGAGTTCATAGAAACTGACTGAAAGGTGAACAGACA
Source organism: Yamadazyma kanchanaburiensis (assembly GCA_030555785.1). Taxonomy (NCBI): domain Eukaryota; kingdom Fungi; phylum Ascomycota; class Pichiomycetes; order Serinales; family Debaryomycetaceae; genus Yamadazyma; species Yamadazyma kanchanaburiensis. The sequence goes on along the minus strand of JANIVJ010000044.1, from coordinate 76,941 downwards.
AAACATTGAATAGCTATTTAAGATCGTATTTGTGTTCTTATATAATCTAATGCACATGTCTCATTAATACCTCTTATTATACATTATATTACACACCTATACTACTGTGTCCCTACTCTAAATAATGAGAATACTCTGGTGCCTCTTTAATCTTATTATTTAAAAACTTCTCCAATTTTGTTGCATTCTTATAATACGTGGTAGTTTCAGCATTATAAGATCTACAATTATTGAAAATCAATTTACAATCATAAAAAAATTGATCAAAAGATTCGTATTTATCATTTTCTAATTTTTGTTCCATTGTACTTAAATCCATTGGCTCTTTAATTACATCATAATAATCACCCACTTCGTCTTTATTAACCGCTGTTGCAAAAGGCCATGCAGATGGATGGTTTTGTAATTCAGATAATAATGTAACCATGAAATTATAATGAGGTCCTCTTTTAGGTTTTTGTGCTAATTTATCCATTTCTTCCAGCCAACCTGCTTCTTTTAATCCTGGAATATCTTCATAATTTAATGTAGCTCCTTTTTTGGTTTTAAAAATTTGAAGTCCTGCTCTAACTATATGTGCACTTGATCTTTCTTTAATTTTCTTTTCAATAGCTGCTCTTTGTAATAATAAAATTTTCCCCAGATCTAAATATCTAAGTATACTTGGTAGCATTGAACATTGCATTAGGGTACCACCTTCATAATCTTTAATATACCCCATCCAAACGGATTTGTCAAGGGTTATCTCTTTAGTAAATCCTTGTTTCTTAAAGTATCCAATAGCGTAGTTATCAGCATACGTTAAAAAGTATTTAATTGGTGATGTGGCTCGTACATAATCCTTCAAATGGTTCATTAAATGTGCACCATATCCTCTAACTTGTTCTGTTGAAGATATAGCACAAAACACAATTTCTGCAAATTCTCTATTATTAAATGGTCTATAAGTTATACCTCCAACAACTGTTAAAGGCTTTCTAACAACAGCCATTGATAAATGTGATCTATCATAAACTAATCTAGCGATATATTCCCTAGGCATTTTGGGTAATTGCTTTTGAAAGATATTTTTAAGTCCGGTCAATACCATTAGATTCTCTTTTGTATCGTCATTGTTTACTACTCTGAATTCAATCTTACCCTCTTTCTCTTCTATTACTGAAGGTCTTTCTTTGAATGAGTACTCTACATCATCGAATTTGAATGTCGTGATTCTTTTGCGTTCTTCTTCTGCTTCATCTTCATCATCATCATCATCATCCTCGTCACTTTTTTTATCTTTATCTTGATTGTCATTATCATCATCTTTATCATCGTCTTTGTCATCATCCTTATCGTCATCATCATCATCGTCATCGTCTTCTTTTTCCTCGTCTTTGTCGTTGTCCTTTTCTTCTTCTGACTCTTTCTCTTCTACCTCTGATTCTTCTTCTCCATCTTCACTTTTTATATGGCTTTCATCTTCATCAATCTCATTCTCGTCTTCATTGTCTTCACTCTTCACGACCTTTTGTTTCTTATGATGTTCTGCACCTTGTCTTGATGCATGTCTTTTACGATCAACCATGAATAACCAACGAAATCGCGATCGATTGTGAGTAGTGAACCAGAGCGAAGCGATGGTGAACGGTACGGTACAGCTGACTGAGAGAGAATTTGTGGAGCTACTGGTACGAGGCCTTCGACAAAGTGTACCACGATAGTACGATACTAAGACATACTATGACAATTTGACAGTACGATGGCGTAGAGTGATATAAGTACAGAAATTACCCAAATATCCGTACTAGTGACCTTCTCGCACCAGTTTACACCGTCTCACCCACAGTATCCTCGACCTAGGATGTCATCTCATCGCGATGAGATAAATTTTTTCTATTACTAAGATGTCTAATTACACACAACTTGATCAAACAGGACACCAAATTGCCACTGTGTTATGTTGTAACTGTGGGGTTCCTATGGATGGATCCACAGGTATGGTCATGTGTTACGACTGTATCAAATTAACTGTCGATATCACTGAAGGTATCCCAAGAGAAGCCAATGTTTCATTTTGTAGAAATTGTGAAAGATTTTTACAACCACCAGGTCAATGGATTAGAGCCGAATTAGAAAGTAGAGAATTATTAGCATTATGTTTAAGAAGATTAAAAGGTTTAAACAAAGTTAGATTAGTAGATGCATCATTTATTTGGACAGAACCACATTCTCGTCGTATTAGAATTAAAATCACTGTTCAAGGTGAAGCAATGAATAATACAATTGTTGAACAAACATTCGAAGTTTTATTTGTTGTTATTGCCATGCAATGTCCAGATTGTGCAAAGACTTATACCCCAAATACTTGGAGAGCTACTGTTCAAATTAGACAAAAAGTACCTCATAAAAGAACTTTCTTATATTTAGAACAATTAATTTTAAAACATAATGCTCATCAAGATACTGTTTCTATTCAAGAAAGTTCAGATGGATTAGATTTTTTTTATTCACAAAAAAATCATGCCGTTAAAATGTTAGATTTTTTAACTGCTGTTACTCCATTAAAATATAAAAAATCTGAAGAATTAGTTTCTCAAGATATTCAATCAGGATCATCAACATATAAATTTGCATATTCCGTTGAACTTGCGCCAATTTGTAGAGATGATTTAGTTATCTTACCAAAGAAATTAGCTCATTCTATGGGTAATATATCAAGAGTTGTAATATGTTCAAAGATTTCAAATATGATTCATTTCTTAGATCCATATACTTTACAATCAGCAGATTTACAAGCACAATTCTATTGGAGAAATCCTTTCGCTTCATTAGTTAGTATGACTCAATTAATTGAATTTATTGTTTTAGATGTTGAACCAACTGGTGATGTTAAGGGTAAACATGTTTTAGCAGATATAACTGTTTCAAGAGAAAGTGATTTAGGTGTAAATGATCAAAGTTATTATATAAGGTCACATTTGGGTGCAATTTTACATCCAGGTGATTCATGTTTAGGATATTTCTTAGTTAATGCTAATTTCAATAGTGATTTATGGGATTCTTTAGAAGGTAATAATACTCCAGAGGTTATATTAGTTAAGAAACATTACCCAAGAAAATCAAGAAAATCCAAGAATAGAAACTGGAAATTAAAGAGAATGGCTAAAGAACATGCTGATATTGGTGGTAATGCTGATTCAAGACAAGCTAAACAAGAACAAGAAAGAGCTGAAAGAGATTATGAAGTCTTCTTACAAGAATTAGAAGAAGATGACGAAATGAGACAAGCTATTAATTTATATAAAAGTAATAATCCTACTGTTCGTCAACCTGATGAAGAGAGTGAGATGTTTGATGAAGAAGATGCTCCACAAATTGATATTGATGAGTTGTTGGATGAGTTGGACGATATGAATTTAGATGAGAATTAGGTGTATATTAATGCATGGTCTGGTAAATCTGGTGTAGTCTCGCTCCTTTCTTCTCTATCTTTCTCACTCCCTCATTCTTATCATGTCAGACCCCATCCCATCGTATAAAATCGTTATCTTAGGCGACTCCTCCGTAGGTAAAACTTCCCTTGTTCATCGGTTCACTACTAATGAATTCGATAATAATCTAGCCAACACAATTGGTGCTGCTTTCATCACAAAAGATTATGAAGCTAACGATAAAAAAATTAAATTTGAGATCTGGGATACGGCTGGTCAAGAAAGATATAAATCTCTTACTCCAATGTATTATAGAAATTCTAAAGTGGCCTTGGTTTGTTATGATCTCACTAATGTCCAAGACAGCTTTGCAAAGGCAGAGTATTGGATAGATCAGCTTAAGCTTAATAATGAATCTGTTAATGAGGATCAGATAAACATAATATTGATCGGGACCAAGAATGATATAATAGAGAGTCAGAAGGTAAAGGCGGATACTGTAGTTGTTTCGGAGTTTTTAGAACGAAATCCTGGTACAAAACATTTCGTAACGAGTTCAAAATCAGGTACAGGAGTCATGGAGATATTTGATCATATATTAGAGAGTATCCCAGATGAGTTTTTTATACAGCATGAGAACATGCTTCGACAAGAGGAGGAGAATGGGAAGCAAAGTATTAATTTTTTGAATAATCAATTTGCTGCCAAATCTGGGTGTTGTTAGGTAAGTAGGATAGGTAGGAACAATGTGGATAATAGATAATGAACGCAAGCTACTGTAGGCTTCTCTCTCTCTAGTCTACTCTCTCTCTAGTCTACTCTCTCTCTAGTCTACTCTCTCTCTAGTCTACTCTCTCTCTCTAGTCTACTCTCTCTCTAGTCTACTCTCTCTCTAGTCTACTCTCTCTCTAGTCTACTCTCTCTCTAGTCTACTCTCTCTCTAGTCTACTCTCTAGCATACTCTCTCTCTACTCTCTCTATACTCTACTCTCTACTCTCTCTCTACTCTATTCTATATTATACTACACTATGAAAATTCCATCCCCTTTTGCAACCAGAAATCACGCTTCTTACTCTTATCAACAGCAGGCTTGGATGGTAACGAACTTGGTGTTTCTTCTTCGGAGTCTCCTTCACTCTCAATAGAAAGATACTCTGCTACCTTTACTTTAGGCTTTTTAAAAGTCTCTTCTTCACTTTCTACTGTTACATCAGAATAGAACTTTTGTGGTGGATCTTCTATTACTTCTTCATCCTCAACCTCAATGACTTCTTCTTGTTCATGATTTACAAGAGCACTATTTACAACCAATTTTCTATCATCATTGAAATCTCTTTCCTTACCTTTATATCTAATGATATCACCTAATATAGATTGACCTATCCTAGCTTTATATGATGCAGCATTAAGATAATAACATCTATCAACAAGTAATTGAAAGGCACCACCGAATGCTTTCTTTATATCTCTTAAATTATATGATGATCTTGAAATATTATTATATGGATCATCAGGATCTTGTACAACTATTGAAAATGGGTTTCTACTTGTTACAAGATGATAATAAACTTGTTTTTTCAAATAAACTGGCTCACCATCATTAAACCCAATGATCAAGTTATCATAAGAGAAATTACGTCCGTAAAGTTCAAAGAATTCAATCAAAAGGGATCCTAAATTACTATTTGCTGACATGTTATCAGTTGATAATCTTGGATGAAGTTTTAAGAAATGATGACACAAGATAATAGTTGAGTAACCTCCTAATCCTCCAATATGGACATAATTTAATTTTCTACTTCTTAAAAATTGTTTTACTACTAAAACCAATTCTCTAAGTCCTTCAGTCTCATCTATCCATTTCCGTATTCTTCTTGCCGCATCTAATCCATTAGTTCTTTCAAATGAAAGATCAATATGAATATTTGAAATTGGATCAACGAATTTAATAATTGGAACTTTTGCACTAGCAATAACTTCAATATCTTTAGCCAATTTTTTTTGCCTTAAAAATGATGATAATTGATAAAGTTTATGTCTATTTTCACAATCACCATTTTTGGATATTATTACCATATCAATATCTGACCCTGGTAAATATAAATCAGTTGCAAAAGATCCAAATACATGTCCTTCAGCATCTGGCCAACATTCTTTAATAGATTTTTTAAGAGTGGAAACTACTTTATTTCTTGCGATAATTTCTTTCTTTGAAGGAGAGATATAATTCACAAAATCTTTAATTTCCATTGTAAGCCAATCTGCAATTTCTTTTTGTTTAGAATGATCATGAGCTTTAATCCATGGGAATAAAGATGTAGGGTTAAGTGAATTGATTTGACCTCCTTCATCATTACTTATTACCCCATCGTCAGAATAATTTTCATCGTCATTACCATTATCATCTGAAGAGTCGATTCCTAAACCAATAAAATCGTTATTTTGTGCTAATTCATTGACAGGCTCGTTTTCTTCTGGTTCACTCTGGTCACTTTCATTTTCACCTTCCGATACATCAGATTCAATGAGGATATCTGAATCTGACCCATCACCTTTCTTCTCCTCACCATCTGACTCAACTAAAACATCTGAATCACTATCATCGTTCAACACAATATCTTGAGATTTCTTTTGGTTATGATCAAAGATTAATTCTGAGTCTGAGTCACTTTCATTTTCTACTTTCCCATTTCCCTTTTTATTAGCAAGTCTTTTCTGAGTTCTGGGACGTTTATACTTTGACCCAGCTGGTTCTGGTGTCCTACTTCTCTTACCTGCCATGAGTTTTTCAATGCGATATCGAAGAAATGAGACAGATGAGATGAGATAAGACTACGACATTTAATATGCTTATTTATTACTATGCTAATTATTTATGTTGATGTTGTTTCATTCTTAACATGAGTTGAAGTAGTTCTACTTCAAGGTCATTTTTTTGATCAGAATTCATCTGGTCAATGCATTCATCATTTACGTGTTTTATTGTGTGGATGAGATTTTTGATGTTTGGGATATCTTTAATGATACTGTCGGGGATAGGACCGGGGCTAGAGTCAGGGGGGTGAGTTTGGGTTTGGGTTTGAGTGTTGGAAATTAGTTTCTGGGGAGGACTGGTGAAGGTGAAGGTGGAAGTTGAGGATGGAGAGTTGGTGGTATTTGAGGAGTCGGTGGATTGTAACGAAGTCTTTTCAGACTCTGTATTTTCTGTAGAAGTCTCTGTGGAAGTCTCTGTGGAAGTTTCTGTGGAAGTCTCTGTAGAAGTCTCTGTAGAAGTCTTTGTGGAAGTCTCTGTAGAAGTCTCTGTAGAAGTCTCTGTAGAAGTCTCTGTAGAAGCTGTAGTTTCTTGAATGGAAATACCCACTGGGGTGTCTTTGGTCTCTGTGATATCTCCAGGTTGACCATCTCCATCTAAACCTGTAGACTCAGTAAAGCCAACACCCTTTACTTCTCCCAAGTATTCCTCTGTCTTTCCCTTCTCCTTGTTCATCTCTCTACCTTCCCTCTCCCCCTTCTCCATTCCTGTTGGAAAGTCAATAAACTCAATCATATCCAAATCTTTACCCACTCTAAATCTTTTACTTGGACTTTCTTCTCCATCACTTCTTCTTTTATCATTCTCTTCTTGTGTTCCATCTTCACTACTTAACTCCTTCTCTTCTTGTATAAAACTATCATCATTTTCACTACCACTTTCAGGACTAAAAGTCTCATTCTTATCAGATTCATCATCTGACAGTACCTTATTTTCAATAAGTTTCTTAGTTAATGGTAATTTATCTAAATATGAACTAATCTCTGGGATTTCTAATTTATTCTCATACCAAGTAACTAAGAACTCATCTAAAACTACCATATTCTCTTTGGTTTTAAGACTTTCAAAATATTTGAATGAAAGACTATTGAATTTCTCCATTCCTTTTGGGGTTAAACTTTCTAATCTTCTCATTATACCTTTTCTTACATTATACAATTCTAAATCTAAGGATTTATTTATTAAGAATTCAATAAGACCCAAGAAAGTTTCCTCATTTTCAAATCTATAAAGAATAAGATTTAATGTCATTTGTTTCATATAGTTATAAGGAGAATTGTGAATTAAAGAGATGAAGAATTGAAAGATTGGTAATTTCCATCTTTGAATACATAAAGAATTAAGAGTCTTTTCGAATTGTTTAGAATCTAAGAGGACTATTGATTGGATGAGTAATTTGGCAAATGGATTAAAATCATCATTAATTATAGTGAACAATTGACCAACAATTTCAAGTTCTGTTGAGCTATTGATATCGATTTTGGAGACATTTAAGATATCCTTGATATTAAGGTAATCAAGTTGATCAAGAATATTTAGTTGACAGAAAGTTAAGATGAAACAATAATTCTTTGGTGGATTAATAGATAACATTTGAATGATTTGATCTTTAGAAGGTGGGACCAATTTAAAGAGGTGAAATAAATGAATTTGGAATAATGGGAATCCAGTGATTTTATTAATTAGTTCAAGGTATTTGATTAGATCGAATCTAGTTGGTTCAAGTTGAAAGAGATTAAAAAGTTCATTAGATACTCTTGGGGTTAAATTCTTAGATCCTATCAAAAGACCTATTAATTCATACCATTCATTGGCCAGAGTATTACCTGTGGAGATTGAATATTTTAATAAGTCAAAAACTCTTTTAGGTGGAGGAGACATCCAAGAATTAAACACAGGCATCAAATCATTACAAGACATGGTTTCATTCGAAAGACAACGAAGTGGATAAAATTTTGTATCGATTTTTTTAGATTTATCCAAGATAAAAAGACTTTTAAATAAATTTAACCCAAAAGACCACATTTGATGATCTTCAGATTTTGAAAAAAAAATTTGAAATATTGGTGCTAAAATATTATCCCAATAAATATTTAAAAACTTGGAAGATGGTTGTTGGTTAAAGAGATTATATACTATAGAAAGGATATTTTGTTGAATAGAATTTAAAATGTCTTTTTTCAAGGAATTGAACGGAGTTGATTTGAACAAAAGAACAACTTTTAAAACATGTTCGAATTTACTTTTAAGTCTATTTGAAATTGTATAAGAATCCTCATTAAATTCTATATCTTTTGATATAACATATTTGTCTAAATTATTTAAATCTGATATGGTAAAATTATATATTGGAGCTTTCCATGATGAAATCATTGATACTTGACCTAAACCTTTACATGTGAAAACATTCGATATCAATAAATCTGACCATTCATCAAATCTATTCCAACCATTTCTATTGTGTACTAATAAACTTAAACCTAACCAAATATCAGAAGCTAATTTAAACCTTTTGAATTCAATTAGTTGATTAATACATTGAATTATAATATCATAATTCGTACAATCCACAGAAAAATTTCTATTAGATAAAGGATACTCTGAACAAAAAGATTTAAAAATTTCTGGGATTTTTTCATTTAAAAATTCTTGTACCATAAGACTTATTTCACGATTTTGTATAAAAGATCTTGAAATTTCTAAAAGAGATAATACCCCAGAATTACTTATTTTTGAATAGAATGGTGAACTTAAATCACATAATGTCATTAAAAAGATCTCGAACCAATGTTTAAAATTATTTAACATCATTAACGGGAATAAAAACACATAATTTCTAATGGCTAAAATACGTTCATTGATTAAAGAAGTACTTGGGAAACTTTTCATATTCAATACTGCAAATAACATTCTTTCTGGTATATCTATATCCACACTATTAAAAATCAATTTTCTTCTTTTAACTGGTACTTTACAATCTTTTATTATAGAGAGATATGGTAAAACAAGAGTTTTAGTGATTTTTGGTTTGATAATAATTGAGGAACAATGAAGATAAAACCATTTTATATCTGAAATAGATATGAATCTACTGAATTCAGGTTCTGATATAAAATAACAAATAAGTTTAAGAGCTTGACTTATAGTTCTTGTACAAAAAGGATCATTTTTGATATCTTTTGGTTCTTCCTTTTCATTTAAATAAAGACTGGTTTCCATGATCCCAATATCTCGTTGAATTAAGCCTGAAAGAGTATGGAAAATATTTGATTTGGTTTTCGTAGGTGATCTACTTACAAAGAGTGATGTTATATACTCACAAGTATTGATTCTAAAATTATAATTCAATGAAGCATAAACTTCGAATCTTTTTTCAAATTCGGGATTCTTTAAAACTGATATACTACCAGTGATGAATTGTTCTAAATATGATGATTTGACAGGTAATTGTATAATATTTCCACTTGACCAGAAATCAAAAGTTTCAGGTTCAAATTTAGAAAAGTTGGCTTCTTTATATTTCTTTGGTGATGGCTGTTCTTCTAAAGTATATGGTTTAAGAATTGATCTTTTTGGTGTTGCATCTAAACTAATAGGTTTTTGATTTCCTTCGGTAAGAAATGGTAAATCACATGTAAGATCATCAGAGAAGACAACATTCTTTTTAAGTTTTAAAGGTGATGAACTTAATGGAGGTCCTGATTTCTTTATAGGAGATGAGTTAAGTTCAGACATGTCCAGATTTTCGTCCATAAGATCGTCTGATAAAGGAGCGAGATGTGGGATGGTTTGGATGGAATCTGATTGAGTTTCATTGCTTTCTTCTGGTATTGTGTTTAAGAAATCTGGTTCGACTGAATCGAGTGTTTTTATATCCACTGAATCAACTTCTGGGTGTATGTTTTGAGATACAGTGGACTGGGAGTCACTAGTCTCCGGGTCTTTGGCCTCTTCTGTGACCTCTTGTTCCTTGGCCTCTTCTGTGACCTCTTGTTCTTTGACCCCTGGATCTTTGACCTCCTCTGTAGTCTCTGGCTCTTTTGGTTCATTACCTTCGAGATCCTCTGCCCCAAGAACATTCTCGTTTCCTTTGAATTCATTCTGCGTCTTCTGTGAATCATGAAGTGTGTCTTCTTGTGTTTCTTCCTGTGTCTCGTCTTGTGTCTCATCTTGTGTCTCATCTTGTGTCTTGTCCTGTGTCTCTTCCTGGGTCTCGTTTTGATTCTCTTCCTGAGTCTTATCCTGTGCCTCGTCCCGTGCCTCGTCCTGTGTTATATTACCTTCTTCTCTTGGACTTGTTTCCCTTATGAAATCATTCAAATCTATACCAGGCATTCCATTCGTCTGTAAATCATCTTGTGTATCGTCAATCAAACTATCTTCGACTTCTGATAACGAGGAATCTGATTCATTTTCAAGATCTTTTCCTTCCAGACTGGTGATGTGGGTTAGGTCAGAGTTCGGAGATTCGAGGTTATTGACATTCTTGGATTTCTGATCTTCACTAATGAGTTGTTCATTCTCCTTTGTTGTGTTGTCTGTTTGAGGTTCAGGTGTTGAGCTTCTTTTCTTCTTTAACCTCTTTTCAGCTCTCTTCTTCTTCAGCTTATCAAGCTTCTTCTTGTCTGTCTTTTTAGGATCTTCCTTCTTTTCCCCGGTGATATTTATAGGTGGTGGTAATGGCGTCTTATTGATTATTCTACGTGGCGAAGGCAGCCCCCATCTTTTCTTGGGGGTAATATTTTGATCTTTTTTTGGTAATGGTGATGTATTCTTCTTCTTTTTATCCTTTGGCTTTTTCTGCAGTCTCTTTGGAGAATTTGAAGGGGGTTTCTCAGGAGTAAGAAGCTTAGCCCTCAGTCGAGTGACAGGTCTGTCGTCTAAGGGAGCTAAATCTGACATTGTTGGTGTAGACTAGAAATAGTTAAAGTAGTCAAGCGATGATTAACGCGTTTGTCGCATCAGACGAGTAGCGATGAGTATTGGAATTGGGAACTACAAGATGCGAGGGGAATGGTATATATTAAGAACCTGAGTTTGAATGATTACACGTTCAGAGAATTTGGCTTATCTATTCCTTTTGTACCAAGGCTTGGTAAACAAGTCTGCGATCTTGACTAACGTATCTCTACTTATTTAGCTACTTACCTGGTCTATTCTCTCTATTATATACTTTAAATTTAGGTCAAGCGATTTGCTTGTGGCTTGTATTAGCTTGCTTATATTCCTTAATCTTAGATATTTTAGACGTTTCTTGGTTTAACCCACGCATTTATAGACCAACAAGCTCTAGCTTTTTGTGTTTGGCCTTGGTCTGAAGTCAGTTTCTTATCAACATGGTGTATAACATACTCTTATCACTTTTAGTTTGGGTACCCGGATTCTTTTGTATCTTATCTTTCTTGTGTCTTTTCCCACTTCTATGTTTAAGCTTAAACTCAAGCCAGTCATGTTGAAAAGCTGGGTACCTTTTAAATTCAGATATAAATTCTTCAGGTTCAATTTTCTGTGATGGCATAATTGCCAATTTGACGATCACTTCACAAGCTTGAGTAAGATACTTATCATCTAATTTCGTTAATATAGCACTTGTTACAGGAGAGATTTTATTAAGAATTTCTTCTACTCTAATATTAAATTCTGAATAATCAGCAATTTCCATAACCAGAGTAGCAGTGTTCAGAAATTTATAGAAGTCTGCCAAGTTTTGACCAAAATATCGTACCTTATTCTCATTAATGATTTTGACAAGTCTCTTCATACCATCTTTTTCAAAACCTGTTCTAATAATGGTTTGACCTCCTAAAATTGCATTTATTCTTTGACTAAGCTCATACGCAAATAGTCTTTTTGAACCATTTCTACGAGGAAATCTGCTAAGTCTTTGTGGACTCTTAATTAATTCTATTATACTAATGTTAAACTTAAGATTAGTATCAAAAGTATCTAATAAGGTGAAAAAGTATTTCTTTCGGTCTACATTTCCATTAGCATCTATGAAATTATCTTTAGCCATTCTTTGTCTCAACTGATCTACAGTAGTTTGTACTTCCTCTAGTACTTCATCTACTTCTTTGGGTTTCATTTCATGTATTAGTTCACGATCACTAACGTCATGATATTGTTCAATATACTCCTCTTTTATATCTGCCATGCTGAAGTGAGATGAGACTGTTAGTCTGTTAAAGTTGAGAATTACAAGCATGCCCCAAGGGAAATACACTAAAACAATAAACAATCCAGTTCTTAGATGAGTTGAAATCTTGGTCAGATTATCTTATTGGTAAATACAGAAGATGGGACAAGGGGGACGAGAGAGATGAGACGTGAGAGATGAGAGATACCAATTATGTTTGTATATTAATTATTCCTCTAACCTTCTTTTCTTTGATTCTGGTTCAGCAGGCTCTGACTCTGCCTCTTCTATTTTAGCCTCTGAGTCTGGGGCCTCCTCTGGGGCCTCCTCTGGGGCCTCCTCTGCCTCTTCTGCCTCCGCTTCTTCCACTACCTCTTCTACCTCTGTTGCTTCTCGGTTGGTTTCCTCTATTTCTGGCTCATACTTTTCATCCTCATCTTCCTCTTTATCTTCTTCCCCATCCGCCTTCTTCTCTACTTCACTCTCCTCTTCCTCTTCTTCCTCCTTCTTCTCCCTTTGAACCCCGACACTATCACCAATCACATTCCCAAAATCTAACCATTCATCCTTTCTTCTCAGTCTATACTCCTTCCATAACTTATTACCACCTTCTTCATCCATATCCTCATCTTCCTTATTCCATCTCTTGATTTCAATATTATCTAGTCCCCTAGATACTTTCATTCTTCTAGATAATTGTGGAGTTACGTATACATTGAAATATCTTTTCTCCTTAACTGGATAAGCCCCTTCAAATTCTCCCTTTGTTTCAGAAATCTCTTCCTTAGATAATTCTCTATTAGCTAATATCGATTTACCAGTCTTTGGATCTTTATTATATATTAACCACAGATACCAATTTCTTTCCATAGTTGTAAGTTGTTGGATTAAGAAGGAATAAAAAGTATCTGTTGCTCTTAAATCATCAGCTATTCTTTTTCTTAATATGACGAATCCTTTAGCTGCATCATACTCACATGATTTATCTACAATATGTTTAGTATTAGGTGGTAATCCTGTTAATAATTTCCTCTTGGCTGCAGCTCCGGTTTCAGAGAAAAAAAACGATATAATAAAAATCTGTATTAATATCACTTCTCTGAACTTATTATCCTTGATCATATCTTTAAGGAACTCCTTATCGTTCTTTTTTGACTGAAGATCCGTATTGAAATTCCCCACCCAATAAACCTCAGGAAAGTATTCCATATCGGAGTATTTACTACTAAGATATTCAATATCCTCTGGTGTACGTGGTAGAGGGATTTGGAATTGATCATAAGGATTGGCTTTGAAGTACTCAGCTTCAAGATCCATCAATTTTGTATACACTCTTTGAAATAATCTTTGACCATCAGATTGTCCTCTTGAAAACCTCTTGAAGAATTGATGAGGATCACGGATGATCTTAAGACACTCAATGATATCAAATATCAATCCGTCTCTATTGGCAACCATATCAAGTTCTTGTACTTTACGTTGTGAAGTTGTATAGTATTTATTAAGACCAGTATTATCTTCTATGCTTAAAATCTGGTTAACGAACACTCTTATTCTGGTTTGGATGTTATCATTAAACGTATCTTTGACTTTTGAGTCGATGGTTGGGGTTGTTCTTTTGAAGAATTTATCAGTCAAAGAATTACATATTCTTAAGAGTGAGATTCTATCTACAGTAGAGAGTTTATTAAAGATTGTTTCGGAGATTGGTTCAATTCTTGTTTCAAAATACATCCATGATACTTCTAATAACTTTGTTGATATCTGAAAGAGGGTCTGAGTAACTATAAAACTTATACGGTGGAACACCTTTTTGAGATTGGTTTCTATCTTAGCCAATTCAACTTGAAGATCGAATGAAATGTTAAGTTGGGAGATCAATGATACCACTTTTTCAGGCAATGGAATTCCATTGACATCTATCATATTTATATTCGATGAATCATTTTCAATATCTTTATACTCTTGTATGATTTGATTGAGAATTTTGTTGGTGAAATTTTCAAAAGACAAGAGGAAGATCAGTTCTTTGACTCTTGAATCCACACCATCGTTGAACTCTTGTATTTCTTTAAGAATTTGATCTTTTTCCTCTTGTTCTAAAGTATCAGGTGTATCTGTAGGTATCTTATAATCATGAGAAATGTTTATTGAGGATAATAAATTTTGACATGATTCTGAACAGATTTCTGGTGAAATTTGGGTAGAGAATGTATCAACAGCATCTGTTTGTGAGCTGAGTTTACTTATTTGACCTTCAATGGTTTGTGATATATTATTTACAAAGGGTGTTAATGAAGTGTCCATGAGTGAAAAATGAGTGAGCGAGAGATGAACGAGATTAGGACGAGACTGACAGGGACGAGATTCATTTGATTAGACTGGCTGGTACGAACGGCACAAAAGACAGACAGAAACCATAGTACTTCCATTGATATGATCTCTTGGTCTGTATCCCTCTATACATCAAACTTCTTTGATCTTAACTTCTTCTTCTCACTTGATCTCTTCTTGTTAACTAACCTCTTCTCGTTAGATCTTTGTTTGATATCACTCCATTTCTTTTTATCTTCTTCACTCATCTCCTCTTCGAAATAGACCTTATCCTTTATCTCTACAACGAGCTTATTAAAGCACTCTGTCACATTGGTTTCTCTATTTCTTGAGGTATCACTTTGTATTAAAATCCCACCTGACTTCGTCTCATATCTTATCTTATTACTCTTCAATTGGACTCTTACTGGTTCAGGTATCCAATAACAAAACTGAGGAACTAACCACTTGGTAGAATCCATCGAAACGGTTGCTTTAGATGAGGTTTTATTAACTTTTTGTCCTCCAGGACCAGATGCTCTACTGAAAGAAATATCGAACTCTCTGGTGGGAATTGATGTTATAGATAATTTTGAAATCCATTGCTTCGCCTTGTCACCATCAGAGAAACTTCGAATCAAAGGTCTAATACGCAAGGGTCTAGTACAACCCGAAGGTCTAGTAAGCATCATCGATGGCTGCGAATGAGGCCTCTACAAGATCACCTTCTTCATCTACAATCTCTACAAGATCATCTCCATCTACAATCTCTCTACAGTCTTTTATTATCTAAACTTGTTCTAAAACCTTAGCAGCATCAGAAACATCAATTGGGGTGTTTTCTGGTTCAACAAAAGTTTTTGTAACTTGACCATTTTCAACAGCAATAGCAAATCTTTTAGATCTTTCATTACCAAAGAATTTAGTACCGTCGAATTTTAAATCTAATGAACCAACAAAGTCAGCTTTTGGATCAGCTAAAAATTGAGTACCTTCAATATCACCAAAAGTTTTAGACCATGAATCAACTACAAATGCATCATTAACAGCAATAAAATATAAAGAGTCATAACCTTTTGATTTGAAATCAGATCTTTTTGATAAGAATCCTGGGACATGGCTTTGAGTACAAGCAGATGTGAAAGCACCTGGAACACCAACAATAATTGATTTTTTATTACCGATTTTTTCAGCAAGATTAACTTCATTACCTGGAGATTCAAAGAATAATGGGATTGTTGGGATCTTATCACCTACTTTGACAGAAAGTGGTGAAGTGGTTTTGAAACCACGGACGAATTGACCAGCTGAACGTTTAATTGGGAACATGAGTAGGATTATTGAATGAGAACAAGTCGAAAAGTAGTACCGAGATTGCTGGGTAAAAGTTACCACGACACGAAAGACAAAGACAGAGTGTGAGAAGAGTCTTAGTAAATCACGGATCTCTTCTCTCCGTTTAAACACCAGTTCCGTCTCATTTCTCTCGTTTCGTCTTGTTTCATACCTTTACCTATTCTTTCCCATTCCCACCTCTATCTGTGTCTTCCACCTCCCTCCATCTCTCATCTCATTCCTCTCAATCTCAATCTCAACATCATGGCTAAACCAAAAGATAAAAATCCTGAAGGACGTCAAGAGAAGCTTTCACGTAAGAAAGCTCTAGAACTTTATAAAAACACCATCAACTTCAACGTTATAAGTAGATATGATCCCTCATCAAAAAGATTACTTTATAATACATCATATAGTGTCATATATAAATTCGATGATACCACAGAACAATGGATAAAAACAGACTTTCAAGGGTCTTTATCACTTTATTTGAGAGGATTTCAAGTCCCACAGCATACTAATTACCCATCCTTATCAGACCTTCAACAGTTATTCTGTTATGGGTTGATACTTTTGAATAGAAGTAACCCCCAGTGTTTCTCTATTGGGTTGTTACCAAATAATGTAACGAAACATTATTTTTCAAGGGGTGTTGATAACAACGGCATAACACAAATGGACGTTGAGTTGAATGATAACTTGATCATAGTCAAGACATTAATAGGAGAGATTTATGGGTTGTGGATATTTAATGAAGAGGATAGACAGAAATTGTTTAAGTTGTTAGAGTTCTGTTTGACGAGTGATAGTTCGAGGTTGTAAAGTTGAGGAGATAGGGTGACATGGGGTCTTTAGGTATAGAGGCTCTGGTGTTAGATCTCGTTTCAGTCTAGATATGTACTATAATGAATACCATACTAACGCATCTTCTCGTCTACCATCTACAAATCTATCCATTCCACTTTATCTACAGTTGTCTACAATTATCGATCTCTATCCATTCTATGCTTGTCCCTACGCTTTCCTACCCTTTCTATTCTTGTCCCTACGCTTCCCTCTTCCTTCCTCTTACGTCCTCAATTTTTCACCGCACTCAGCATACCTAACTCAACCCTTCATCAATCAATCAAAGGGTAATCAATTGTTTGTTCGAGTAATATGGCTGATATAAGAACATCAAATGGTCATGGGACCATGGTCACCAGAAATGGACTGGCGTCAGCAGCTGCAGCTGCCGCTTCCGCTTCTGCTGGTGCAACCTCAAGTCCCTCATCAACACCAGGACCTTCAAAATCTCTAACTCCTCAACAACAATTACTTTTAAGACAACAAGCACAAGCTCAAGCCAAACAAAAAAGAAAGAATTATGACTTTGCAACTACCACAGAAGAAATCTTAAAAAAATATTCAAAATACCCTCCTTCCCTCACTTTCCATATATTTGAAAATCATTATAGATTTAATAATTCTCAAGATTCAAATGTTATACCAAAGGATTCACCTATGATCAAAGATTTTCTTCATCATGTATTAAAGGAAGAAATACCCTTGGAAATGAGTGAGTTGATAAAAGATTTCGGTGTAAAGAGTTATGATGGGTGTTTGATTTTACAAGTCTATGATCATAGAAATATGGTAGATACTGAAGGTCAAACCCAGGCACCTCAACCTCAACCTCAACCAGGACAAAGTGATGCTAAGCCAGAGTCCACTAACTCAAAACCAAAAACTTATAGAAGTCTCTTACGTCCTACACAACTTTCTCTTTATTATGATCTTTTATATCATACTGATTCTGCATTAACTAAATTCACCGATGTCTTATCACTTCAAATGGAATCAGAAATCCTTACCTTAACCAATCGTAAATTAGATCTTTCTGTACCTCTTAATCCATATAAAGAAGATCTTGAACTTATTCCATCATCAAGTGAAAAACAATGGGATGATAAACAACAAGACTATAAATTGATATTTAATCATCGTGATGGTATAGACAAACCAATGAGGAAATTACATCAAGAAGAAATGATTTTACATAAATCATCAGAATATGAAGAAATCATGTTTTTATTATCAAGTAAATATAAAAGAACTGATGATTCAGATAAAAGATTGGTTGCAGTTGAACCGATTGCTAATACCAATTCCTCGGGTGTTACATCAAATAATGTTGGTACACCAGCTACACCATCTAAATCGAAGGAAGGTACAGTTGTACCAGAAGGATTTAAACGTGATGTTTTAAGTACAAGTAATCATACAAATATTTCATCAACAAGTGGACAATTTATGAGACTAAGATTTATTGAAGATATAAGAAAAAGGAAAGAAGCTCAAAAGGCACAAAAAGATGCAACAGTTTTATCAGCACAAACAGGGGTTAATACAATTAATCAAAATAGTTCAATTAATGGACAAAGTCCTGAAAAGACAAAACAAGTTACTCCACAAAGTTCGACTCCACAAATGGTATCACAAAGTCCAACCATAAGGCCACCATCAAATCCAAGACCTCAACCTACAAATCCTCCACCACCTCAATCACAATCACAGTCACAAATCCAACAACAACAGTTGAGAATGCAACAACAAAGACAACAAGCTCAACAGCAGTTGTCTAATCAAGCGGTTCAACAAGCTCAAATCCAAGCTGCTCAAAATAAAAGACAAAAAATGTCTCCAACTCCTTCACAACCAGCACAACAATTTAATTATAATCAAGTCAATGGTACCAACCAAATGAATCAAATGAATGGTCAATTTAATGGAATGAATAGAAATGTCAATCAAAGAATGCAACAGATGCAACAACAAATGCCTCAAAGAAGACAAGCACCTGTTCAATATACTCAAATGGGTCAACAACAACCTCAGCAACCTCCAAGTCAATCTCAACAACCTCCTAGTCAACCTCCAAGTCAACCTCCAAGTCAAGGGTCAACAACTGGTACTCCTAATCCACAAGCTCAAGCTTATAGGCAAATGTTTCAACAGCAACAACAACAACTTTTCCAAAGTATGTTATCACCAAATGATCAAGCAGCTTTTAAACAAGTTCAAGCCAAGATCCAAGCTCTTATATCCATGGGGAATTCTGGTGTGGCACCAAATAAGGCAAGACTTAATCCGCAACAACGTCAAACTGCTCTTCAACAAGCAAAGACTTTACAGCTGACATTGATTCAAAAATTCCCTGCTTATTTCCAAAGACTTCGTCAACTGCAACTTGCAAGACAAAGACAACAACAACAAAGTCAAGCACAGGGACAGCAGCTGGGTCAAAATATGAACCAGATGAATCAGATGAATCAGATGAATCAGATGAACCAAATGAATCAAATGAATCAATCGAATCAGTCGAATATGAACATGAACACATCGAATCAGATGAACCAAATGGGTCAAATGAATCAAATGAACATGCAAAGTAATTTACAGCTGCCACAATTTATGAATATGCAACTGCCATTGAACGGACAACTGCCAATGAATATGCAGCTGCCGCTTTATATGGATTACGATGAAGACAAAAAGTTTAGAAAGAGATGAGGTGATGTAAATAGACGGGGTGTGTATATGTATTGTATCAATAAATAATAATAGAAAGGGTTCTTCTCTCCTAGGGTTCTTCTCCTAGACTCTCTTCTCTTCTAATCGTCGTCTCTCCTAGACTGTCTCTCTCCTAATGTCTCTCTCCTACTCTCTCTCTCCTACTGTCTCCTACTCTCTCCTACTCTCTCCTACTCTCTCCTACTCTCTCCTTCTCTCTCCTACTTCCTCCCCTACATTTATCATACAATTCATAAATCAAACATACACACTACATAAACCTATTTCTTACTCATATTATAAGATCCAAGAGCAACAATCGTAATGACTCCATAAACTAAAGCTTTGGTGGCTTCTTTCAATACAGTCTTCAACATTTGTTTACCCTTTGAAGGTTCTTTCAAATCATAAATTAAACCATCACTTTCATCTGATTCTAATCCTCCTTCTAATTCCAGTTCATCGTCAGATTCTTCTGAATTATCAGAATAAACAAGAATTTCACTTTCATCAAGATTCCATTCAGCATCTGATGTATCATAATCAGCCATTTCTTCAACAATAAATCCACGAACTCTAAGAGGTTGTTCATCTTCTTGATACTCTTCATCTGATGATTCTTCTAAAAGATCACCATTATAGAAATTCTCAAGATTAAATTCTCCAATAATGACTTCATTTCCTGATTCTTCAGAATCTGATAATTCAGAATCTAATTCTTCTTCAAAATTATCTTGAAAATCTTCACCAAGTTCAAAAGGTTTTCTTTTTATTGGGTTTTGGATGAGTTCTTTGATGAATTCTTTCTCATCTTCTGAACCTGATTCGATGTTATCAATAACTGGGAATGATCTTGAGGTAGGATCATCAAAGATAATAGACTCAGAGTTTGAGTCTGAATCTTCAGATTGTGAATGAACACTAGTTGCTTCTTCACCAGTCATGTCTGCTTCAAGTTCTACTATTTCTTCATTATTATCTAATCTCATAAGCTTGACCCACTTGAGTCCATTAGGTTCTGTTCCATAACGAATTCTGAATCTTAATCCAATAGCTGGATCACCAAATTCTTTCAAAGGAATCAATTCATCATAACACCCTTCAACATCATCCAATACCTTTTGGACTTTTTCATTGGTTCTAACAACGACTAATCCAATGACATCATCAGATATAATAGGAGTTTTTACATTACTAATAAGATAGTGATCATTAACTACGGTACCAAAGCTTGAGTCAGTATCAGTGATAAACGCTTGACCATCTTCAAAAGAGATAAGGGCATGGTGTTTGGATAATTGGCTATGAGGGAAATAGAAATTATTTGGTTTAACTTGTCTTGAGATATCTCTGGTGGATGATCTACCAATAATGATAGAAGAATCATAGGTTTCGATTTCCCTGTCAGGGTATGATGGATCTGACATAAAGTATTTAGTATTAATTTGTTTATCTAGGTATCACGGGTAAGTTCTGTACAATAATATGTGTTGCCACTAAGATTGATTCAGGGGGTAAATATTTGCAGCAGGTGCGAAGATAAGGGTCGCGTGAAAAGGATAAGGCAGCCGTAGATAAAGAGGGAAGGGACAGGGACAAGGACAAGGAAGGAAGATGAAGAGGCATAAGAAAAGGAGAAGGAGGAGATGAAGCAAGAGATGAGAAGAATCAAAAGGATTGGGCAATGAAGTCTGGAAGTCTGAGAGTTTTATGATACGGCAATCCTCATTCACTTAAGGTTTTGCCTCTCACGTGCTATAGTTTCCCTGTGTCTCACACTTCTCACATCCTCAGTGGTCTCACTCTTGATCTCATCACCGCGTAAATTGTTTATTATGCTGCTCTCAGGTAATTTATGCCCACAATGTGGAGAAAATGAACTATTAACTGATACAAGTACAAACTCAGGGAATCTTACTTGTAGAGCATGTGGTACTGTCGTTTATGAAAATCCAATTGTTAGTGAAGTTTCATTCGGTGAAACTGCTAGTGGTGGTGCAGTAGTTCAAGGTACAATGATTGGTAATGATCAAACTAGAGCTGCTCTTCATGGTAGACAGAATGCCATGGACTCAAGAGAACAAACTCTACAAAAGGGTAAGAAGGAAATCAAAGATTTAGCCGCTCCTTTTGGTATCCCAGATTATATATCCGATGCTGCTTTTAGATGGTTTAAATTAGCATTATCAAATAATTTTGTTAGGGGTAGAAGAAGTCAAAATATAACCGCCGCCTGTTTATATATTGCCTGTAGAAAGGAAAGAACCAGCCATTTATTAATTGATTTCAGTAGTAGATTACAAATTTCTGTATTTTCTTTAGGTGCTACATTTTTAAAAATGGTTAAAACTCTTAATATCGTAAAGTTACCACTAGCTGATCCTTCACTTTTCATATCACATTTTGCTGAAAAATTGGATTTCGAAAGAGAAGGTAAAAATGCAACAAATCAAGTTATACAAGAAGCTTTGGCTATAGCTCATAGAATGGCAAAAGATTCGATTGTTGAAGGTAGAAGACCTGCTGGTATTGCGGGAGCTTGTGTTTTATTAGCTGCTAGAATCCATGGGTTTAGAAGAAGTCATTCTGAAATTGTTAAAGTTGCACATGTTTCTGAAGAAACTCTTCAATCAAGATTAGATGAATTTAGTAAAACTGATGTCGGGAAATTAAATATTAAAGAATTCAGAGAAAGAGGAAGTCAACTACAAGGTTCACAGCCCCCAAGTTTCATGAAGAATAGAATGAAGGGAAGATTAATTAAGATGAAACATGAGGAGAGAGTAAAGAGTATTAGACAAGCTGTGACTTATGAACCAAGGGAGAGAGAACCTACACCGAAACCACATAATCCTGTGCGTACTTCGATTCCTATTGGATTACTTATGAATGAGGAGGGAGGACAAAGGCTGGAGGGTGAGGAAAGGGTGGAGGAGAAGGATGAAGAAAGTGTGGAGGAGAAGGATGAAGAAAGTGTGGAGGAGAAAGATGTGGAGAAAGATGTGGAGAAGGATGTGGAGAAGGATATGGAGAAGGATGTGGAGGGTGAAAAAGATGGTAAGGCATCTGATGAAGAAAAAGACGGTGAGGTTGAAGACGGAGAAATTGTGGATGTTGAGGATATAATCAGCGAAGGTGATGATAACGAAATATTCGATGCCACAAACACTGTAGATTCTCCTGCTAATGGCGTCAGTGATGCCGAAAATGATGGCATTGAGACCAATGATGCCACTGGATCCAATGACTCCAATGACTCCAAAACCCCATCCGATGAACCTGAAAAGGCTACAGAACCTAGCGAAGGTGATGACAAACTGCCAAAAAGACTTAAAATAGCCAAGATATCAGCCACCAAAACCCCAAAAATCAATAAAGGTAGTTCCAAGAGATTAACACAGATCAACGTTCGAGGACTCCATTCAATGAAATCACAAAGAATCAGTCTCAAACAAAAGGAGAAATTAGAAGCAGAAGAAGCCGAAGAAAAAGCCAAAATCAAAGAAGAAAGTCCAAAAGAAAAGATCATTGAACTTCCTAAAACAGATCCTCGTGATCCTTTGTATATTCAACAAATTACTAAACTTGGATTTGAAAGACAATCGCTCAGGATGAAAGAATTTGAAAAGGAAAAACAAAGTCTTCTTGAAGAAGCCAATAAAATCCAAGCTCTTTTAGATAATGAAGATCCAGAAAATGTTTATCAATATGATCCAAATGAAGATGATCCAAATAAACCAAAGAATTTAGTAAAGTATACAAAACCAAGTGAGTATTATTTGAATCTTGTATCATCAGATGAACAGTTGGATGATATAGAATTTACTGAGCATGAAGAAGCAGAATATTTTAATAGTGAGGAAGCATATGCATTAAAACATCAAGCTTGGGTAAGTATTTATAAGGATTATTTACTTGAACAAGAAAGAAAGAGGTTGAAACGTGAAACTGATGAGTTAACAGGAAACACATCAGGTAATCGTAAGAAGAGAACTAAGAAGGAAGCAGATGATGAACTTGAAGCATCAGAACAACATGGTATTGCTGTGACAGCAGATGGAGTTGAGAAGATGATTAAGAAGAAGGTATCTAAGAAGATTAATTATGAGCTGTTGGATAATATATTTGACCATATGTAGAATTAGTGTAATATAAGGTAAGGGATAGTCTGGTCTGTAGTCCTTCTCTGCCTACCTCATCTCTAGTCCGCTCTCTCTAGCCTCATCTCTAGTCCCGCTCTAGTCCCGCTTTCTCTAGCCTCTCTTATCTGCGCGATGAGATGAGATAAAATATTTATTAACATGGCTAAAAAGAGAAGAGTTGCTGTACTCCCAACAAACATTATCCTCCTTCAAAACGTTGTCAAGAGAGACCCTGAATCGTATCATGAAGAATTTATGCAACAGTTTTCTCATTATGAATCTTTAAGAGATATTTTCCTCACAAGTCCAGATTCAAGTAATTTTCAAGAATTTAGTGATTTAATTGGATTTATGTCAGCAGTTTGTAACTGTTATCCAAAGGAAACTGTTAACTTCCCAGATGATTTAAGAAACTTATTACTCAATAATCATAAAGACTTATCACCAGAATTAAGAGAAAAAATTATTCAATGTTTAACAATGTTAAGAAATAAAGATATTATATCACCAGAATATTTGATTCAAACTATTTTCCCGTTACTTACAAGATACAATAGTACTACTGTTTCAGCACAACATACTAAGAATTTAAGACGTCAAATTTATAATACTCTTGTATCATTATTAAAAGCTGTTAATACTGGAGCTAAAAATCAAAAAATTAATAGAAGTACTCAAGCTTTATTATTTAATTTATTAGAACAAAAAGATTTACAAGGATTATGGGCAACCAAATTAACTAGAGAATTATGGAGAAGAGGTATTTGGGATGATTCAAGAACTGTTGAAATTATGACAAAAGCTGCATTACATCCAGAAGTTAAAATTTCAATTTCTGGATGTAAATTTTTCCTTGGAGCTGATAAAGAAAGAGAAGAAAATTTTGAAGAAAATTCAAGTGATGATGATGTAGATATGGATGCTTTAAGACATAAAATGCAAATTAATAAAAAGACAAGTAAAAGAGGTAAAAAATTAGAAAATGCTGTAAAAGCTGTTAAAAAGAAAAATAATAAAACCAATCAAGCATTTTTAAATTTCTCAGCACTTCATTTATTAAGAGATCCACAAGGATTTGCAGAATCTTTATTTAATGATCATTTAAGTGGGAAAAATAGTAATAAATTTGATTTAGATCAAAAAATTATTTTAATGAATTTATTAAGTAGATTAATTGGTAATCATAAATTAACAGTTTTAGGTATATATTCATTTTTCTTGAAATATCTTACCCCAAAACAAAGAGATGTTACAAAAATTATGGCAGCTGTTGCTCAATCATCACATGATTTAGTACCACCAGAATCAATTCAAATTGTTGTAAGAAAAATTGCTGATGAATTCGTTAGTGATGGGGTTTCTGCAGAAGTTGCATCTGCTGGTTTAAATACTATAAGAGAAGTTTTATCAAGAGCTCCATTAGCTATCGATTCAACTTTATTACAAGATTTAGTTGAATATAAAGGTTCAAAAGCTAAAGCTGTTATGATGGCTGCAAGATCTTTAATTACTTTATATAGAGATGTTGCACCAGAAATGTTAAAAAGAAAAGATAGAGGTAAAGCTGCAAGTATTGGATTACAAAATAATGATAAATCAACTAAATTACCAGAATATGGGGTTGAAAATAATGTTACTTCAGTTCCTGGTTTAGAATTATTAGCTAAATGGAAACAAGAACAAGGTGATGTTGAAGATAAAGATGAAGATTGGGAAGTTGAAGAAGTTGATGAAAATGATAGTGAAATTGAAGGTGATTGGGTTACTATGGAAAGTGATAAAGAGTATGATGTTAGTGATTCAGAAGATGATGAAAAGAAGGAAGAAAATGATGAAGATGATGAAAAGAAGGAAGAAAATGAAGAAGATTCTGATCTTGATTTATCAGATGAAGAAAAAGAAGAAAAAGAAGCTGAAGAACCAACACCTTCAATGACTGAACTTCTTTCTAGTAAGATTTTAACACCAGCAGATTTTGCTAAATTAGATGAATTAAGACTTCAAGCCGGAGTTGAAAAACATATGGGTATTAAAACCGATGATTCAGTTGATGGAGATTCATTAGTTGGTACAGTTAAATTCAAACAAACTAAAGAAGAAAGACTTGAACATGTTAGAGAAGGTAGAGAAGGTAGAGAGAAATTCGGATCAAGAAGAGGTAAAAGAGAAGCACCACATTCTACAACTAATAGAGAAAAGGCAAGAAAGAAGAATTTTGTTATGATGATTCATAAAAAGAGTGTTCAAGGTAAACAAAGGTTATCATTAAGAGATAGACAAAAGGTATTACAAGCACATGTATCGAAACAAAAGAGAAAGGGTTAGTAGTATATATTAATAAAGGGACGATGAGAGAAGGTAGGGGAGGAAGAAGGGAAGGGGGTAGGCAAGGAAGTAGGCAAGGAAGTAGGCAAGGAAGTAGGCAAGGAAGTAGGCAAGGAAGTAGGCAAGGAAGTAGGCAAGGAAGTAGGCAAGGAAGTAGGCAAGGAAGTAGGCAAGGAAGTAGGCAAGGGACGATGAGAGATAGTAGGAAGGAAGTAGGGAAGGAAGTAGGCACACCACCACACCAGACTCACCAGGCTCACGATACACACACGACACACCACCACACCACACCACACACCACACTACTACGCGTACCTCTCGTACCCCTCCGCCCCGTGCTCGTCTAACACATTCTGTAACAATTCAATATAAAATACATACTAATAACACAATCTGAATCAAAAACACATTTACTTCTTACTCTTCTTCTTCTTTTCTGATTTTTCCTTATCATGTTTTCTCTTCTTATCCTTCTTTTTCTTTTCAGGAATTTCAACAGCAACAGCAGCTTCAGAATCACTTGAAGAATCTGAAGAATCTGAATCACTTGAAGATTCTTCTACCTTTGGTAAAGCAATTGGGTAACTAACTGGTTTACCCTCAGCAAGCAGCTTGTTATATATTTCCTTCTTCTTTTTATATTCTTCTAATTCTTGTTGATATTTCTTTTGCCATGGAGATTTTTCAGCTTCAGATAATTTATTCCAACGTTCTCTAATGAAAGAATTCATTTCAATAGCAGATAAAGGAGGTTGGTCTTGACTTTTTCTTTCATCTCTAATTTGATCTCTAATATGGAAAGAATAAGCAAAATACATTGTTAAAGGTTTCTTTGGAGCATTTGGATCTTTTTCAGCTTTTTTCTTTTTTTCGACTTTTTTAGCGTCAGCAGAACCAGCTGGGACTTCAATACTTTTAACAAGAGTTGAAATGGCTCTACCTAAATTATTTAAATCATCAATTGGTACGTTAGATTCGTGGTGAGCGACTTTATAAAATTCAGCAGTTGCAGCTGCTGCTTCTTGTGCGGCCTTTGATAATTCATAAAATGATGCAACTAAGGCATCTTTAGCAAGTTTAATATCAGACATAGTTTAAATTTAATTAAAATATCAACTTATTGACCTAATATTTAATTTTTTAGAAAAAATACAAATAAAAAACAAATAAATTCGTCGAACAAAAAAATTGTGCGAGGGAGGGCGAAGATAACTAAATTTTAGGGAACTTTCGCACTAATTTGGTCGCGAGGCGGTGAGTCTTAAAAAAATAAACAATAATGGCCTTAATCTTGCCGCGAATTGTCGGTATTTAGCGCATAGGGCGTGTGGTTCGCGTATTATTCCGATTGCCGTGTAAATTAGGTCCAATTAGAGGGTAAAGGGTAAATTTCACTTTGACTTTGAGGGGTTAATCGATTCTGGGCCCGCGGTTTACTACCATTTAGGTCCATTCCTGTATTAAAGTATGGCCGAGTTTTTACCGAGACTGGAATTGGAACGGTTAATTCCGTCTACCTCGCTATCCACCACCATTAAGTGACACCATACTACTCTCACCAGTTATTCTCACCAGTACTCTCACCACTCACACCATTTAACCAGGTACCTCTCGCCCATTACTCACCTCCACCAGTACTCTCACCACTCACACCATTTCACCAGCTACTCTCACCATTCTTCTCCCATCACTCCTCTTCTCACTTCTCTCTATATGATCAAATTTGCATTATCTTGCCCAGGACAAGGCTTCATTAAACCAAATCTACTCGGTGCTTATAGACAATTCGGCCCCATTGTCGATCAAACTCTTGACCTTGTAGATGATGCTTTACAATGTAAATTTTCTGATCAAATAACTAAAAATGATGAAGACTTCTTAAGAAAAACTTCAAATGCTCAACCTGCTATATTAACAACTACTTTTATTATACATCAATTACTAAAACATCAATTTGATCTTGATTTAGTATCAAAATCTTCTGCAATCTTAGGACATTCTTTAGGTGAATATACCGCACTTGTTTTAAACCAACAAATCGACTTAGGCCTGGCACTAAAATTAGTGAGACTTCGTGGTAAATTAATGGAAGATGCAAATTTTATTGACTATAAAATGAAAGCTTTATTATTCAATGATAAAGATTTTGATATGGTTTTAGAAAAGTGTACACAAATGGGGATTCTTGCAAACATAAATTCTTATCAACAAATAGTTGTATCAGGAAAAAATGACGTTTTAGACAGAACTATTAATGAGATTAATAGTACAAAGAAAATTATAAAGAGAGGACAATCTTTACCTGTTGAAATACCTTTTCATAATGAATGTCTTGAGACAATAGAGAAGGATTTAGAAACATTCGTAAAGGGGGTACCTAATCTTCAATCTAATGGAACAGTACCAATAATATCAAATCTTACAGGAGGAATTATTCCTAATCATGATATTTTTACTACTATTAAAACCAATTCAAAACCTGTACAATGGACTGAGTCAATGAAGACTTTAGAAAAAATGAAAGTAACTCATTTGATTAATCTTGGGCCTGGTACTGTTCTCCATGGGATTAATAGTAAATTCAATTTTAGAAATGTACTGGTTGATAGTGTTGATTTAGTAACCTGTTCTAAGCTTGAGATGATAATGAACGCAAATTGAGAATGGCTGCAAAAAAGAAAAGTAGATAGAAAATATACGAGGATAATAGATATGTGTACACTGTAGGATGAGGAGGGATGAGGAAGGATGATGAAGGGTGGATTAGTTATACATAGATTCACGGGTTTATGTGTTTAGATTTGTATAGACTATAGGCTGTAGATTGTATGACTACTATGGTCCCACGCGTACGAGTCAAAGAAGTGTTCTTGATATATCTCATTGAACATGGTTAATGTTCGAAAGTTAATACGGTATTCTTGTCTTTATCTTGTCCATCACCCCGTCAATATTCTCTCTATCATTATTTCTCCTTCCTCCTCCCTCTTTCGATTTGGTATTTTCTGCAAATATCTCAAACCTAATTTCCCCCATCTACACCTCAAAACAACCTCACCAATAACTAGAGGGAGTCCCGACCTCTATCCATCCCAAGTCTTCACCTTCTCTTCTACACCATCCTACATCTCATCACCTGACATTTCGTCAATTAATTGACTCTAAAATGACTCTTCCTGATTTGACTCGCGAATAAACGAGACCGAGTTAATAAATTTTTCACTTATCAACCATGGCCCAAATTATTGACGGTAAGACTATTGCGGCTAATATCCGCCAAAATATCCATGAAGAAATCTCCAATGTTCAAAATAAACATAAGGATTTCATCCCAAAATTATCAATCATTCAAGTTGGTGAAAGAGAAGATTCTTCAACTTATGTTAGAATGAAATTAAAAGCTGCTAAAGAAGCTAAAATTGATTGTGAAATTATTAATTTACCAGATTCTGTTACCGAATTTGAATTATTAAATGAAATCACCAAGCTTAACAATTCTCTTGATGTTGATGGTATCTTAGTTCAATTACCATTACCTGAACATATTGATGAAACTAAAATTACCAATGCAGTTTTAGCTACAAAAGATGTTGATGGATTTGGTCCATATAATGTTGGAGAATTAAACAAAAAAGGTGGCCAACCTCATTTCTTACCATGTACACCAAAAGGAATCTTAAAATTATTACAAGAATCTAATGTTGAAATTTCTGGTTCAAATGCTGTTGTTTTAGGTAGAAGTGATATTGTTGGTAAACCAATGGCTAACTTATTAACTCAAGCCAATGCTACCGTTACTGTTTTACACTCTAAAACCCCAGTTGAACAATTAAAAGGATTCTTATCAAATGCTGATATTGTTGTTGCAGCAATTGGTCAACCAAATTTCATTCAAGGTGATTGGTTAAAACAAGATTGTGTTATTATTGATGTTGGTACTAACTTTATTGCCGATTCAACTAAAAAATCAGGTTCAAAAATGGTTGGTGATTGTGATTTTGAATCATGTAGTCAAAAGGCAAAATTAATTACTCCAGTTCCTGGTGGAGTTGGTCCAATGACCGTTGCTTCTTTATTAGACAATGTTGTTGTTGCTGCTAAAAATCATTATACTAAAAATAATGCTACACCAAAATTTACTAATCCATTAAAATTAAATTTACAAAAACCAGTTCCATCAGATTTTGAAATTTCAAGAGCTCAACAACCAAAGAAAATTGATCAAGTTGCTTATGAAGCGGGGATTTTAGAAAATGAATTAGAACCTTTTGGTAGTTATAAAGCTAAGGTATCATTAGATTTATTAAAAAGATTAAATAATAAAACTAATGGTAAATATGTTTTAGTTACAGGTATTACCCCAACTCCTTTAGGTGAAGGTAAATCAACAACAACTGTTGGATTAGCTCAAGCTTTAGGAGCTCATTTACAAAAAAATGTTTTTGCAAATGTTCGTCAACCAAGTATGGGACCAACCTTTGGTATTAAAGGAGGAGCAGCAGGTGGTGGATATTCTCAAGTTATTCCTATGGATGAATTCAATATGCATGTTACTGGTGATATTCATGCCATTACCATGGCTAATAATTTATTAGCTGCAGCAATTGATACAAGAATGTTTCATGAATCAACTCAAAAAGATGGACCATTATATAGAAGATTAGTACCAGCTAAAAAGGGAGTTAGAAAATTCCCAACTTCAATGTTAAAAAGATTAGAAAAATTAGGTATTAATAAAACTAATCCTGATGATTTAACTCAAGAAGAAATTAGTAAATTTGTTAGATTAGATATTGATCCAGAATCAATTACTTGGAGAAGAGTTGTTGATTGTAATGATAGATTTTTAAGAGGAATTACAATTGGTGAAGCACCAACTGAAAAGGGTCATACCAGATCAACTGGATTTGATATTACAGTTGCAAGTGAATGTATGGCAATTTTAGCTTTAGCCAATTCTTTAGAAGATATGAGAGATAGATTAGGTAAAATGGTTGTTGCATCATCAAAAGCTGGTGAACCAATTACTTGTGAAGATATTGGAGCTGCTGGTGCATTAACTGCTTTATTAAAAGATGCTATTAAACCAAATATTATGCAAACTTTAGAAGGTACTCCAGTTTTCGTTCATGCTGGACCTTTTGCAAATATTTCAATTGGTGCATCATCAATTTTAGCCGATAAAATGGCATTAAAATTAGCTGGTACTTCACCAGATTTATCATCTGATGAAAGAAAAGAACAAGAAGGTTATGTTGTTACTGAAGCAGGTTTTGATTTTACAATGGGTGGTGAAAGATTCATTAATATTAAATGTAGATCAAGTGGATTAACCCCAGATTGTATTGTTATTGTTGCAACTGTTAGAGCCTTAAAAGTTCATGGAGGTGGACCAGAAGTTAAAGCTGGTGCTCCATTAGCTGCTGAATATACTCAAGAAAATACTGAATTATTAAGAACTGGTTGTAGTAATTTAGCAAAACATATTTCAAATGCTAAATCTTATGGATTACCAGTTGTTGTTGCAATTAATAAAATGTCATCAGATTCTGATGCAGAACATGAAATTATTAAACAAGAAGCATTAAAAGCTGGTGCAGTTGATGCAATTGTTTCAAACCATTGGGAAGAAGGTGGTAAAGGAGCTGTTGATTTAGCTAATGGAGTTATTGAAGCATGTAATTCAGATGATAAAGATTTCAAATTTTTATATGAAACTGAACCATCAGTTGAAGAAAAAATTACATCAATTGCTCAAAAAATGTATGGAGCATCAGAAGTTGAATTTTTACCTGAAGCTCAAAAGAAAATTGATTTATATACAAAACAAGGATTTGGTAATTTACCAATTTGTATTGCCAAAACTCAATATTCTTTATCTCATGATGCTGCATTAAAAGGTGTACCAACAGGTTTCAAATTCCCAATTAGAGATGTTAGAGCTTCAATTGGTGCTGGTTATTTATATGCATTAGCAGCCGAAATTCAAACAATTCCTGGTTTACCAACCCATTGTGGATTTATGAATGTTGAAGTTAATGAAGATGGAGAGATTGATGGATTATTTTAGAGTAAATAGATCGCAATAGTTCAACCTAATGATGTTTATGAGGATTTTCAACAATATACGCCTAGAAATACTATACTCTCTCGAATCGTTTCACTCACAGTATCTTAGATCTCTGATCATCCACTACCCTCGCACTCACGGGAGAGAAAAACTAGGAGAAAATCTAATCTAAGAATGATTGGTTTATCAAGAAGTATTAAACCATTGGTCATTGCCTCTAGAACTTTCAGTTCACCCCTTCTTCGTGGTTTCAAAACCATCCCATCAACCACCTCAAGAAATCTCCCAATTAAATCTTTCCCTCGTATCATCAACAATGTCAGATTTTATAGTGTCATTTCTGAAGAATGTAAAGCTAAATTATACGAATATGATCAAATCAAAAAATTAACCGCTCAACCAAATCCTGAAAGTCTTATTATTGATGTAAGAGAACCAGTGGAATATCATGAAGGTCATATTCCTGGAGCTTTAAATATCCCATTCAAATCAAATCCTGGTGCTTTAGGATTAAGTGAAGAAGAATTTGAAGAAAATTTTGGTTTCAAAAAACCTGATCAAAATAAAGAATTGATCTTTTATTGTTTAGCGGGTATTAGATCTACAGCTGCTGAAGATTTAGCTAATACTTTTGGTTATAAAAAAAGAGGTAATTATATGGGATCTTGGGAAGACTGGGTTTCAAATGAGATCAAGTCTAATTAATTCTATCTCGTCCCGTTCCACCTACCCAAGCTCTACGCTTTAATCTTGTTACATAGTCATTTTGTTTTGAATAGAAGAAAACCTTTATTACCTATTTACTATTTCTAAATTCCAATTCCTTAAATTCTCTACCCAACTTTCTCTTTCTCTTTCTTTCCATAACTTTCTCTCTTTGTTGAGGTTTCATGGCTTCGAATTTAGCCTTTTGAATCATTTTCCTTTGTTCACTTCTCTTTAAGAAATATGGATTAGATTGTTTCCCTTCTCTGAAATTTTGCATTTGTTGTTTCTTATAATCATCAAGAACTTTAAACTCTAAATCTCTATTCTTAAGAGTATCAAGTCTAGACTTTAATGATTGTAATCTATTTCTTACATCTTCTTGTTCTCTAAACAGAAGTAAATCAAATGATTTCTTATCTTTAATTAATTGTTGTAATTCCTTGATTTCATTTTGTCTGTATTCATCTAAGAATCCATAATTCTTACGGGCTTCTTTTAAATCGGCTTTACCATATGCTGCATCAAATCGTATATCTTGAGAATTATTAGCATATTTAGGATTTATTATATCATTCATATATCTTATTTTTGATACTGGTTTTTTAGATGATGATTCGGATGGTGCATGTTTATGTTTTTGTTTCTTATCTTTTGATGTAGGATTTTTATTGGGGAGTTTTGACCTTTTAGATGTTGGTTCTGAGTCTTCATCTTCATCACTTGAATCTTTTGATAATTGTTTTTGAGCCGAGGAGAGTGATCCAAACGACAACCCACCAAATTCATCATCGTCCAGTTCAACGGACTGTTTGTTCTTTAGGGTTTTGGACAAGAGATCTTCGTCATCACTGTAATCGAATTTTTGATTAATATGCTTCATGTTGAGATGAGATGAGATGAGATGAGGGAGAAGGAATAGGGACAGGGGTAGATTCAGAGGGGAGTCATGAAATATGAGATATGAGAGGATGAAATGATAGAAATGGTTCAGGAAGAAGAGAAATAAGTACAAATTGGAGAATGGATCAAAGAGAATAAACTAGATACCATACATTCGGTGTCCCTGAATTAGTTCCATGAGTCTCAATTCCCCTCATTCCTATCACTTAATCCTTACACGACTGCAATATCCATAGTGATCCGATGAAGCAAGCGAGACAGACCAGACGTCACCGTTCCATTCCTTATCCTTCGTTCCCACCAATTGTGTACCTGTTGTGACTGGCTCAACAGGTTCCCTGCCCCCTTCTCTTCCCTTACTCTCCCTTCTCTTCCTCCTCCCCTTCCACTCGTCTCAAAATTAACACGATTTCATCCACCCGGGCACGTTCGGATTCCTCGCGGTCCAGTCTCACCCACATCCACCTCGGACATCGGATTCTACACTGTGCGAAGAATCAATAATATAAACTATTCGACAAAAAATCTTATAATTATATCATTATATATTTGTTGATTTAAAAGATTTGATATTGAAACAATTTATTCTTTGAAAATGTTATCTAGAACTATTGCTCGTACTTCAAGAGTATGTATAATTAGAATCAATTGACTTTAAAATATTTCGATTGACAGGGATCCGAAGATTTTGAAATTTTACTAACATTAGACTCTTATTCAAAAGAGAAACTTATCATTACACGAATATCGTTCAGCAGCTTTATTAGCTCAATATGGTGTTGGTGTTCCAAAAGGTTCAGCAGCAACTACTCCAGAAGGTGCTTTTAAAATTGCTAAAGAATTAGGTACAAATGAATTAGTTATTAAAGCTCAAGCTTTAACTGGTGGTAGAGGTAAAGGACATTTTGATAATGGATTCCAAGGTGGTGTTAAATTAATTAGCTCCCCAGAAGAAGCTCAAGAATTAGCTGAAAAAATGTTAAATCATAAATTAATTACTAAACAAACTGGTGCTGCTGGTAAAGAAGTTACTGCAGTTTATGTTGTTGAAAGAAGAGATGCAAGAACTGAAGCTTATTTAGCCATTTTAATGGATAGATCAACTCAATTACCAATGATTGTTGCTTCATCTCAAGGTGGTATGGATATTGAAGGTGTTGCTGCAAAAGATCCAAATGCTATTAAAACTTTCCCAGTTCCTTTAGATCAAGGTGTTAGTGATGAATTAGCCACCTCAATTGCTAATGAATTAGGTTACACTCAAGAAGCCATTCCAGAAGCTGCTAAAACTATTCAAAATTTATATCAAGTTTTCATTGAAAGAGATTGTACTCAAGTTGAAATTAATCCATTAAGTGAAACTCCAGATCATAAAGTTTTAGCTATGGATGCTAAATTAGGTTTTGATGATAATGCTGATTTCCGTCAAAAAGAAGTTTTCTCTTGGAGAGATCCAACTCAAGAAGATCCTCAAGAAGTTGAAGCTTCTGAATATGGTTTAAATTTCATTAAATTAGATGGTAATATTGCTAACATTGTTAATGGTGCTGGTTTAGCTATGGCTACAATGGATATTGTTAAATTATATGGTGGTGAACCTGCTAATTTCTTAGATTGTGGTGGTACTGCTACTCCTCAAACTATTGAAAAAGCTTTTGAATTAATCTTATCAAATCCAAAAGTTAACGGTATTTTCGTTAATATTTTCGGTGGTATTGTTAGATGTGATTACGTTGCTGAAGGTTTAATTGCTGCTACTAAAAACTTCAATTTAGATATCCCAGTTGTTGTTAGATTACAAGGTACAAATATGGAAAAGGCTAAAGAATTAATTGATAATTCTGGATTAAAATTATATGCTTTTGAAGATTTAGATCCTGCTGCTGAAAAGATTGTTGAATTAGCACCAAAAGCTTAAGCATGGTAAATAGATCAATAAATCTGAATAGAATGTAATTCTCTAGCCATTATTATGGGTGTAGGTGTAGGTGTAGGGTGTAGGGTGTAGGGTGTAGGGTGTAATGTAAGGGTGTAAGGTGTAGGGTGTAGGGTGTAGGGTGTAGGGTGTAGGGTGTAATGTAAGGGTGTAAGGGTGCGTCTTGGTCTATTTATGGCTGCGAAAACACAATCATAAAATATCACAAAACCATCATGAATGTTTTAGATTTACCTAGTTCTTTTGTCGGTATAAGAGATACTGTGGATTCGGTTGTTAGACAAATTAGAATTGATAGTCCAAGAGATTGGCCACAAGAAGAAAGATCTCCTACCCTTGGAGAAATCTTTGAAACATCTCCTAGTACAATGAGGCAAAAGGTGAATCTTTTAAGAAATCATGGGATCGTCGTTACAATTAATACTGGTGATTCTTATAGAACTGTTTATCTCAATGCAATGACTGGTGATAGTCCAGAAGCTTTGATATCTGTTTGGCAATTAAAAAGTTGTATTAAAAATACTTTAGGATCCACAATCGTGGAATTTCCTGTTAACTCAAAAGGGGAAGCAATTACAGGTGTTAAAGTCCAAGATGTTAATTCAATGACTACTGAAGATTTCCAGACCCTTTTTAGTAACTATTTTTCAGATGATCCTGTAGATTCTGTTGAGAATAGACAAAAATTGAAAAGATTTATGTTTATTAATTTAGATTCCATTTATCTTATTGAAAAGTATCTCAAGTATTTAGCAGGTGATATTCTCTCAGTAAACGTATCTACATTATTAGATGGAAGTAGAAATATAGGCACAGCTTTATCTGGTCTCTTTGATTTGGTATTTTCCAGACAAGAATAAGATTAGTTATATAGTATTTATTAATATATACTTGTTAAAAATCTTGTAACAAAGGATTCAACGCATCACGAATTCTTTTTCATTTCAGTAGCATTTTCTAGGGCTTATAAAATCGACTCGTGTTTTCTAATTTTCTATTGGAAAGCTGAACCAATTCAACGGTTCATAGCCTCCTGTAAATCTCCGGGTTCTTGTGTCTACTATTTTGAATTCTAAAGTTTCAATACTCTTGGGTAAGCCTTCATAAAACTCTCTTTCATATGGAAATCCTCTCAACTTTAATACTTTCAAATTCGAAACTATTTTTGGACATTTTATTTCTCCCACTTTCTTTGAATTTAAATTCAAGTGCTCCAACATAACACATTCTTGTAAATCATCTCCTGTCCAAGATGAACTTTTTAGGACTTCCAATTTAGGTAACTTGAATCCAAGTTTCGAACAGCTCTGTAATAACCTCAAATTGGATAAATCTCCTTCAACTTCAAGAAACTCTGAAGAATAGTCCAACTCCTCTAATTTGCTTCCCAATACAATTTTGTTTCCCTTTATCACACTGACTTTCAAACTTTTACAGTGGGGTGGTATTATCAATATATCAGTGGCTCTCAGGAAAATTTCAAGCTTCTGTACCTGTTTTAGATAACTCAAGTCCATATTTTTGATCACACCAACTTCTCTTAATATTAAGTGATTCAAAAACTTGGGAAACTTAGGTAATATATTTCCACAAGAAGGTCCATAAAGTTTCAAGTATTGTAAATTGTTTAAATCATGTAACTTTTGATGATGGTAACTTAATACTAACGACTGTGTAGGTGTCTTATTTAAATTCTTGCAAATGGTATAGCCAAGATCTAAATATTTCAAATCACCGGAAATTATTTCAGCTCGAAGTGCACGGAAAGATGTAACTGTAAAGTATTCAAGTTTTTTATATTTAGATAAATCAATATAACGAGAAGGTATTACATCAAATTCAAGACGTTTTAAATTTGGGAACCCGATATCAAATTTACCTACAATTGAGTCACAACGGATTTTGAGTGATACAAGATCGAAAGTAATCTTGTGTTTGTCCAATAGTTTGTATGGGATTTCTAATGATCTGGTGGTTACTTTTTTTAATACAGTTTCGAAGAAAACAGGTTCACCAGTTACAGTCATCCTTTTAACTTTTATAGGGTGTTTAATTTTACAATAGGCACGAACTATCAAATTATCAATATCAACTCTTAGCTCTTTCGGAGGTTTCGAGATCTCTAGTGAATGTAATCTACATTTAGAACCAAGTATATCACGTTTCAGATAGCAACATTGAAATATTATTTGGCCTGTGATATCTGGTTTTTTTGTAATGATTTCTTTGATAACGCTCTCTTCTGCAACAATTATAATATCACCAAATGGCATAAATGGTGGCTTATTCAACCATTCAAGAAAGTTTTCCACATTCTGGAAATATTTATGTGGTCTTTGTACAGCTTCAGAAGTCGGAATAACTCCTTCATTGCAAACTGCTAAAATCAAGGGGACTTTTCTTTCCTTCTGAAAATACCAATCTAATTCAGCTGAAATTTTATACTTATCTGCGATTGAAAACCCAAGCACTTGATACCTGATATACCCAGGTAAGTATTTCAAGATTTTGTTTATTAACTCGATTGGGAAGTTTTCCATGAAGAGGTATAAATGAAAAAAATTAAGAAAGGAAAGAATAAGAATCCAAACTATGCAACCTTCCGGGTTTGGACTGTATATATGAAAGATTATGATCCCTTCTTCATATATATACTTCAAAGAATCATCTAAAGGTTATAATGTTCCTCCACGTTTAAGGATCCTTCTTCCTTTGAAATTCCAACACACTCAACATCATTGAAATCAATACTGTTTCACTGACCTCATTCTCTATAACATTAAATTGATTGTGGATCGCTATATTCGATTTATTTGACTTGAGCTACTTATCTTAAACCTCCTTTTACTCAAAGTTGGATGTTTTGAGTTGAATCAATTTGAATCTAATCCAACTTTAACATGATAATCTTCTCTTCGGTCTTCATATATATATGTGGAGATGCTCTCCTTCTTCAGTTTCATTACATCGAAAGTTGCAGGAGTCGTCCAATGGGTAGAAGCTGTAACTTCAATTCCTAAAATAAATAAATAATATAAAGAATCTACTTCGTTAGCTTAATGGTCTATAGTCTCTGGTAATGGCACTACCGAGTCGAGTCTAGAAAGATTATTTGGCTGCGAAATTTAACCACAATCACAATAGACATGAATAATCCAAACCCAAACGAAGATATTGATGACCCCCATTACATCGTAACTTCTTTGATCTTATTTTTCTTCCTGCTTTTACAAATCAAGTATCCCTCAGATTGGTTTCCAGAAGAAAAATTTGGTACTATTGGACAGCTCTTTCTGGCCACTACAGAAGATATCAACAGGAAGATTGTAGCATTAAGAGGACGTGGGATAGAAATTAACGATGCATCCAGATATGGGTATATTACTGCAGCAAGTGATGATCCTGGGGCTGTTATTTGGCTTTGGCAATTACCTGTTCGTATTACAAATGTGATATCACCACAAACTAAATTTCCAGTTGATGCTAGAGGAGAAGCAATTACTTCTGATATTACCGTTACAAATGTTGATGCCATGGATGAAACAGTATTCAGACAAGTCTTTGGGTTGTACTTCCCAGAAGAAGAATTTCAAGATAATAAAAAATGTAGAAAAATGTTAAAGAATTTAATTACTCTTGATGTTAAATCATTTTTTGAAATGATTAAACTTAGAGATGTAAGTTTTGAAAGAATTTCAACTTCATTATTTCCACAGAACTTTCATGATGAGCAAAGAGATCAAACTGTTGGAATGTCTTTTCTTCATTGATTGCGGTTGGAGAGATGAGAGTAGATTATATAGAAATATATGATTTTGTTTATACCATGAGTAACTGTCTCTGGATTTGCAAACAGGGCATTTCGATAGTAGGCTTCTACTTATCACCATTGATTCAGTGAACGAAAAAGATTGGCAAGACTTTAATTAGAGAGTTATTTCAGGTAGAGTTCAGGAAAGGAATGAAACTATCTGATATATTATATCTGTATATAAATATTCTAATGTTTAGAGTGAAATGGTAGTCATCATACCAATACCCATTATCTTGATTGTAGGGCATATATGTCTATACGACAGTAGAGAATAGAAAAGACTTTGCCAGAGAACATTTCCAGAGAACAGAGAATAATGCCACATGGATACCCGGCCCTTTTTCTAGACATCAGAGTGTGCCTTGTCCCTCACCCTGTCCCTTTGTCCCTCGTCCCGTCCCTCACCCTGTCTCTCTGTCCCTGTGCCCCTCGTCCCGTCCCTCACCTGTCCCTTGTCCCCCTCTCACTTTCTCATTCTTCTCAATCTCACTCAATCGCCACCATGTTTTTAACAAGAAGTGAATACGATAGAGGAGTGTCCACCTTCTCTCCAGAAGGTAGATTATTCCAAGTAGAATACTCTCTTGAAGCCATCAAATTAGGATCAACTGCCATTGGAATTGCCACCTCAGAAGGAGTAATATTAGGAGTAGAAAAAAGAGTAACATCACCATTATTAGAATCATCATCAATTGAAAAAATTTTAGAAATTGATAGTCATATAGGATGTGCCATGTCAGGATTAACCGCCGATGCCAGAAGTATGATTGATCATGCTAGAGTTTCATCGTTAACTCATAATTTATATTATGATGAAGAAATTCAAGTTGAAAGTTTAACTCAATCAGTTTGTGATTTAGCATTAAGATTTGGAGAAGGAGCAGGTGGAGAGAAAAGATTAATGTCAAGACCTTTTGGTGTTGCATTATTAATTGCAGGTATTGATAAAGAAAATGGACCTCAATTATATCATGCAGAACCTTCTGGTACATTTTATAGATATGATGCTAAAGCAATTGGATCAGGATCTGAAGGTGCTCAAGCCGAATTACAAAATGAATATCATAAGTCTTTAACATTAAAAGAAGCTGAGTTATTAACTTTAAAGATTTTAAAACAAGTTATGGAAGAAAAATTGGATTCTAAAAATGCACAATTAGCAAGTGTAACTGTTGATAAAGGGTTTAGAATTTATGATGATAAAGAGACAGAAGAGATTATAAAGGTATTAAACGAGCAATTAGTTAATGAAGAGCCTGTAGATTAGGGGAATAAATGATAAGAAGATTGATTGTAGCTAGGAATGATGTGAGTTATTCTTATTTATGTACGCTATATAATTAATAGTTTATATCCGTTCGGCAAGTACTTAATCACTGGTGTATGAAAATGAAATCGTTTTAATTCTGACACTCCCTGTAATCAGATGGGTGGTTATTCAGATGATTCTTATGAAGACTTTTATCAACATCTTTATTCAATAATAAGTTTGTTAGTCTTTGTAAGTCAAGGTATGGTAAGCTTTTCGTGAATAAATCACTAATGTTTAGTAGTAATGTAGTCTAATAATATATTTCCATTGTCTCTTATGAATTTTAAGTTTATGTCCAGTTCGATATGCATGGCCTCTTGATTTTTTTTTGTTTTCGATGGTTGATTATCTTAAATTTGTATCCTCCCTGGACTAATTCCTATGTCTTGTAGACGTTCTTTAATTTTAAGGGCCTGATATCAGTTTTCTATCACCAGGTGGCGCAAATGATGCATCAGTGTAGATTCATTGACTCTCCCTGTGATTTGATGGACTTGTATAAGTTAATTCAAAATCTTATGTTCCGTTTATGCATTTCTCTTCTGTATCATTTTTGTTTGGTTCGAGATTCTGACATAACCTGTTCATTGTGCAACTAATATCTGATTTTATATGCCTTTCTGCCCATAAAACTGTTCTGGTACCTCTTTGGTAGATCTTTTCACCATTGTTTCCTTCTACCTTTTCGTGGTTTTCGTGTCTTGGTACTTTTGAGTTGTCTGTTGTCTGTATTTTGAATTCTTTGTTAGCTGGTAAGGATGGTCTAGAATCTTTAGTATACTATCTGATCCTCTTGGTCCTCTGTTTGGTGGGTTCCTTTTACAGACTCAGAAAACTGATATTTGTATGAGTTGCCTCTTCTAGGTCTGTATTCACTTGGATTTTCAATTGGTCTTTTTCTAGAATTAGCCACTTACATGATCTT
This sequence comes from Yamadazyma kanchanaburiensis, assembly GCA_030555785.1. NCBI lineage: Eukaryota > Fungi > Ascomycota > Pichiomycetes > Serinales > Debaryomycetaceae > Yamadazyma > Yamadazyma kanchanaburiensis. The sequence goes on along the minus strand of JANIVJ010000044.1, from coordinate 35,247 downwards.
CTGTTTTGGATAACCACCATTTTTCAAACTGAATATCCTCTTTGAATTGATCTCTAAATCTCTTGATGGTAATTGGATTTTCACGGTCTTCGAGATATAATTCAGCGATGCATTCACACGCTTTAATATATGGTAATCCTGTAGGTATATCCATTAACGCAGCTGCAGTGAATCCATTTAGGTTATCAATCATTTCTTTGATTTCATTCGGACATGAATTGTATACTTCAACTCTGGTTTCATATTTGGGATAAGTTTTCATTGTTTCACCGAATTTAATGCTATAAGCTAATTTTTTGTGTTCTTCCATTGCATCAATAAGTGTTCTAGCTGTGTTATCCTCCAGGTAATTTATATTGAATGTTGTATCGAAGTCTAACATCTTTGGTAAGTTATATCTTAATAAATAAGCGTAATGTTCTTGTGCTTCTTTGCATTTATCGAATAAATTATTATTAGTTGGATCTTGAATTATTTCTACGATTGATGGTTCAAATAATTTTGCTTCAAAGAATAAGGCTTGCATCATAAAATAGTAGTCAGCTAGCTTGGTTTCTGTTTCTGTTGTGTAGACTCTTGAACTGAAGTTCTTTTCATTTACCATCATTATTCTATCTCTTCTTGCACAGATTTCATCTGTTTTGTCTTTAATTTTGTAATAAATTAATCTTTTTATCATATCATCGTATTTCGGTGCCATTTTTAAGATCTTATTAAGACTGTTAATCTGTTGAATAATTAAGCAATTACTTCCTCGGATATTTGATGTTTATTCTTTATAGTTTTATATCCGTATCGGCAAGTACTTAATCACTCGTGTGTGGGAAAATTTTTATCGATTTACGAGGGAGTGGGACACTAGATACTAGACACTAGGCTAGATACTAGACACTAGGCTAGATACTAGATACTAGGCTAGATACTAGATACTAGGCTAGATACTAGATACTAGGCTAGATACTAGATACTAGGCTAGATACTAGACACTAGACTAGACCCTAGACACTAGACTAGACCCTAGACACTAGACTAGACCCTAGACACTAGACACTGTAGACTAAACACTTCTACTCTACACCACTCTACTCTACACCACTCTACTCTACACCACTCTACACCACACCACTCTACACTCTCTACACCACACCACTCTACACTCTCTACACCACACCACTCTACATCCTCTACACCACACCCTCTCATTATCCATTTATTGTCTAACTAGGAAAACTAGCCTCTAATATCTCATAAAACTTCAAAAATTCTTGACTCGAATTATCAAGATTAGAATTTAAAGAAGTCATAAATCTTGTTAATAAATCATTAAAAATTTCAAAATAAATCAGAATTTCTTCATTAAAACTAAAAAATAAAATCTCCCTTTTATTTTCATCAAATTCTATCGTCATTTTTTGTTCAAATAACTTTTTATCCATTTGAACTAGACTTACTTTAAACCTCATTAAAAATTGATTATATTGTACAATTAATAATAACAATTCTTGTATATCATTCATAATTCTTTCGTGGACGAGGAATGAATCTCTAAGAATGTTATTAAGAAATGTTGACATATTGTTTGAAAAATTACTTATATCTAAGATTTCATTTTGTTCATTTGGGGTTTTATTAAAAATATCATTAGAATTAAATCCTTTCATGAATGATGAATTATAATCATCTTCAACATTCGATTGACTTGTTAATTCTTGTTGATTTAATTTTGTTATTAATTTGTTTAGATATTCATTAAATTTCGTTAAATTCTTCCCAATAATTTCTTGACTTAAATAATAATGAAATTCATTAATAAAATCTTTCATTCGATTGAGTAATACTTTTGCTCTGATAACGAGTTTATTAACTGAAGAATCGAATTTAAAAGTCCATGTTTCAGATATCATGGTCTCTTTCCAAGTATTATCAATAAGTTTATTAACATATTTTATAAAGAGTTGATTACTAAAGATAAGTTGATATTGAGTATTAAAATTATAATCAATCATTAGATTAAGAGGGAATGGTAAATCAAGTGATAAGTTTACTGAGAGTATAGAGATTTGATTAAGATCTGGATGTGATGATGGTACAGGTGATGAATCTGATGATATTTTTTGTCTTTTTTCTTGTCTTCTTTCTCTAAATTTTTCTCTTTCTGGTACAAATGGTTCAATAGAAAGAACTTCTTTGGCTTGTTCAAAATAATTCGATAGAATTATCCCAAATTCAATTTTTTTATTAGGAAATAATCCTTTTAAATTAAATTTATTCTTTAATTTTGTATCTATTGACCCAGTTTTTTTCCTTAAAAGATCTAATAAATTCTCATCAAGAAATTGATCAATTTCATTACAATTACTAAGTAAATAAACTTCCAGATAATAATTTAAAACTTTATTAAATCCATACCCTTCAAATAATAATTTCATTAATAATTTATTGGCTCTTTTATAATAAAAATTGATTTTAAGTTCAAAATCTTGACTGAATATACTTTTAATACCTGAGTTGAATTCATTTAATCCTTCGAAATCTTCTAAGCCACTACAATATTTAAAAATATTAAGATATTTACCGGTTAATAAGATTTTATTCTGTAAAGATTTATTTTGAAATTGATTAATTAACCCATCATTTCTAAGTCTGAATAAATCATCCCAATAAACTTGCATTGATGGTTTTATGAAATTCTTAAACTTGGTTTTCTTAATAAAAAATTCCTCAAATGGATCATTTATATTCCCATGAATTAACCAGGTATTAAGACATTCAAGATAGTCTTTACTGATATACTCAAATAATTGAGTAAGAAATTGTCTAGAAGTTATATCCCCTTTATAAATATCGATCCGTTCTTGTAAAATCCTTAAAACAACTCCTCCTTTACAAAGTTTGAATTTCTTTAAATCTTCATTTAAATCAATATCTGATACGTGTTTGATATCTATCATTTCATCGTCTGATTCTTGTTCTGACCTAATAACACTCTCTTCATGTATAGAAAGTATAAGTTCAAAATAATGATGTATCTGATTTCTCACTCTATCATTTAATATATCTTGTAGAGAATTAAGATTAAATCTATTATTATACTTAAACTCGCTCTCTATATCCATCACAACCTTCTCATAAGTATCCTTAAACCCTAGAAGTGAAGTACACAAATTCTGTATGACTCTACCATATTTTTCATTATTATATTCATTAATAAACCCATTTATTGAACTATAATATCTTCCATACTTTACGATTTCTTTGGTGATTGACTTTAGAGGTGGGTATAGATGTTTAGCCACTTTGAATTCGGGGCCTAGAATGATACTATTTAAATCGTTAGGGTCTTGGTGGTTGATTCTAATGAACTGTCCTTCATTTCCTAAAAGACAAAATATGAGATCTTTGACGATAAGACCTTGTTGGGTATTCATATCGGGGATGTTTTTGAGACCATGGTAAGACGCCTTCTGGAACGTAAGGTTGTGGGTGATACAGGATTTGAGGAGGTTGGGTTGGGATAGTTGTACTAGATCAATCTGTTGATCTTTATAAGTCATAGTAAACACAAACAACGCGAACGCGAGAGAAGAGGTGAGATATTATAAGAGGTGAGAATCATAAGAGGTGAGATATCATTAGAGGTGAGATCTCATACTATTTCATATTATAACTAGTTTCTCCTCCTATTGCATCTCATCCATATCCATCTCCTCCATCTCGCCCATCAACTCATCAAGCCTGTCATCCTCTTTCATCTCCATCAACCCACACACCTCCTCTAAATACTTTGCACTCTCTAAACATTTCTTCACAAATTCCCACCCTTCTTCTCTACACCTATCAACAACTTTCTTACTACATGCTGAACAATATTCATACCTTGGGGTTGACAATTTCATCTGTTCGAAATTATTAAGAAATCCACGGATTTGATGTGGTACCTTCCCTAGTATTGATTCATCTTCAGAATTAACATCTTTGCCTTGTTTATGTTGTAAAACTGATACCATTAATTCAACAGCTATTGATGATGCCATTAATGCCCCTCCTGGTCTTGTGACGGTACACATTTGATCTAATGTTCTATCTGTTAAACTATCATTTGGTGCAACTACATCATTACAATAATAACATCCTAAATCTTGATTCTTTGTCCCATGTCTTAATACAAGATAACTATCAAATCCTAAAGCTGCATTTATAACTAGTTTATTTTGAACTAATCCTAAAACTGTTGGTAACCATCTTGATTCTCTTGAATCCATCAAGAGAAATATCACATCATGTTCATTAAAAAGTTGTTCTAATTTATCATAATTCTCTTTTGTTGTTTCATGTCCAATCATTGGTACCTCTAATTCAACCCCTTTAGAATTAACTCCAGGAAAGATTTCTTTAAGAGACTCACTAGCTCTAATTGCTTTCTTTAACCCTTGTCCATTATCACCAAAACAATCATTGAAATTAAATAATGGTTGTCTAACAGGATTTGAATAAGAGATTCTACCATTATCAACAAATGTTATATTTCTAACTCCCCATCCTAATAAAGCTCTTGAAACATAACTACCAAGAGTACCAGCTCCTAATAACAAAACTTTTTGTTCCTTAATAATATCAAGATTAAGATTTGGAGCTATTCTCCATTTCATAAGTTTAAGATTTAAATCAACTGCTTGATCTGCTAATTGATTCGGGTCGATTAATGATCCTAAATTGGCTAATTTAGGTCCTAATTTCCCTTGACTTGTACGTTCCCATCCTGTTATTCTACAGGTATTATTAACTAACTGAAGAGTATAGAGAATTGGTCCATCTTTTTTATACACATGTAGCTTAATGTTGGATTCTTCCAATCCTATGATATGGAGGTAGTTCTTTAATTGAGCAGATACTCTTTGATCTAAACAATTATCTATAAACGCATATTCATTTGATTTGATCTTATAGAATTGTTTATCGAATGAAAAGTCTAATTCAGACTTCTCTGTACTCTCTACTTTCCAGTCACTATTAACAACGGGGTATCCTACCCAATAATAGAATTTATACTTTTTCAAATCTGCAAATGATAAGATATGGAATTGAGTGGAGTAATCCTCATTTTTGAATCGTTCAATAAGATCCAATCCCCATTGAGTTATAAGGTCTTGTTTATTGAGAGTCTTGAACTCTTCTATAGTATTTACGTTATGTAGGAATCCGGTAATATTATGATCATCTTTTTGGAATGAAGTGTAGTCAAGATTTAAAAGTGGGACATTATTAAATTTTGTTAGTTTAGTACCTTCAGTAAGTTTACCGTAAATTTCAATTGGTTTAGAGTCAAGTTTGAACTCGTTGATTTTAAGTTCTGAAAGTTTGGTGAAGAAAGATGAATCAATGAATGATGTAATGGGTATGTAGGAGATAGACATTGCGATAAGGAGGAATGAGATAATGAGACAGGAAGAGACTGAGACAACCTGAAGAGACTGAGACAACCTGGAGAGACTGAGACATGCAGCACTAGAGCATGACAGGTGTAAAATTAGTGGCTTGAATACAAGGCTACTGAGTCTTCTAATGGTGGCTGTTATAGACGTATGTTCCAGTCTGGACCAAGACATTGGAGTAGTGTTCAATTATCACCAATTCATCCTTACTCTCCTTATCTCGTATGACTCTTCGATCTCTTTCGGCACCTGATTTTTGTTCGTTCTCTTCAAAACAAGTCACCTACTTCAATGATTCCTTGTCTTTACCTCATTTCTCTATATCTTTATTAGTCTTTATCACGTGATCTACAGGGCATGTGAGATCAACATAATTGAATGTCAAGATATCAGATTCGTGTGAAGATCGAAAACACTTTACAATACTTGCTCTTGACACTATCTGATCTACTCCACTAGTTCATAATAAGCTCACACTGGTGACCCTTATCTCATACCAAAGTGGCTCATCTCCCATAGTGGCTCATCAATCATTATAATGGCACATCATTCTATTTTTAGTCTTTCTTACTTCACATCCTACCATTGCTATTAATACCTTAGTTACTATGTACTGTATTACACAAATTCTATTATATAATTTTATCTTTTAATATCTCCGATAAAGCGTGAACGATCGGCTGAGTTTCTTTCCTAATTGAGCTAACTCGGCTTTATAGCCACTCTTTATGACCGAATATGTACCTTAATTATCTGCCGTATCTAAGAACCCTGAAAATCTCTCTGTATATTAAGCTTTCTTTGCCCGTTTAGTAGTCATGAAATTAACACCTCCACATTACTTATATGCAGTATACGATTCTGGTGAGGCTGTATACTACTGACTTATAAAGACTCGACAAATACCCATATCTTTACAAAGAAACAAAAATGATATATTATTATTCAGAAGAAACCTTTAATGACTGGAGAAGAGTTGCAATTGCTGGTCTCGCTGTTTACAGTGCTTTAACTCTTGCTACAATTATTCATTTTATAGTTGTAAAAACTTCGAAAAAATTTACGAGACGAGGCCTTGGAAGATATTTTACAGGGTTGGCTATAATTTTGATTTTACAATTACTTGGATCAGTTTGTTTATTTTGTTTTTTCCGTTATTCTGGAATTATTTGGGTAGTTAGAGTCACAAGAGCTCTTGATTGTATCGCTGCTGGTTTATTAAGTTTTATTTTAGTTATGGTTCAAAGAAAATATATTAAACTAAAAGGATCTGAGACAAATTTTTTGCCTGAATGTTTAATTGGTACATTTACTGTTATGTCAGGAATAATATGTGCTGGTGCATCAATTGCCCTGTGGATTGAACCATTTTTTCAAGCAGGTAGTGTCATAATGTTAGTTACTTTCATTCTGGCCGGTGTGTTATCAATTATCAGAAACAATCAAGTACAAAAGGAGTTCAGAGTAAATTTTCATATAATTTATATTATCAGTCATATAATTTTATTGACTGTGCCTATATATCTTGTTATTTACCTGTTTTTAGGTTCCAACCTTTTGATCTATAATAGAGCACCATTTTATTTGGGTATGGTTTTGGTATCTAAAGCATTGGTATCGGTTTTGTTCCACATATCCATATGCTTTATGCCTTCTTCTAATGACTTGAATTTAGGAAGTAATAACCTGACATCAAAACTATTTTCTAATTCACTGGCTGTTTGAGATTCATACTGACTATAATAATCAGTTAAAAAAATACCTAAAAAGGCACCAAGTTTGTATTTACGTAATTGATGTTGTTCGTGTTTTATATCTATTTTGTAATATTTTATTAATTTGTTAACCTCTTGTCTTGATATTGCTCTAAATTGGTAGTTTGTTTCTGGAACTCCATATAATGGCAATTTCCCATCTCTTTTGGGGAATTCAACGGGGTGAAGTCTTTCACTTGTCGAACTTATAATATTTCTAAATAATAAAAAAAATTTTGCAATCTCTGGTTTAATCTCATCATATTCTTCTGGAAATTTAGAAACATGTAATTCCTCAATTTGTTTGAAGTAATTTCTAATAAGTGTAACTGGTTGTAATCCCATTTTAAGAAGTAAACAATGAACCATTTGGCGTCTATTCATTTGTTGTGGATTAATATCATAAAATTCTAACAAAGCTTTTAATTGAAGATGATTAAATTTTTCAATTTGTTTAGCTTTTTGTTTTTTAAGAGGTGGGATTTCATCCTTTTTATTTGGTGGCCATGTTAAATAAGTGTTTCTATCTTTAATTAAGAAATTATCACATTCGGCATTTTTAAGTTTTTCAGATCCTTCTGTTCTACCAAATATAATACATAAGCCTTCCCAACCTATCATTTTTAATTTTCTATTGGCGGCATATCTCATATCTTCTTCTATTATTGCTATGACAATCGATGGAATTTGATTTGCTTCATTTGTTATGTTCTTGATAATTACTGGCCAATCTGTTTTATCATGTAATTTGAAAAGGAAGATTAATATTGACAAATTTTCAACTTTTTCTTCGTTGGTTTTATCACTGGTTAACCAATTATTTAGATCTATTAATTCGAGTCTTTTCTTTGGACTCTTTGTATTTATGTTAAACATTTTTGTGATATAATCCATTTTATAATGGTTGCAAAAAACACAAAAATGAGAATAATAACCAATTTTTGAGAATTAAGAGAGGGACGAATAATTTGAAAAAATGAAAAATAGAGGATAGATAATACCAAGATAGAGGGTGGAAATAAGAGTTCTACAATTATTTAGACAATACTTTTACATTTTATTTAATTCTACATAAATACATTTCTCATTAGATTAACAAAGCAGCAACACCAAGAATACCGGCGGCACCAACAGCAGCTCTTGGAGCCATGTCATCAAAGGTGGTGATGGTGTGGTTAGCTTTAGAAACAGTTGATGAAGAAGCAACTGATGATGTAACGTGAGCAGAAGAAACTGGAGCAGATGAAGTTTTAGCAGCAGAAGAAACTGGAGCAGATGAAGATTTAGCAACAGTAGATGAGGCAGCAGTAGATGAAGCAGCAGCACTTGAAGATGGAGCAGCAGAACCATTGACAAGAACATCAACTTGAGTTTCTTGGTAACCATCTTGACAAACAACACCTGATAAGTATTGAACACCATCTTTGGCACAAACGAAAAAGTTTGGATTGTTACCGTTTTTGTTAACTCTTAATTTACCATCAGAGTAACCGAAATCTCTTGAAGCATCACCTTTGGCACCAACACTTAAACCTTCTGGAGCAGATTGAACGTATTGACCATTTTGAGAAAGGAAACCAGTTGGTTCTTCAAGGTTAAATTTGTTGTCACCGTTACCAACGACAAGTTTACCGTTTGAAACAACAACATTACTGTTAATTGAACCACCTTTAGCGGTAAGTGATAAAGTTTGGTCGGCGGCGACTAAAGAAGCGATTGCAAGGACTAAAGTGTATTTGAACATTGTTAATTGAATAAGATTTGATAATGAAAAAAGAAGGGAATATTGGTCCCTATTTATAATGCCAATGTTGGTCAGTTTTTGGCTATTAATGGAAACCAATTTACATCGGATAAACAATTGGGTTAATTTTGCATACTTTCTAACCCTTTTAGGAAAGGAAATGGTCATTTGAAGCTGGTTACTAACACCGTTCCTGGCTTTTGGTTTCTTTTTCGGGACCGATATTATTGTATGAGGCTTTAATTTATGCAGGACTTAGCATGTGCAAGTTGGGGAAGGAGAGTAAAACGGTCTAATTTTGAGCAATTGACACTTATAAAAATGCTGATATACACTGGGAGCCCAAGTATTGGTACTCCCTTTTTCATGTGGTCTTTTACCTACATTTGATGCTATTCTCTAACATCTCGAGTCATCTCCATTATGTCATAATTATGCGGGTCGATCGCTAAAAAAAATTTGCGAGCTATTTTTAATTGACTATTTTTAGTTACATTAACTCTAATTATGTAAATTAACTTCTGTAACAAAAATTGAAAATTACATAATTTTTCCGTCAAGAATTCCACCTCTAAAAATAAGTCCATGCACGGCATTATCTAAAGAATCAACATCAATAGTAATATTTACATAACCGTTACGTAATTCCGCACTAGTCGTTTTTATTTTCCGAGGTTAGCCCTACTCTCAACGGCACCCTGCAGTACCACCAAAATATCATCTGACTTAACTTTACTTCAACTTGCGTATATTTTCTAATTATAACTTAAACGTGTAAATAGGGGTATTTGTTGCCTTACACATTCGTTCCTGTTACTGGTCGAGCCCCAGTGGCTGAAGAATTTTTTAGAAATTATTTTTGAAATGTGGGGTACCAATGTTGAGACTATTGTTTAAGAACCTTGAACCAATAGAATACTAATTGGTTGGACACTCTGAATCTCTTATTGTAGCACAAAGTATAATTCAATTAGTAGCAAACTTGGAAAGTTTGAGACACTGTAGACTTTATTTCCAGAATAGTCTTCTAAATTACTATATTGGATAGTTTTTCCGTAGCAATTCACCAAATCTCCAGCGAAAGTCTAAATCTGAAGTCGGACGAGATCGGTCTAGTAAATGAGGAGTTATGAGAATTTTTTGACGAGTAAGAGGTGTCTTAAAATTAGAATGAGATTTGAAATAGAAAAAAGAGAGTATAATTAGATAAAAGTAGGCTTAAGCAGGTGATGGTTTAAGATTGTCACTAAGGGTCTCCAATGAGAGGCTCAAAAGTATAAGGCTACCTTATTTACAATTTATTTTTAGAAATTCATCTGGTTGAAAATTTGGTAAACCCTGTTGTGTCAAAATGCAACATTACGTTTGAGCCCTGCACATAAGGTGATGATAAAATAATGAAGAAAAAAAAAAGGTCAAGAAAGAACAATATAGAAGACCAAGGGAAACAAGTATCAGTTCGACATTGGATAATCAAGTTAGGAAATTGAAGGAGAAGAGAACCATGAAAAGAGATTACCAAAAAGTCACTTGAAAGAGATTTTCATTGTCAGCTCATCTCGATCAGATAATTGCCGCAAAACTTTAATCTAATTATAGAACTGCGAAAAATGGAAAACCCCATACTTGATCACCTTTTAGGTGAGGGAAAATTAATAATAGGTTTGTTTTGATGACATAGTAAAGTCTAAACCCACACGCTCGTAATTCACCCTGTTAAATTTATAATTAAAATAATTTTAAAAAAGTATATAAGTAATAGATAAATCCTCTATTCTAATCAGTTCAAATAACTACAATAATCAATATAATGAGATCTTTCGCTTTCTTAACCGCTTTAGCTACTTCAATCGCCGCCATTAACGCTGAAACCATCAAACTTGTTGTTTCATCTGAAGGTTCATTAAATGGTAAAGCTCTTTACTCAACTCACGAAGGTGCTGGTCTTAACTACTTCTTCGTTTCTGACAGTGACAGTGGTGATTCATTAACTTACGAAAACAACCACCTTAGTCTTGCTGCTGGTGGTAACATTCCATTCAATGTTGGTTTCAGTGAAAACATTTTAACTGCTGGTGTTGTTGCTCAAGATGAAGTTATCATTACTGGTTCAACTGTTACCATTGGTGGAACTGGTGACGTTTTCTTATGTAAAAACATCAATGACCCATACAACTACTCTAAAGACAGATATGCTGTTGTTAAAAGTAAAATTGGTTCTGACTGTCAAGAAGCTTCTCTTATGGCTTTAAGTGATGGATCTGCTTCTTCAGCTCCAGCTTCATCAACTTTCCCAACCTCAACTGCTGCTCCATACAAGAATGTTACTACCACTGATGTTACTATTACTGATTACACTACTTACTGTCCATACCCAACCACCATCACCGTCACCACTTGTGACACTACTTGTAAACCTCACGTTGTTACCGTTCCAGAAGCTAAGACTGTTACTATCACTGGTACTTGTGTTGTTCCATCAACTGTTACTTCAGCTAAACCAGCTACTTCTACTAAAGCTCCTCAATCCACCACTGTTGCTACCTCAACTGCTGCTAAATCATCAGCTGCACCAAAATCATCAGCTGCTCCAAGTATTAGTACTTTCACTAACATGGCTAACGGTAAACAAGTTATGGGATTATCAGGTTTAGCTTTAGTTGGTGCTTTATTATTATAAGCTACTTATTTTTAGATTCGCAAGTAAGACATTGTTAACTCCGGTTACTGTTGCATTTTTTTTATTTTCGGTTGCATTTAAATCATTAGATTAATAAATATGTTTTAAGAACGTGTAGAAGACTCTTTTTTGTACTGTATTATACTGTATTGTACCTGAGTATATCTGGGACTCTATTATAAATAACCCCTTTTCCTTTGTGGTTGTACCTATTCTCTCCTTCCTGTCATTTTGGTCCCTGTACTTTTCCTCGTGTCTGTTTAGGAATTGAACATCCACGACCAAATCAAATTTTCGTTTTCGTGAGGAGTGAAATTTCCCAACAAACAGCAAACACAAGTGGAGATGTCACAATTAACACCAAAAAAACACGCCAAAAGTCAATCAACTTATGTATGTAAGTACTTTATGATACCATAAACCCTACTAACCTTAGGCATTCGACAACACTGCCACCAATGTTGCAGCATCTCAAATGAGAAACGCCCTTAATAAACTCGTTGATTCAGTTGAAGATTCAGAAAAGCAAAAAAAATTCGAAAATGAAATGGATTCATTCTTTGCTTTATTCAGAAGATACTTGGCTGATAAAGTATCAGACAGCAGCTTAGATTGGGACAAAATTAAAAGTCCAAGTAAAGATGAAGTTGTTCAATTTTCATCATTAACCAATGATAATTCAGATAATTTATCAAAATTAGCCGTTTTAAAATTAAATGGTGGATTAGGTACATCAATGGGATGTGTTGGACCAAAATCAGTTATTGAAGTTAGAGATGGTAACACCTTTTTAGATTTAACTGTTAGACAAATTGAGCATTTAAATAGAAATTTTGATGCTGATGTTCCATTATTATTAATGAATTCTTTTAATACTGATGCTGATACTGCAAAGATTGTTAAGAAGTATCAAGGTCACAGAATTAGAGTTCGTACTTTCAATCAATCCAAATTCCCAAGAATTTTCAAAGATTCTCTTTTACCTGTACCTTCAAATCATGATGATGAATTAGAAAATTGGTATCCACCAGGTCATGGTGATTTATTAGAAGCCTTAATTAGTAGTGGGGAATTAGACTATCTTTTAAACCAAGGTAAAGAAGTTTTATTCGTTTCAAATGGTGATAATTTAGGTGCAACTGTTGATCCAAAGATTTTAAATCATATGATTGAAACCAATAGTGAATTCATTATGGAATTAACTGATAAAACCAGAGCTGATGTTAAAGGTGGTACCTTAATTAATTATGATGGTCAAGTTAGATTATTAGAAATTGCTCAAGTTCCAAAAGAACATGTTGAAGAATTCAAATCAATTAAGAAATTTAAAAATTTCAACACCAATAATTTATGGATTAATCTTAAAGCTATTAAAAGATTAGTTGAAAGTAATGGAGTTCAATGTGAAATCATTCCAAATCAAAAATCTATTTCTAAAGGATCAAGTGATATTAATGTCTTACAATTAGAAACAGCTATTGGAGCATCTATTAAACATTTTAATAACGCTCATGGAGTCGTTGTTCCAAGATCAAGATTCTTACCAGTTAAAACATGTTCAGATTTATTATTAGTTAAATCAGATTTATTCTATTTAGAACATGGTGCTTTAAAATTAGATCCTGGTAGAGAAGGATTTGCTAATCCTTTAATTAAATTAGGTAGTCATTTCAAAAAGGTATCAAACTTTCAAAGTAGAATTCCTCATATGCCAAAGATTTTAGAATTGGATCATTTAACAATTACTGGTAATGTTAATTTAGGAAAGAATGTTTCATTAAAGGGTACTGTTATTATTGTTTGTAATGAAGGTGATAAGATTGATATTCCAAATGGGTCAATCTTAGAGAATGTGGTTGTTACTGGTAGTTTATCAATTTTAGAGCATTAGTGAATAAGATTGACGGATTGTGTGATGTAGTCTATGTGTCTCTGCCTGGTCTATCTCTCAGTATACTCAGTATACCCAGTCTACTCCTCTTTCTACTCTGTCTTTGTCTGCTGTATCTCTGTCTACTGTATCTCCATCTACTGTATCTCTGTCTACGTATCGCTCTATCTGCTCTATCTACCTCTTCCTCACTGCGAATTGCCTGATTCTGATCTTCTATCTTCACCATGCTCCCAGAACCACTTGACCTCCAAAAATGGATTAAAGAAAACAACCACCTCCTTCAACCTCCTGTAAATAACTTCTTAGTACACAGAGGTGGGTTCTCAATCATGATCGTTGGTGGTCCAAATGCTCGTACAGATTATCATGTAAATCAAACTCCAGAATATTTTTACCAATTTAAAGGCACAATGTGTTTGAAAGTTGTTGATGATGGTGTGTTTAGAGATATTTTCATTAAAGAAGGTGAATCGTTCTTATTACCAGGAAATACTCCTCATAATCCAACAAGATTTGCTGATACCATTGGATTGGTTGTTGAACAAGATAGACCCGAAGGTACTAATGATAAGCTTAGATGGTATTGTAGTGAATGTAAAGAGGTGATACACGAGGTGGAATTTTATTGTTATGATTTAGGTATTCAGGTGAAGGAAGCTATTGTAAAATTTGATGAAGATATGGATGCAAGAACATGTAAGAAATGTGGGACATTAAATTATTCTAGGCCACAGTAGGAGAGACAGAGAGACAGATGAAAGATGACAGAGACAATCCGTATGACTAATAAATATGTATCAATATACCTACTCACTTCTACTCTCTATTCGAATTTCTTCTTATAAACCTCTTCTCCCTTGTCAAACACAAAGTCAATTGCTGCTTCAACAGGTTCATCAAATACATAAGGTAAAAGTGGAACTATACCTAACCCAATACCAACAGGTCCATAAGTCTTTAAAGCTTTTACCTTGGAATCTTTAAATAATACAGATGAATATCTAACAGCATTATGAATAGTAAAAGCTGGTAATCCCATTGAAGCAAGACCTTGAAATAAACCTCTTTTAGCAAACGCAATTCTCCAATCTTTTTCAACTAAACTGTCACTAGATTTATCATAAATCTCTTTAGCAATTGGATTAGATTCAGGATATGGATAATTCCATGGTTTTAAATCTTCAGTATATTTTCCTTCACTCTTCATCTTAACTTTCCAACTGGCATATGATACATCACCTAAGATGTAAAGCCATGAAATCCCATAACCAAAAGTAACTAAGTAAGGATGTGCCACTGGTCTAAAACTTTCACCAATATCTGAAGTATAGGCAACATATCTATGAGAAGCCAATAAGATGGTTCTAAATCTGTTTGCATATGCAGCATATCTTAATGAGGTTTGGTCTACGTCTGAAGTATCTTCTGGTTTAGTACTTTGAGTTAATTGGTCTATTGGCTTTGACATGGTGAGTGAGAAGTAGAAGTAGAAGTATGAGGACAGGAGATAAGAGGTGAAGGGAGAAGAAGAGGTGAGAGGGGTAGGAAAAAGGGAGGAGGAAGTATTAACGCAGAGAAGGAAGCTTAGGTGGAATTAAGAGGGTTGTTATGGAGACATGTACCAAACATTCCATATCAGACTAGACAGTGGCAAGGCCTTAAGGACCTCTGAGGTCTCAAACCCGTGCGATGATATTTTGATTTTGTATGGCACAAAAAAAGTTTAAAAGGGAAATACAAAAGAGATCAAAGCTCTCCATTAAGAATGATTCGAGTGATATTTTGATGTATTTGGTGTATATGGACTTCATGAATAAGTTGGTTCAAAATTCCAGTGAAAATGGTGTGATAAATGTTGATAAAATGAGATCAGAGAGTGAGAGATTGACCAAGCAGTTCAGGGGATAGAGAACGAGGTCATCATAATACAAGGCGAAAGAGAAGGAGGTCATAACACAAGACGAAAGAGAAAAAGGTAGGAGAAGCAATGGGCACGGGTGCTCAGATTTGTAGATAGAGTTTATAGATTGCAGGCAATAAAAGAGTATTGAGATTCCAGTCAGCCCCAGGTACAATTGCAGATGCAGTGCAGTGAAGTTGGTCCATCACCAGTCCTAGTATGACTTCCTCTCCATCTTTCCCTGTTTCTTACTCTTCCTCTCCACCCTCGTCCCTTCTCCTTATCTACCCTCACTCTCATTCTATTTCTCCCACATTTCCCTATGATAATTATCAGATTCATTGACTCAAATAAAGGGGAACCAATTCCAGATCACAAGATAAACCCATCTCCCCAAATCAACTATACCACCCTCAAACAAGAGATTCGTTCAAATGTTAAATATTGCTCAAATAAACGTTTGAAACTAATCCATAATGGTAGAGTACTTAATGATCACTTTAACTTTAAAGCAGAATTAATAAATAAATTAACTCCAGAAAACCCTAACGTGTATGTTCATTGTGTAGTAGGAGAAGAACTTAATAAGAAACAACTTCAACAAGAAAACCAATTAGACAACCAGAATATCGAGCAATCAACTCAACCAGAGATTATAGGATTCGATAGACTCTTACAGCAAGGATTTAGTCAAGAAGATATCAATAACCTTAGAGCTCAATTCGAACAGATTTATGATATCAATCATACATCTTCACAAGTGAACGATTTAGAGGAAGAAGAACAGAGACAAAATTATTTGAGACAACTAGAAGAGAGATGGATTAATCTGACAGTTAATGCAGATGGTAGTACCAACAATAATACCACTACCACCACTACCACAGAAGCAGAAGAGCCAATAAACCATATAATACCCAATACAGATATTGATAATCAATCGCAGGATTTATTAGTAGGGTTAATGGTGGGAGTATTTTTAGGAGTATTAGGAGTACTATTTGTAATAGGAGATGATACGATATTTAATAAGAACCACAAGACGGCAATATTCTTGGGGATATTCATTAATATATCGTTATCATTAATTAGAGGGTTATGGATATAGAGAATATATAGAGTAAATAGTAAAGATGATGTTTGACCTGCCAGCCCTTAATAATTCTCATAAATAAATAAACAAGTTTACGTATTCGATTAAGAAAGATTAATCAGGGCACTAAGATGGACAATTTATCTCGCCATTAACTTGACGCTTGCCGACTCGTAGGGATATCTGAAAAAGACAAGCAACACGGTAATAGTTAAGGCTGCCGCACAATGAAAAAGGTGAAAATTTTTGGCTTTATATGGGATGAGTGTCCGGGTAAGACCAGGAGGAAATAAAAGAAGGACAAGGGAGAAGAAACGGGAAGGATAAGAGAGAAGTGAAGGTAAGGAGAGACAATAGGATATACGAGGGGAAAAGTAGGAGATCAAAATTAGAGATATAGTATCTATTATATTGAGATTATCAGTGGACGTTTTGGTAGCACACGAGTTTTTTCTTTTCCCTTCCCCACTGGAGATAGGGGCAGGAGAGTAGAGACCATGAGATGGTAAGGTTAAAGGAGTAGGGACTTGAGGCTGGGCACTGAGTCTGGAACTGAGACTGGAACCAGTGACTAGACACCAGGACTTGTGTTTCCAGTCGTGTGCCCAGTCCGCCTAGTTTCCCAGTCTAATGTACGTGTACCTCAAGTTCCTCTCGCCCTATCAGTCCGGCCCGGTTTTAGCCCGTATCTATACCGTTAGTAAATACTCTACTCTTATTCGCAATTATTCATTGTGGAGATCAAATAAAATTTTCATCTCTAATTCAATTCTATCATGTCAGATAAACCATTACCATTTATTTATCAATTCATTTCAGGTGCAGTTGCAGGAGTTTCAGAAATTCTTGTAATGTATCCTTTAGATGTTGTTAAAACAAGACAACAATTAGATTCAACAAATGCTTATAAAGGTACTTTACAAAGTTTAAAAAAAATTGTTAAAGAAGAAGGATTTTCAAGATTATATAAAGGTATTAGTGCCCCAATTTTAATGGAAGCTCCAAAAAGAGCAACAAAATTTGCTGCAAATGATGAATGGGGGAAATTTTATAAAAAAACTTTTGATATTCCTGTTATGAATCAACCTTTAGCAGTTTTAACTGGTGCAACTGCTGGTGCAACTGAATCTTTTGTAGTTGTACCATTTGAATTGGTTAAAATTAGATTACAAGATAAAACCACAAAATTCAATGGAATGTCAGATGTTGTTAAAGATATTGTTTCCAAAAATGGGGTATTAGGATTATATAAAGGTTTAGAATCAACTTTATGGAGACATATTTGGTGGAATGCTGGTTATTTTGGATTGATTTTCCAAGTTAGAAGTTTAATGCCAAAACCAAAAAATAATACTGAAAAGACTTTAATTGATTTAGCATGTGGTACAGTTGGTGGTACTTTTGGTACGGTATTAAACACACCATTTGATGTTGTTAAATCAAGAATTCAAGCTGGTTCAACTAAATATAGATGGACTTATCCTTCATTATTTACTGTTGCAAAAGAAGAAGGATTTTCAACTTTATATAGAGGGTTTGTACCAAAAGTGTTGAGATTAGGTCCAGGTGGTGGTATTCTTTTAGTTGTATTTACTACTTGTATGGATTTTTTTAGAGGTTATCATTATAAGGAATAGATAGGTAATAGATACTGGAGAGAAGTGTAGAGAAGTGTAGGGGGGAGGGAAGTGTAGAGGGAGAGGAGGGAAGTGTAGAGGGAGAGGAGGGAAGTGTAGAGGGAGAGGAGGGAAGTGTAGAGGGAGAGGAGGGAAGTGTAGAGGGAGAGGAGGGAAGTGTAGAGGGAGAGGAGGGAAGTGTAGAGGGAGAGGAGGGAAGTGTAGAGGGAGAGGAGGGAAGTGTAGAGGGAGAGGAGGGAAGTGTAGAGGGAGAGGAGAGAAGTAAGGGAGACGTTCTATTCTTCTATTCTATATCTTCTATTCTATGTCTTCTATTCTATGTCTTCTATTCTATCTATCTCTATCTAGCCCCAGTCATCATCCCATTCTCAGTATCACATCATTAAGATCAATCTTCACCTTTGATGCCTCTGGAACGATTTCCCTAGACTCAAACCCATTTATTGTGTCATGAAGCTCTGGTGATTCAAAATCAAGATCAAGTAATTGAAATTTACTCTTATCATCTCCATAAATATCAAAAGTCTTTCTAATAAAGTCCATCAATTCTTTTACCGTCTCTTGTTCAATCTCTAACTTATCCATTGAATCAAAAATATGAAGAATTTGATATACTAAATTTGCTCTAATTGGTAAATTTAAAATGATTTCAAATAAATAAAGTAATTCATTTTTAAGAGATGTTGATTTTAAATGTTTTTCATTGAACTGGAAAAGAACCCCAAGTGATTTAAACAACTCTTCATAATGATAATTCTCATCTATTTGTTTCACCAAAATCTTCCCAATCAATTTAATGGCATTAACGAAATCAGACTTGACTATCTTTTTCATTAAATTGAATCTAATTAAAAGCACAAGATTGTCAAGCATATATGATAATAAAGGCTTAGACCTATTGTTGGCCTTGTTTAATTGAACAATTGGAGACTTTTGATGACACAATTTCCATTTCAATTCATCTATAGTACTATTCTCAATTCCAAGATCTATAAAATTATTAAACATATATAAAATTAATTTTGTTGATAACGTCAGTTTATAAGTTTTAAATTGATAAGTTAATACATAGGAACATAAACTAAACCAATTGAAAGCTATATCACTCTTGAGAAATTCTTTTGCAAATTCAGTATCTTGTAAGAAACTATTAATATAAAGTGATACAGGTAAAAATTCAAGAGGTTCAAGATAATCTTCTTGTAGATTTCTATGTTGTTTTGTTCTATTAATAAAGAAATCATCAAGTTCATCTACTTTAATATTACGTATGAATGAATCGTTAAGATATTCATCAGAAAAATTTAATAAATTACCTGTCATCCAATTAAAAAATGATTGACTCATAACTTGTTCATTTATAAGATCGTTAGAATATTCATAAGAGTATTTTAAATTTGCCTTTAGAATTTTTTCAAGTTGATAAAGAAACAGATTTAAATCATCTGGGTTAAGATAGTTTAATTTTGAAATTGTTTGATCATTAAGAATTCCTTCAATTACAAAGATTCTAATCATAGTTTCAAGAGAAAGTTTAATTGTTGGCATTTTAGAGATCTCTCCATTAATATAAACAGGTCTGGTCTTAATAAGAATTTGATCTAAAATTTCTTGAAATTGGAAATTTTTAAAGTCTTTTACATGATTTACATCTACAGAACATAAGACTAAAAGATAGTCATATACGAGGAAAACCCCTTCTTTTATAACACTCAATAATGTAGAATCTACTTCACTCAATTCAAGGTTTGGTAAAAATTGTTCAATTAACCAACTAATCAGTTTAAATAACGAATTGTAATCGATTTTTGTAGTGATGATAAGATCGTTTTGTTTATTTGTTTCTATGATCCCCGAGATTATGATTCTTAAGATCTTAAGTATATTACATTGAAGTTCGTATTTCAATTCTTGATCGAGGTTTTTGAAAGATTTATCGAAAATAATTGGACTCTTTTCTGTTGGTTTTTTAATATTGGTGATATCATTTTCTTCTAAATCTTCTTCCACCACATTCACCGGTTCTTCTGTAGGATAATCAATTACATTCTTAAACACTTCAATTCCTCCATTAATTAAATTAATTATTTGATTTTGATTATCTGAAAAATCGTCTAGATCAGTGCGTTGAAAAATTTCATTTAAATTTGAAACAATTGAAGTTTTCAAAGCTTCGGAATGAACCAAGGTGGAATAGAAGGTTTTATAGTATTCAGTATCCTTAGGAACTTCGTTATTGAACAAAGTCCCGTAAAAATCTACTGTATGCTGGTTCATGTTGGACGTAGTGGCTATGAAAATTGCAAGTGAGAGTGAGATGTGGGGCAGAAAAGAGCGATGTGGGCAGATCCAGTGTTTGGGGGTAATTCTTGGGATAAGGACAGAGGATACATAGGATGTTGAGTACAGATACAAGTCCGTCGATGACACGAAAGACCATACATAAGAAGGAAGAAGCACATAGAAGCTCATACATAGGATAATAGGCGTGTATATCGATGATAGGCGTGTATATAGACAATGGAATCAGATCAAATGGAGCAATTCTCCTCTATTCTTCCACCCTTTGACATGCATCTCCTGTATTTCCATCGATTCGGGGTCTCGATCATCCTACGATCTAGACTTCTACAATTCTAAAGCTCTACTATTTAACTTCTTTAGTCTCTTGGAGAAAGAACAGATCTTTAACGTATACTCCACGCCCACCAATATATCTCAATTATCACTACTTTATTTTCCCTTTTCCTCACTCATCTAGTTTTTTCTTTCCCACTTCTGGCATTATGAGTAATCTGATTTTTGCAGCCATTGCGAAATGTGTCAAATAAAAGACACAACACCAAAGGAAATGCTAACACCACCTCCTCCACCATACCGGCTAATAAGACACACTCTACCCTTACCCTACCCCCTTCCCCATTCCTCCTTTTCCCTTCCCACCTCTTCTTTTCATCCTTCCTTCGCATAGAATTCTATAGAAAGCGTGTAGTGCCCAATTCTTGATCACTCATACCGCACCTTCAACGACGAACTTTTTCAAATTATTTAATCATGTCAGATTGGGAATCAGTTACAGTTATTGGACAAAAAGCTAGAGTTGGTGGTGGTGGACCAAGACAAACCGTCGCCAAAACCGCTTCACAATTAAACGCTGCCAGAAGAACTGGAGCTGTTTTAGGTACAGAAAAAAAATACGGATCAACTAATACTAAGACCAACCCAGAAGGTCAAAGATTAGCTAAATTAGATGATACAGACGATGTTGTTCAAGTTAAGAAAATCGATCAAAGTGTTGGTAAAGTCATCAGTCAAGCCAGACAAGAAAAGAAATTAACTCAAAAGGATTTAGCTACAAAAATCAATGAAAAGCCACAAGTTATTAATGATTATGAAGCAGGTAGAGCCGTACCAAATCAACAATTATTAGGTAAATTAGAAAGAGCTTTAGGAGTTAAATTAAGAGGTAAGCAAATAGGTGAACCTTTATTTAAAAAGAAAGCTTAGGTAAATAGTTGATGAATTATGAGATTCTAAAGTGTAGAAGTAGACTGGGAGTTTGGTGAGACTGAGGGTGGTGATAGTGGTGAGCGCTGTGGTAATGAGACGAAAGTACCGTTGTCTGTGTCATTATCTTTGTTAATATATCCGGTGTACCATCCCTTGTCTACCCTCCCATGACCACCTGCCCTCTTCAATCTCTATCTATCTTCATCTATCTCCATCTATCTCTGTCCTTTTTCCCACTCACCCTCGTCCTCATCTCATCTCATCTCACTCACTCACTAAATTTTTCAATATGAGCTTGTTGCAACAACTTAATAACATTGCTGATCAAACAGCTTCTGTTGTTATAGATCGTAAGTCAAGAACAAAGATCCACTCCAAATCTTTGATCTTTGAACCAAAAATCGCTGCAACTCAAGATTATGAAGCCATTTTTGAAATAGGTTTAGATGGTTTAAATGAACTTTGTACTATTGATTCAAGATTTTTAAGATTTGAAAAAACTCTTTTCAGTCAAACTTCAATCAATTTCGATAGATCCACCCAACAGCAAGATCTCCTCAAAGATTTAAATGAAAATATTAATCAATTTTTACTTTTAATCTCACCTTATTTAAATCTTACTTGTTCTATTAAGGCTTTAGAATGGTTAGTAAGAAAATTTAATATTAATATGTTTAATGGTGAATTATTACTTCTTATTGCATTGTCTTATTATAAGGAACCTGTCTTTGTTAAGTTCTTGAATGTTATCCCAAAGAATTCATTCCCAAAAATTTTTCAACCTTTAGCAGGTTTTAAAGATTTACTTAAAAACCCATCTCAAGTATCCATGTTAAAGAGTTTCTTAAACAACTATCAATTGTTTAAGCTTTATACTCTCTTCATTGAAGAACAAGTAAAGAACAAGATCATCTTCAAACAACAATTGATTTTCTATTTATCAATGTCTATTCAATTACTTTCAGCTAATAGTAAAGATACTGAAAAATTACAATCTGATTATTTACCAATAATTTTTAGTTTAGTAGGTAACTTACTTATTGTTGATACAAAGGTTTCTAATGATTTAAGATTAACAGCATTTTCTCTTGTTTCTGTAATTAGTTCAATTATTCCATTAAAGAGTGAGATTATAATTTCTCTTACTGATAGTATAATTAGTGATGATTATTGTTTAGGTAGTAAACTTATCAATAAGACCTTGATTACTTTAGGTCAAATATGGAATAACTTTAGTCCTGAAGGAAGTGTTAGTATTAAGTATTTTGATATTCCTATTGACCAAATTGAGACCATAGTTCAAGATGGATTCAATTTGAATAATTTTTTTGTTTATTTCTATTTATCTAATTTAGGACAAAAAGGAGTTTTCAATCTATTCAAATTTATTACTTTGGATGATGTATTTGAATACCTTTTATCTTCATTATTAGATCATCTTAATACATCAGATGAGACCACTAAAACTACAGTCACAAAATCAATAGAATCACTCTTTAAATCAAATTCAGCTTTGTTCAAACAATGTCTTGAACGTGTTAAACCAGATTTGAAACTTTCAGATTTAGAAATGTCTCTTATGACTACATTAGATGAGAGTCAATTTGAAGTTGTTGAAATTGAAGATGATGCAGATGATGAAAATGAAGATTCAATGATACAAGATTTGAATGATAAATTATCATCAATTTCAATCTCCACATCTTCGTTCTTTAATGTTGATTCTAATGAAGAATTTAAATCTCTTGTAAATGTTGTATTATCTGATTTAAGTGTTTGTAAAAGTTTACAATCTAAAATGTCTATTGAAGTATATATCACATTTTTAATCAGATTTTCTCTTAGTAAATTTATTCCTATTATTGCCAGATTACATGTTTTAAAAGTATTGAATCAAAAAATGATTAAGATATCAAAAAGTGATAATGAAATGTATCTTCTTATCCCAATGATCATACTTGGATTTAATGATTCTAACCAATATATCCGTCAATACTATGTGAATTTACTTAAGAAATTAAGTGTTTCAAAATCTTCAAATTTATTCCTTGAATCTGAAATTTACAATGATTTACCAAAGAATAAAAGATCTATTTTATCACCAAAAGATGGTCATTATCTTATCGAACTTCTTTTATCTTCAAATTTGGATGATCTTGTAATTGACGGATCAAAATCTTTAAGATTAATTGATTCTTTATTTACTCATGCTAAATCCAATTCAAAGAAATTTGGTGCAACATACCTCAAAGGATTTATTTTAAATCAATGGTCTTTACAATTCTTACCATTATCATTTAAATCAAGAGTATGGAACATCATGAGTTTATTGAATACCGAAAAGAATGATTACAGACATAACTTTATCGATGGTATGATGGGATATTTAACACAAAGACAAAGTATTCTTAAAGAAGCAGGAGAATTCGGTATTGATGGTTTTGAAAATGATCTTGTTGGATTAATTGGAGGTCAATATATTAACGATAAGGTTTCAAATAAAGAATTTGAAATTATCAGTAATTGGATTATTGGTCCTTTAGCTTTACAAGATTTAGTTAGTGAAAGATTAGTCAAGATATTCGACTTGATTAAATCTGATGATGTTAAGTTTAAGATTGTAATGAAGTTGATTGATTTAATTATCACCGAATCATCAGTTAGTTTTGATCCTTTTGATATTTTAATTCAATTGAAATTAGATTATAATCTCATTTCTTCAATCTTAGGTACTGTTCAAATTAATGATCAAGTACCTGAACAAGGAATTGTTAAAAAGAAAAGAAGATCATCATCTCAAACAAGACAAAACATGGCAAGAAATGATATTAATAACATTGCCTCAACTCATTTAAAGAAATTGACCATTATTCTCGATTATTTTGATACTTATTTAAACAACTGTAAGAAACATAATCTTCCAGATAATGTATCAAGACCTGAATTAATGATTGAACTTTTCAAAATTCTTACCGATTTAGATTATTTAGGTAATGATGGACATTTACCAGTTCTTTATGCTCAAGAAACATTAGCAAGTTGTATGTTAAATCTGATTCAATTAATGAAGACTAAAGAATATAAATTTGATTCTAATTCTATTAGAGCTGATTTAATTGTAAATTCTATACGTAATTCAACTAGTCCACAAGTTCAAAATAAATTATTATTAGTTATTGCCGAATTAGCATCATTAGCACCAGAAATTATTTTACATTCAGTTATGCCAATTTTTACATTTATGGGAGCTCATACAATTAAACAAGATGATCAATTTTCTAATTCTGCATTACAAGAAACAGTTTCAAGAGTTATTCCAGCATTAGCACAAAATGGTACTACAAATATTGATGAAGATATTGAATTTTTATTAGCAAGTTTTGTTGCTGCTTTACAACATATTCCAAGACATCGTCGTGATAAACTTTTCTATTCTTTAGTTAATACTTTAACTGTTGAAAAATCTTTACATACTATATTGTTTTTAGTTGGTAATCAATTTAGTAATGTTGGAGATCATCAACTTGATATTAAGAATTCATTAGTTGAATTCAGTTCTGGATTACTTAAGAATTTCGATCCAATTGATCAATTAAATGGAATTAATAAATTATTTTTATTATGGGATAAATTACCAAATAAAGCAGTTGAAAAGAATAGTCAAGAATATGATAACCTTATTAAAAGACCAATTTTTGGGGCTTCAATTTTAGGATTAACTAGTGATGAATTAGTTGATTTAAAAGTTAGCTTATTAAATTATATTAATGAGATTATCAATCCAAATGATGAATTCAATGAGATTAATTTAATGAAATTGAAGATCAATATGGTATTGATAGATGAGGATATAAGTGAAGAAGAAAAGGCTAATGTTCTCAAGACATTCAATGAAATCATCTCATTCCTTCTTAAATCTATTGATTTCTTTAGTGATCATAAGATTAGTAAATCAGGTAAAATCATTCATAATGTTTATAAACTCTTGAATAACTTTTTAGATATGTTACCAATCTCTTATTTTATCGATTCTATTATTGACTCATTAAATCCAAATCTTATTAACGATAGAGTATCTATTAAAATTGGTATTAATTTTGCTAATTTAACATGTACTAAATTTGAAAATGAAATGAGTATAAGTAATCTTAATGATGATATTAAGATGATGATTAAAGAAAGATTCTTACCTGTATTAATAGATGGTATTGATAAGAATTTAGATCTTGAATTACAACAATCTTATTTAGATACTTTAGCTATAGTTACACAAAAATTATCATCTGTTGATAATGAAATATTTAATGATAGTAAGATCTTAACAAAAGGATTGAATTTGATTATTAGTGATAAAGGATTTTTAAGTTCATCACCAGAATTAATTATTTCATCAGTTAATTGTCTTAATAATATTATTAATATTTTAGGTGTTAAATTTATTGGATTCTTCCCAAGAATTATTAAACCATCATTTGAAATTTGGAAAAATTATCAAAATAATGAAGATGTTGGATCTCTTGTACAAACGTCAATTCTTTTATTATATTCTACAACATTTAAGAAATTACCAGCATTTTTAGGTTCAGATATTGAACAAATTATTCAAACTATTTTAATAAGTGAAAGTGTTGATAATGAATTAAGAAGTGATATTCTTGATTTACTTGTTAAACATGTTGACTTATCAATTGTTCTTAAGAGTTTGATTAATATTTGGATTAATGAATCTTTCTTTAAAAATGATAAACCAGAGAATTTAGGACTTTATCTTAATTGTTTAGAAAATACTATTGAAAAGATTGAAAAGAAGAGTGCTATACAAAATGCTACAAATTTCTTAAGATGGATAATCACTGCATTTGAGTTTAGATATTATTGTGAAACAAATGATAAATTTAATAATAATACAATCCATAGATTAGAAGCATCATTCCATAAATGTGGTATACTCTTTATTATGAAATTGAATGATAAGAACTTTAGACCATTATTTGCATCATTAACAAGATGGGCAATTAATGGAGAAGATGGTAACGTTGATGATGAAATCTCAAGATATTTATCATTCTTTAAATTCTTTAATAAATTACAAGAAGAATTAAAAAGTATTATTACATCATATTATTCATATATTATTGAACCAGTTTCAAAACTTCTTGAAAGATTCTTATCAAAAGATTTACAAGATATTAATCTTAGAAGAATCATTTTAATTTCACTTAATTCATCATTCAAATATGATCAAGATGATTATTGGAATCAAGAATCAAGATTTGAAATGTTATATAAGCCATTATTAGGACAATTGGCTAACATTGAAGATTCTATTGGTAAATATTTACTTAAATCAATTACAAACTTCACATCAAATGTATCATCTAATGATCATAATAATGTTATTGTACATGAATTGATTAAATATGTATCAAGTGATAATGATAATTCAAGTCAAACAAAGATATGGACAATTAAAACCTTGAAATCAATTTTCCAAAAACTAGGTGAGAATTGGTTAAGTCATTTACCAACTTTGGTACCATATATTGCTGAATTACTTGAAGATGATGATGAAGATGTTGAATTAGAAGTTAGAAAGGGATTAGTTAGGGTGATTGAGGGGGTTTTAGGTGAACCACTTGACAGGTATTTGGATTAGGTAAATAGAAATAAGATAGAGATTGATAGGATTATTGTAGAGACTAGAGGAGAGACTAGAGGAGAGACTAGAGACTAGAGGAGAGACTAGAGACTAGAGGAGAGACTAGAGACTAGAGGAGAGACTAGAGACTAGAGACTAGAGGTCTCTCTCCTTTTCTCCCTCACACTACCGCAGAATTTTCTACAACTTTCTCAAGTGAAAAATATTTAACCACCAAATCCCCAGATTACGTTAACAAAATGGTATGTCAAATTAACCCCACTTACAAATATAAACCATTACTAACATTTAGTCTTCAATCTTAAAGAGTGCCCAAGCTTTAAAACCTTTATTCGATAGAGTCTTAATTCAAAGATTAAAACCTCAAACTCAAACTGCTTCAGGTATTTTCATTCCAGAAAAGAATCAAGAAAAATTAAACCAAGGTACCGTTATTGCTGCTGGACCAGGTAATGTCAATCCACAAACCGGTGATGTTATCCCAGTCACTTTAAAAGCTGGTGATAAAGTTTTATTACCACCATTTGGTGGTAATCCAGTTAAAGTTGGTGAAGAAGAATATTTATTATATTCTGATAGAGAAATTTTAGCTAGAATCGAAGATTAAGTCGAAGATTAGTGTAAATAGATGTAAATAAAGGACAGACTAGAGAGTGTAGAGAGAGTGATCAGAGGTGATAAATCCGGACGGGAGTCTCGGTAGACCGCGGTAGAGGTGGTGGTAGAGGTGGTAGTAGAGGTGGTAGAGGTGGTAGTAGAGGTGGTAGAGGTGGTAGTAGAGGTGGTAGTAGAGGTGGTAGTAGAGGTGGTAGTAGAGGTGGTAATTAGTGGGTGCGAAACGTCAAAATACATGTCGAATAACTTGTGATATAATCGTCCATTGAAGCTGAAAGTTTGGTATAATGATGCTGTACCTTTTGAGAAGACATTTACTCTTTTATCTGCCTCAACAACGAAATTTCTTTGGTTTTTTTACATGCCTTTTTGACTGAGGTAAGTGTCCTGCATATAGTAGATTAGATAGCTAAAGTTCAGTGATCCAAAAACCCTTAATACCCCTATAGAGAAAGAACTGATCCACCATCAAGCCTCTTATGTTCTTAATACACAATATCTAATACCCCTGGACACCCTTTCACCCCCTTTACACCTGGGCACCCATCATTTTTTCCGTCCATCCCCATCATCACTACCTCCTCGTCTTTATCACTTCGCGAACTCAGCAATAAAGGAGACCATGTCAGAAAACAGATTTGCACAATTTAAATTAGTTCTTTTAGGAGAAAGTGCCGTTGGTAAATCATCCATCGTCCACAGATTCGTTAAAAACACATTCGATAACTTCAGAGAAAGTACTATTGGAGCAGCATTCCTTACTCAAACCATCACATTACCAGAATCTAAAACCACTATCAAATTTGAAATATGGGATACAGCAGGTCAAGAAAGATATAAGTCCCTTGCACCAATGTACTACAGAAATGCCAATGCTGCATTATGTGTATACGATATCACCAGTTCAGCATCATTTACAAAAGCTCAAGATTGGATTAAAGAATTAAAGAAACAAGCACCTGAAGGGATAGTAATTTGTTTAGTTGGGAATAAAACAGATTTAACCGAAGAAAGACAAGTTGATCAGCAGGAGGTTTTAGAGTACGTTCAACAGCTTAATCAAGAGAGTGATAATGTACTTGTTACAGAATGTTCAGCAAAGAGTGGAGATGGGGTGTTGGATATATTTACCAAAATAGGTAGGGCATTACCAGTTGATGAGGTAGTTAATGGGAATAACAATAGGGCTAGACAAGTTGGTAGTAGAAAGGGAGGAGTTGATTTGGGTAGAAAGAGGGTTGAAGAGAGTTCAAGCTGTTGTTAGGGGGTAGAGTTTACAGACGAGATGACAGGACTCGTGACTTATCTGTGACTAGTAATGAGCCTTAGTAGATAGATTGCATAATATACATTGATAGTGAGACTTAGATGGGAGTTGGTTAGGGTTAGTGTAGGGTTAGTTTAGCGTTAGTGTGTTAGATATAGGGTGTAGGTACACTCTGCAACCATCACGTGATATGCTCGTGCACTTACCACCTTTCTCTCATCTCTTAATTTTTTTCCTCCGGGTAACTCACCTGCATTAATTCGTGAAAAATTTTCAGTGAAAAATTCTTTGTTAACTACAACTTATAATTAAAATGTCAAGTCGTCCACAAGTTTCTGTTGTTTCCGCTGCCGGTGAACAAACCTCAACCCAATTACCATTACCAGCTGTCTTCTCAGCTCCAGTCAGACCAGACTTAGTTCACTCTGTTTTCACCAGAGTTAACAAAAACAAGAGACAAGCTTATGCTGTTTCTGAAAAAGCTGGTCACCAAACCTCCGCTGAATCATGGGGTACTGGTAGAGCTTTAGCCAGAATTCCAAGAGTTGGTGGTTCAGGTACTCACAGATCTGGTCAAGCCGCTTTCGGTAACATGTGTAGAGGTGGTAGAATGTTCGCTCCAACCAAAACTTGGAGAAGATGGAACATCAAAGTTAACCACAACGAAAAGAGATACGCTACTGCTTCCGCTATTGCTGCTTCTGCTGTTACTTCTTTAGTTTTAGCTAGAGGTCACAGAGTTGAACAAGTTAAAGAATTACCATTAGTTGTCTCTAATGAATTAGAATCTGTTCAAAAAACCAAAGATGCCGTTGCTTTCTTAAAATCAGTTGGTGCTCACAAAGATGTTGTTAAAGTCATCAAATCCAAGAAATTAAGAGCTGGTAAAGGTAAATTAAGAGGTAGAAGATTCACCCAAAGAAGAGGTCCATTAGTTGTCTACTCTGAAGATAACGGTTTAGTTAAAGCTTTAAGAAATGTTCCAGGTGTTGAAACTACTTCAGTTAAACACTTAGGTTTATTACAATTAGCTCCAGGTGCTCACTTAGGTAGATTTGTTATTTGGACTCAAGGTGCTTTCGAATCTTTAGATTCTATCTACGGTTCTGAATCAACCAAATCTGTTAAATCTAACTACGCTTTACCATCAAACATCATCTCTAACACTGATGTTACCAGATTAATCAACTCTGCTGAAATTCAAGCTGTTGTTAGACCAGCTGGTCAAGCCACTCAAAAGAGAACTCACGTCTTAAAGAAGAACCCATTAAAGAACAAACAAGTCTTATTAAGATTAAACCCATATGCTAAGACTTTCACTGCTGAAAAATTAGGTTCCGCTAAAGTTCAACAATCAAAAGCTAAACCATCAAAAGGTCAATTTGCTGATGTTTTAAAGAACTAAATAACTAAGTAATTAGTTAAGTATATAGTATTAAAATTGAATATGATTAATACACGTGAAGTTTTTGAAAATGATCCAGTAGAGGGAAGAGAAAGTACCAGTAGAGAGGGAAGAAGTAGAGAGGGAAGACAAGAAGAGAGAAAGTAAGAGAGGGAAGAGAGAAAGAACTATCTTTGTTTCTTATTTTTATCTATTTATCTAAAATACAAACTATACAACATGAGGCATTAATTCTGTAGTCTAACTTGACAAAGGTTCTACAACGTTTTCGGCGAAATAACTCTTACCTGTAGTACTATCAGTTCCAATAACATTACCTCTACTTTGATCATATTCACAAATGGTGTATTGACCCCATTCGTTATTACAATCTACTTTAGCACAACCAACTTTTGAGGTTGATTTCCATACTAATTGAGTGAAATGACCAGTTTGTTCATTGAAATTTGGATTACTGAAATCATAGTATTGAATTTCATCATACCAAGCATCAACTGGTGCTCTACCACCTGTATAACCTGCAGCCAAGTTTTCACCGTATGGTCCATTTGAATGAATCAATTGAACATTATCACAAGAAAATGAGCTAGCAGCATAATCAGCAGCAAATTTAGCTAAAGTGTCATCCCAACTTAAAGATTGGACACCATGTAATGCTCTTTTGACATTGTGTTCATCTAAAATATCTTGTTCGAAATCACCCAAATCTCCAGTTGATGTAGGAACGGAGCTTGTTGAGGAAGTAGAACTTGTTGAGGTAGAACTAGTTGAAGTGGAACTAGTTGAAGTTGAAGTAGTTTCAGGGGCTTGTGTAGTACTTGAGGAGGTAGTAGTTGGAGTCCATGGAGTACTTGTGGAAGTAGAAGAAGTAGTTGGTGTGGTTGAAGTTGAACTTATAGTGGAAGTAGAAGTTGATGTAGTGGTTGGTTCTGGAGTACTTGTGGTTGGAGCATTAACATTTGGAGAAGAAACTGCTGGAGAAGTAGTTGGGGTAGCTTCAGTAGTTGGAGTGGTTGAGGTTGTTGGAGTAGCCTCAGTTGGAGTGGTGGAAGTAGTTGGAGTAGCTTCAGTAGTTGGGGTGGTGGAAGTAGTTGAAGTGCTTGAGGTAGTTGGGGCAGCTTCAGTAGTTGGAGTAGTTGATGTTGTTGGAGCAGCTTCAGTTGCAGCAGCAGCTTGTGTAGTAGTTGGAGCAGCTGGAGTAGTTGAAGTTGTTGTTGGGGCAGCTTGAGTTTGAGTTTCTGGGGTACCATTTACATAATTAACAACAGTTTTTGTACCTGTGTAATAAGTTTGCCATTCAGTAACTGGGGCTGCAGTATGGACTCTAGTGACGAGTTTAATTGGGGCTGCTTGAGAGAGTGAAAGCAACGCAAGGACTAATGATAATTTCATAATAAAAGAATGAATGTTTAGTGAGTGACTAGTCTTTTGACTTAAGTTTATAAAGAAGGACTGAACTATAAAATCGTTAAATTTTGTAACAAAGGATTCAACTTCTTTATAAACTATCCGAAACCAGCATGATGATCCACCAGCATAAACGATCTTACCAGCATCTACTAATTATAATAAAAAATAATTCAAGCCAGCTTTTTGCAACCAGCATTTCGGTAGACACACTACAAGTGTCAAAAAATAATTGCGATCTTTTGCTTTGCCCCACTTTGCGTCATATTACGTCGACGGTATCGTGTACTTTCCCAATCGTAAACATTGAAATTTTGATCGCAATATTTCACCACCCTAACATTATCACTTGATGTTGAAAGGATTAAGAAAAAAAGCATCACTTCTCCTGTTAAGTTCCCAAACGTCAGATCACCTGATCAGGAGTACTGATGATAAGACTCAAGGGGCAGTTCTTAAACAAGTTCATGATTTTGAAATTGCTTTAAAAGCAATGGATTTTTTATTAGACGATCGTACACCTGAAGGTACAGATTTATTACGTGAAAAATTAAAACAACATGAAAATTCAGGATCTGATCAACCCGTTGGGATCTTTCATTTAGCCCTTGGTGTTATGGAATTTATCGAAGCAACTTTGGGGTTTGAACCGGATATTATGGCAAAAGCTCATCAGACTTTATCCAATGCTGAGACAAGTTCAATGAATAATTCAAAGTATAATATTAAGCATAATCTTGTAACGTCTTATATCTATCCTCCAGGTACCGAGTTCCAAGTAACCAACGCTGAATCAACTTTACTTAATGCTTTGGTGATGTTGCTTCAAGAAAATAATGGTGTAGTTGAGAGCGCAAAAGCTCTTTATAAATTAAGAAAAGCTTATCATACCTTAGATGCCGTTTATAAGAAGATCAAAGAACTGGAACCAATTTTCAATAAGAACATTTCAAAATTAAGAAATCAAAGTTCTAGAATCTTTAAAAATAATCAAAGTATTAGCTCAGTAGATTTACCGGGATTAATTGATGATAAGTCCGAATCTTTACCATCAGATTTTAAATTGATGAAGGATTTAGAGGCTGTTTTCCAAATGAGGAAATCAAGAGTTGAAGGTACAAATATTGGTAATACTATTGACCCAAAGAAGGTTAATTTATTTGCTGATATTTCTGCTAATTCTTCTAGTGTAACTTTGTCTAGAAAGAGTAGTAGTTTAAGAGGTACCTCAACAGGTCCTGCTCCATCTCGTGCTCCTATCGCTAGTCAATCTGGTATTGATGAAAGTGATGATGAATTTTCTGATGCTTTAGATACTCTAGATGAAGTTATAGATCCAAGTATTGATCCAAAATTTGATTCTAAACTTCTTGACCCAAATTCTACAAGAGGATCTTTTGATTTGAATTCTACCCAAGCTTCAACTCAAGCTTCTCTCGTAACAGATTCTTCCGATAATTACCTTCATGTTTCAACAATCGATGAATTTATCCATTCAGGTGTTCAACTTTGTTTCGGAATCCTTCAAGTAGTATTATCTCTTATCCCTCCAGCTATTGGGAAAGTTTTATCTATTGTAGGGTTTAAAGGAGAAAGAGACGTTGGTTTAAAACTTCTTTGGAGAAATGCAATCACCTGTAGAAACATCCATGGTGACCTTGCTTTGTTATGTCTCTTAGTTTTCTATGATGGACCTGTACAATTTGTTGATCAAGGATTTCAATTACCTAAAGATTCTAATGATAACGTTTCAAATGTAATTGATATTAGTTCTAGAACATCAATCTCAGATTCTGAATTAGAGAAAGTATTACTTAATCCTGATTTTTATACTCCTCAATTATTAGATAAAGTAAGAGCCATTTTTCCTCATAATGCATTATGGGTTTTACAACAAGGAAGGGTTTTAGCATCTCATGGACAATTAGAAAAAGCTATTGATTCAATGCAAGGGTTTACAGATGACCCAAATAATAAAATTCAAATGCAACAATCTGAAGCTCTTTTAGTATTTGATAGAGCCACCTTTTATGCATTTGATCATCAATGGGATGAAGCAGCAAGAGATTTTATCAAATTACTTGATTTAAATTCATGGTGTCGTAGTGCATACCTTTTAATGGCAGGAGGATGTTATGCTGCAAAGTATAGATCAATCAAGTTGGGTATTATTAAATATGATACAGAAGAAGAAACTGAAAAGCAAATCGAAGAATATGCTGAAAAGGCTGAAAAGTATATTAAATTAGCACCAACATACATTCCAGGAATTGGATCAAATGCTACTAGAAAAGGAGGTATTGGTGGTGGTAATAAACAATTACCATTTGATAAATTTGTTCTTAGAAGAACAAAACAATTAGAAGATCGTAAAAAAGCAAACCCTGAAGTTCGTCTTGTAGATTTAATGGGAACATCAATGATTCATGAATTGATTTATTTTTGGAACGGATACAATCGTATGAGTGAAAAACGTCTTAAAGAAAGTATGGAAATCTTAGGATATTCTGGTAATATTAATAGTGAATTATCACTTAATACTAATGAGAAAAATTGGTCAAAAATTTCTGAATCTTCTGATGAAGCTTTAATTAGATATTTCTTACAATCAGTTTGTCTTCGTTCACTTAAACAAGTTGAAAAAGGTATGAAGATTTTAGATGAACATGTTCTTAGTAAGTTTACTATATCAGAAAATCCTTTTAAATTCCATAGATTACCATTTAGTCCATATTTGGGACCAACTGCATTTTACGAAAAGACGATGTTTATTTGGATTTTAAAAACTGAAGGAGATTTTGATGTAAAGGAAGCAGTTGACGAGAGTAAGAGTTGGTTAAAGAAGGCAAGTGCTATAAGTGATATGGGAGATTATGAGTTGAGTAATAGAACTAATATGAGAATCAAAGCAGCTAGTGAGAAGTTGGATCAATTAAGAGAGAGTTAGTAATGTAGTCAATGAAGGAATAGAGGGTTGAGTGTAGGGTGGAGTGGAGTGTAGGGTGGAGTGGAGTGTAGGGTGGAGTGGAGTGTAGGGTGGAGTGGAGTGTAGGGTGGAGTGGAGTGTAGGGTGGAGTGGAGTGTAGGGTGGAGTGGAGTGTAGGGTGGAGTGGAGTGTAGGGTGGAGTGGAGTGTAGGGTGGAGTGGAGTGTAGGGTGGAGTGGAGTGTAGGGTGGAGTGGAGTGTAGGGTGGAGTGGAGTGTAGGGTGGAGTGGAGTGTAGGGTGGAGTGGAGTGTAGGGTGGAGTGGA
>JANIVJ010000043.1:0-89483 GCA_030555785.1 Yamadazyma kanchanaburiensis | reverse complement strand
TACATCTTGAAACTTTCAATTTCGATGTGTGTGAAGTTCCTAAAATTGTTCTAAAGAAGTATAAGATGTTACAGTTTGAAGTAGATTTCAATTCACAGGTTTTGGAATATATTGATCCATTGTCTGCTGAAGTCACAGTAGTAAAAGTATTTGATCCAGTACACAATTCCTTTTCCAAGTCCAGAACTCGATACAAGTGTGTTTCAGCTAACATGTGGGAGTTTTTTGAATCTGAGGCAAGAAGCTATGATAGGATAAGAGCGTTCAATAGAGAGAGACAAGACTTGAAAATCAATCTAGCTGATATTAAGAAAATTGGATTCTATTCATTTTGGACTTCACCAGAAAATAACTCAAAGTCTTATATAGTTTCAGGACCAAGTATTTTTATGGAAAAATTAGAAAGAAGGCCCGAGACAAAAGAGGATTTCGAAAAAGGAATCGTTCAATTGGTAGCTTTAAAAATGGCAAGAGTATGGCACGGGGATATTGGCTTAAATAATATGTTCATGAATAAAGAGGGAGAGTTTGTACTTATTGACTATGGGCTTTCGAGTATTGTAAGTGAATCTGAAGCACTATCTAAAACAACATTAGATCAAGATATTCGTTATTTTCTTGAATGTGTACATGAGTCTGGATTAGATGATGAAATTGTTCAATCTCTTACAGAGAAGTATTTAGAATTGTGTAAATTGTATTTATAGGAATAAATTTGATTATATAGTAAAAGAATCGTGTATTAGATCTGGTCTCTACTTTTTTAGTTTCTGTTGAATTCGGGAATATCTTCATGAGATATAAGAGCCACTGTAATCTATTGATTCATTTAATTTGTTTAATCTATTTGCAGCCAATCTGGATCTGTTGAATACTCTCTATCAGATAGAAGGCATTTAATTGAGTTATATGATGTAGCATGACTCTGGGTTTTACTGTATTTACACTATCTGCAACCACACTTCTGCTTTGCAGCTTTCTTTATATTATAACTACAATTTATATATAACTTGTTTTGTCTACAAAAACCCTTTATCTAAACCTTGTTCTTTCTATTCCTTTTATAATTAACCTTGTATACAGGCAGGTAGGCGATTTCATATCATCTCTTCTTGTCTACAAGATCCTAATCTGTTCCTCGTCTTTGGTAAAATGATTTCCTTATATGCCTTAACTGTAACATAGGGGTCGTTCCATTGCACTGTAGCGTTATCTCATCTATCTGATCGGATAATCTAATGACAGTCTTAACATTATAGACCAATTCAAGAGCAACCAATGTCCCCTATCCCTTCACCATTTTCCTCCCTCTATCACCTGTCTGTACTTCCTAACGCGAAGCATTTTTTGCAGCCATTTCGCAATTGTGATACATCCATTTTGAACCATGGGAAAGAAACGTAACAATGAAGGAAGAGAAATTGACCAGGAACCAGACCAAGAACCAAACCAGAAACCAAACCAAGAACCAAACCAGAAACCAAACCAGAAACCAAACCAGAAACCAAACCAGAAACCAAACCAGAAACCAAACCAGAAACCAAACCAGAAACCAAACCAGAAACCAAACCAGAAACCAAACCAGAAACCAAACCAGAAACCAGACCAAGAACCAAACCAGGAACCAAACCCTGCGACAGGTACTGCTCCAAAATCTGTGTCTGGAGCTGCTCCAGGGGATGATAAAAGCTCATATATACCCCTCCATGAGAAGAACCAATCTTCTGAATTCAGATGTTTTCAAAATGAAATCTTTCAAGGCCTTATAAAAAAGTTTCTTGAATCTCTAGAAGCTGAGGTAAATAATTGGTCAGAACAAAACTTTACTAATATTGATTGGAAAGGCTTTTGTGAATTTTGTAAAAAAAATTCCAAAACTCTTTTATACCCAATTTTCTGTGAGATAATCAAAAGATTTCCACAACAATTGTATGTTGATAGTAAGAACGAAATCCGTGGTACAACTTCAGCTGGCTCATTACCAAAGATTGCTAAAGTCTTAAACGGTGCTAAAGTTAAATTAACACAAATTAAACTGGAAGACCCTATTGGCTATTTCCAAGATTTCGTTCAAAAATTAAAATTTTCAGAGTCATTGATTAAAAGATTTGAAGATTTCGGTAAGCTTTTACTTAAAGCATTTTCACCTGGTGTCGTATATGTGGATAAAGATACTCGAGAGACAACTTATCAAACATTGGCTCAAAGGTTTTGGGGTGTCATTTTTTCCATCTTTGATAAAGAAGTAACAGAGGTGGACATATCATTAAGCAAGATTCATATGAAAGACAAGGATAACATAGGGTACCCTGATTTGAGAGCTATAAATTTTGAAGGTATTGGTATTGTAATTTTAGGGGAAATAAAAAGACCAAATCTTACTCTTGATGATATACTTGCAATGGGAACAATTATCCTAGAATATAAAGAGAAAAAGGAAGAGGAAGAGGAAAAGAAAAAGAAAAAGAAAAAGAAGGAAACTAAACAAGAAAAAAAAATATCAGCCCAAAAAAAAATATTAACACAATTAGTTACATATATGATTATCGGAAATACTGAATTGGATGTTGTTACTGATTCTCGAGTTTATTACATCTTAAGAATGAAACTGATAAAAGAAGAGAAAGGAAGTTTGGTTATAGAATTAGAGCACATCAAAGCAATTGCTGAGGATACATATCAAACATCTCCTGATTATTTATCTCCTTTAGTTGCAATTTTAGGTTTAACGTGGAAAGCAATCGGACCGACAGACGAAAACGAAAAGTATATTGACAGAGTTGATAAAATATATGGTGGAGTAAGAAAGTGGGTTTGTGAAAAGTTAGATAATATTTTTTTTAGTAAAGAGGCTGTTAAAGCCAACTTTGATTATATCAAACACCAAAAATTTAGTGTTAAGAATTTGGATTTGGATTTGGATTTTTCTGAACTCGAAGAAATTGTTTCAGACAAGTGTAAGAAGTTATGCTTTGGTGAAGAGTTCAAATCTCAAATTTTGGAATTCAAGGATTCAAAATCTGGTAAAGATATTATAGCACAAGTTTTTGACCATTCATACTTGTTTAAGAATAATTCGAAGAGAAAATGTAGCTCAGCATTGAAACATATGTTGGCTAACTTGAAAATTAAATTAAGCGTTTATGACAAAATAAAAAGCTACAATGAAAAGGAAAAAGACCTAAAAATTAATATGCTTGAAATCATTAGGGTCAGGTTTTGTTCAATCAGGTCAAAAAAAGATGGTCCTTATATAGCTGCAAGACCAGCTATATTCATGGAAAAGGCACCCAAGAAACCAGAAACACAAAAAGATTATGAATCAGGAATTGAACAACTAGTAGCATCAAGAAAAGCAGGAATCTTTCATGAAAATATTAATTTAAAGAAGATGTTCATCAACGAGAAGGGGGAATTTGGTTTTATTGACTATGGTATATCAATGGAGTTGGAAAAAATATCTGACGCCCCAACTGCAGGAGCTTTGAATATGCCAGGTTCTGCTTCATCTAGACCAATGTCTGCTTCATCTAGACCAATGTCTGCTTCATCTAGACCAATGTCTGCTTCATCTAGACCAATGTCTGCTTCATCTAGACCAATGTCTGCTTCATCTAGACCAATGTCTGCTACATCTGGGCCAGGTTCTGCTGTATCTACACCAAAGTCTGCTGGTAGTGCTCTGACGTTTTGTGCAAAGTCACCTTTGAACCTTCTTGTTGATGACGGATCAGGTAAAACTTTAGCTTTTGGAGTACCAGGATTACAAAGACTTTTAGACAACCCAACATCAGATTTAAAGATGTTATGTGTTTCACCAACTAGAGAATTAGCCATTCAAATTTATGATAGTC
Organism: Yamadazyma kanchanaburiensis; assembly: GCA_030555785.1. Taxonomy (NCBI): domain Eukaryota; kingdom Fungi; phylum Ascomycota; class Pichiomycetes; order Serinales; family Debaryomycetaceae; genus Yamadazyma; species Yamadazyma kanchanaburiensis. The sequence goes on along the minus strand of JANIVJ010000043.1, from coordinate 85,629 downwards.
TTGTTCAATACTCAATCTGAAGCCATTTCAGCAGAAATTGCTCAAGCCAATTTCACAAAAGATCTCGAAGATTATCTTGAGTGTGTAGAGAAGGATGGATTTGATACTGAGTTTATCCAATCTCTTAGAAAGAAATACTCAGATTTATGTGAATTGCACAACTTATAGAATTTGTATAGTAAAGAAATGTGTCTGTTTACTCTTTTTCTATGGGCCATTTAGCTCAGTTTTATGGGCATCATAATCCCATTAGTCTCTTTCCCACAAACAACACACTCGCTCTTACCCTCTTTGAACCTTCTTACAAAACACTCCTTGCAAAAAACATGATCACATGACGTCTTGACCGGATACTTATACTCCCCCTTACAAATTAAACACACAAATGGTATATCCTCATTCTTCTTCTCTTGGGACTGTTGAACACTTTCCCATTCTTTTTTTATAGGTTTCTTTGCACGTGACTCGTCTCTGATATGTAAAAACTTACAAGTATCTCCATACCCACAATAACCTGTTTGTTGGAAATCTTTACATACGTCAGGTTGAAAATCTGTAATGGTTGTGGTTTTAATATTTGCAGCCAATTTTTTCGGTACGAATTTTGAGTGGGGATTGATGGATTTGGTACTGGTGACATCTACAGTGGCAGAAGAGTCTATAAGGTTAGATAAGTCGGAGTCTTTGGAGTTTTTGGAGTCTGGGATTGGTTCTAGCTTATCTGGAGATTTGTGCGATGAGGCAACAATTTGCTGATCAGATGTTTGGAGTTTCTTCTTTTTAGCCGGAGGGATTTGGGAGGGGTTGGAGATGGTAGTAGGGTCCAGAGTTCCATTGTCTTGATGGTCTAACCCTTGACTCTTTCTCTTTTGTCCTTTTACGACTCTCTTCTTAAACATGTGCGAGTGAAAAATTAGTTATCTCCGTCACTCATGACACTGTCACTTGTCAGGAACTTGTCCAGTTCCCGTGCCTTGTCCCGTGCATTGACCCGTTCCTTGTCCTTGTCCCGTCCCATTTCCCTGTCAGGTCCCCTGTCCCTGTCCCTGTCCCTGTCGGGTCCCCTGTCCGTTTCCTCCTTCTTCACCCTCTTCCCCAATACTTTCCCATCTGGTGGACCCCCAATTGACCCATTCAAAATCTCTCCAAAATCCCTTAGAAAAGAATTCCGTCTTCTACAATCCCAACACCATCCAGACAAACACATCAATTCTTCCCAACAATCAATCTCTTCAGATCTCAATAAAGCCTATACTACCATCCTTAACCCATACTCCAGACTCTCACATTTCATTTATTTAAACCATCCTGAAAACCTCGATATTGAAGATGATAAAACAAGCAAACAGATCATATCAGACCTTCAGGCACATGATGAAACCAGTATGGAATATAAAGAGATGTTAATGACAGTTTTAGAAGCTCATGAAGCTTTAGAATTCGCTAATAATGAACAAGATTTAGATGGACTTAGTGAAGAGAATGATGAGAGGATACAACAATGTATAGAGAATGTAGAGGAAGGATTAAAGGGAGAAGTTGATTGGGATAAGATCTTATTAGAGGGAATTAGATTAAAGTATTGGAACAATATTTCTATTGGTATAAGAGATTGGGAACCTGGTAAATCTGTACATTTAACTCATTAGTATATAGGTTGATATATAGTCTACTCCTCCATGTCATCACTCTCGGGCATACTTAATTCACAACTCTCAAATTCCCTCTTTTCATCTTCAGTCCTTGGATGAAGCCTTAACCATTTCATCCTTGGTCCACTAGCACTAAATTCATTAACTTTAAATCCGAATAACCTTAACCCCACCTCATCTTCATTGACCTTATTAATCCTAATTCTACATTGATTCTCAATCTCTGGGAACATCCTTATTAATAATCCAGGAAATGTGGTTCCAAAAAAAGATCCATCAATATTAAGATATCTTGAACTCAGAGGTAAATAAATATCGTTACAACATGGACAAAACAACCTAACGGTTTCTTGTCCTGGTAAATCTGTAGCTCCACAAGGAATTAAATGCATCCCATCGCAATGATATCTTGGACAACTACCAAACCCATTTTTTTCAAATTTTGATGCCATGGCGGTTAACCCAGCCTTGGATATTATATATCTTGCATGAATAAGTCCGTATAAGAGTTCAGCTGAATGAGCTAAAAGGGTCTTTGTAGGAAGATCATTTTTCCCACTATTTTCATCACTTGTCTCAACTTCATAGTCTAAAATGGTATAAAGGGCTTCTCTATAATAAGGGACTTGAGATGATAATCCCGTAAGATTAAAATCATCTTCAATGAAGTCTTGTGATACTTGAACAAAGTAGTCGTGTCCAAAAAGGTCACAGAATTGTTGAATCCAAGGGATATGATCTTCTTGTCCACTTGACATAAATACGATGAAGGGTGAAAAATGCGAATTCTTCAATGACTACTTTACACCCATATTCGGTGATTTTAATCGTATTAGGAGTGTTACTTGTTAAGGGAGTGGTTGGTGCTATTGGTAAGAATAACTTGGACTCGTTTGTATGGAGAAGTTATTGTAAAGTGGCACCAATTTTTGGTCACTCCAAAATAAAAGAAATTTCCCTCACTACTACAAAAGCAAGACAAATTGATATTCAAAGAAAATCAATAAGCGCCCAAGATCAATATGCAAAATGGACAAAACTCAATAGAGAACACGATAAATTGATTGGACAAATTGAAAATTTGAACGCAAGTCTCGTGACTGAAAAGGGTCTTGTAATTAAGTATTTAGGATGGGGGATTAGTCTTTTGACTACTTTACCTATTTGGGTATTTCGTATATTCTTTAGAAAGACTGTATTGTTTTATATACCACCGGGGGTATTACCATTTTGGGTAGAAAGAATCTTTGCATTACCTTTTGTAGTATTAGGGGGAGTGGGGTTGACTGTATGGATGTTTAGTGTTAATAGTGTATTAGGGGATTTGATTTTTATGGTCAAGTTTGCTAAGGAAGAGAAGGTGGAGAAGGAAGAGAAGGGAGAGAAGGTAGAGGAGAAAAAGAAGGAGGTGGAGGAGGAGAGAAAGAAGATAGAAGTTGTGGGGTAGGAGAGAAAGAAGGTAGAAGTTGTGGGGTAGGAGAGGTAAATAGTAATAAATGAGAGGATGATGGGACTGTAGGGGACTGGAGAAGGGATAGAGTAGACTAGAAGGCTACAGAGTAGACTAGAAGGCTACAGAGTAGACTAGAAGGCTACAGAGTAGACTAGAAGGCTACAGAGTAGACTAGAAGGCTACAGAGTAGACTAGAAGGCTACAGAGTAGACTAGAAGGCTACAGAGTAGACTAGAAGGCTACAGAGTAGACTAGAAGGCTACAGAGTAGACTAGAAGGCTACAGAGTAGACTAGAGGTTACTCTGGAGTAGACTGTAGGGCTACAGACTAGACATGACTTGGTTCTAGAGTCTTCCCTCTAAAGCTTCCCCCTCTATTATACACTATATACTATACACCCTCCATTTTTCTTTCTCTCATCACATCCCCTAACTCCTTATTCCCTTCTGAAAATACCATCTTCTTTATCTCCCCCTTTGCAAGATCCTGCTTGAATCCTTGAATACTTAAATACTCAAAATACCCCATAACCCCCATCTTCTTCTCTCCCCCTTCTACCACATGTAAATACCATGAATCAATCACCTTAGTCCAGCACATTAAATCTATATCATACGAATATACATCATTACTTGAACTAACCACTACATAAGGAACCCCTGTTTCACCATCAATTTCAATAGCCTTAATATCTGGTGAAACAAAAGTATCACCAACTGGCTCATTATTTAAAATCGGAGCTATAGAAACACCTTTCACGATCCCTTTAATTCGAGTGTCTAAGGGGAAATTTGGTAATCTCCATATATGAACCAATCCTGTACTTGTTAAAGCCATTAAAAAGAATCCTGATTGTTTTATACAAACGACATTTGCCCCGATTTCAATTCCAGGAGTTAAGAAAGTTCCAGACTCGGCAAAGATAATTTGAATAAGTCCGTCAAAAGAGATCAAAACGTAATACAAGAGGATTCCATCGACTATGATTGGTAGAGAGTGTTGGATTTTATAGGGGAAAAAGAGAATGTTTTTATGGACTGGGACTGGCCCATCGGTGTAATTAGTTATGATGACTGATGTGGGGTCTTGGAAATCAATTCTGTGGGTTATTTCTTCGTCCCAAGAGGATCCGTTACGGATTTCAATGATTGATCTGGCGTCCCCAGAAGTATTATTCTTTACACCCCCTACAACCACACCAAATATCAAATCTTCATCATTTGTATCTGCAGTTATACTAGCTCCACTAAACAACTCTAAAGAGCTCTGAAAATCATGTCTATTGATAATCTTACTCATCTCATGTTGTACCAAAGAACTATGATTGAAAAGAGATTCTGGAAGATTGGAAACCAACTTGAATTGACTAGGATATTTTGCTTCCATGATTTGTCTTTTGAATTTGGTTTTTTGTTTCTTCAAAGCTGTTGATGTTAAGTTCGTATTTGTTTGATCTAGATCACCTCCCATATCATCATTATCATTATCTTGATCTTCAGGGTTTGTAGGTTCTTCTTTCCTTTGTTTTGTACCTTGAACAAGAGTACTAAGACCTGATCTTGGGAGAAGGTATTGAGAGTGAGAGATTTTACTATTTGGTTTAATTTTACGGGTGATTTTTGTTGTTGGTAAGTCTGGGGTGGATTTTTTAGATTGTGAAGAGACAAGAGTTGGGGCCACACGTTTTTTACCGTTTTTGAATGTGATTTTTGGTTTGGGTCTAGAAATTTCTGGGGGTAAAATTGGTGGAATTTTTTCAGGCTCTGGATTTGTGTAGACTGGGGCTTCTGGTGTGTCCTCAACAGGGACATCCTTTTTTGTGTTATCAACCCCTGGCCCCACCGTCTTCTTTTGTGTGGTTTTTTCATCCTCTCTCTTCATTCCCCTAGCCCATTCCTCTAATTCTACCTGCTCAACACTCTCCGCAAACACATTACTCTCCCTATCCCTCCCATACTTATGCAATTGACTCTCTATCATATCACTACTAACAACATCCCCCAACTCCTTCTCATCAAACGCTACACACGTTATAGACCCATCTAAACAACTCAAATATAAGGTGTCTCCTTCATTACTCCAACAAATATCAGTAATTGAACTCCTGGAAATATCCAGTGCTACCACCAATGGCTTACTCTGATTAGTACTCCATATAGCCAAAGCATTATCTTGACCTCCTGTTGCAAGAATCGTATAATAATCATTTTTCCCACCATTATTAAACAATTTTGGAGAGAAAGAACACACCTCACAAGGGGCTTCATGACCTATAAGAGAAATCTTACTACTCCAATCACCTCTTTTAATGATTGCAATAGATGGGACTGGTCCATTGGTTGCATTTGGTACCGCTATATTTTGACCATCAGGAGACCAACTCATTCTTCTAAAATACGAAGTTAAAGGTGATTTTTTAAAAGGGTCAAATACTACATGTTCCATTTGAAACTCATAATCGTTTACAGATTCATGAAGTTTCTTGGAATACCTAAAAATCCTTACAGTTCTATCATCACTTGCGGTTGCAAAAAATTTATTTGCAGGGTCAAAAACAATTCCTTTTACCATTGATTGATGTATATCAAAGCGCTTAATTCTTTCAAATGTACTACCACTCCATATAATAATTGATCTATCTAAACCTACAGTAACTAAAAGAGATCCATCAGGTGACCAACAGATATCTTGAATATCATTTTCATGAGCAACAAGACGCTTTCTTACGGTCCAGTGTTCGAGGTCGGCTTCTTCACCAAATTGAACGGGTCTTGAGTCGTCTTTCTCCCAAATCAATACGATTTTATCATCACTTCCTGATGCAAGAAACCTTCCTGTTGGACTAAACTTAACTGACGTCACAACCCCATTGTGTCTACTCATCGAGCAAAGAGGTCTCCTATGTGAAACTGGAGGTAGTAACCTATCATGAGTATCTTTTTCCATAGATTTAAACCCAAGAATCGTTGAAGTATCCCAAATCTTAACATTTCCATCAAGACCTCCTGATGCTAACCTCAGATTGTCGTGGTTAATAGTTACCGAATAACACTCAACAGGCTTCCCCTCGGCTAAATGTTAGTAAATCACAAGTTCTTGAAAGTCTATACATACCTCCATGACCTAACCAGGGTAATTTCAAGATATGCATCACAGCCGAAGTCCCGCGCAACGTCCAACATCAGATAGATCTAATTTACTCCATGACTACATACGAAAAAATAGTCAAAGGCGCCACTAAAGTCAAATTGGCAGCGCCTAAATCAAAATACATCGAGCCAATTCTTCTAGCAACTTCTGTGCATCATTCCACAGAAGTTGAAAACTTCAATACTATCATGAGAAGTCTTCAAATCAGACTTAGAGACAGCGCTTGGAGTGTTGTTTATAAGTCATTGATTGTTATACATATCATGATAAGAGAAGGTGATAAGGACTTTACCTTGAAGTATATCGGGGAAAGAATGCCCGGGTTGTTGAACTTAGATCAATCGACCATTTCTAGAGGAACAGGTATGACAAATGATATTCGAAGTATCATGAAATATTCAAAGTATTTAGGAACTCGGGTCAAGCAGTTCCAGGCTACTCAGATCGACTACGTAAGGGACGAGAGGTCCAATAATTCCACTGACCAATCTGGCGGTAGATTAAGATTTTTATCTGTAGAAAAGGGGCTCTTAAGAGAATGTGAAAGTGTTCAAAAACAAATTGACGCTTTATTAAAGAACAGCTTTATGGAAAATGACGTGAATAATGACGTGGTACTTACGGCGTTTAGGTTATTAGTTAACGACTTGTTGTCGTTATTTCAAGAGCTTAATGAAGGAGTTATAAATCTCTTGGAGCATTATTTTGAAATGTCAAGGGTTGATGCTGAAAGGGCGCTTAAGATATATAAGAAGTTTGTAGATCAGACAAAGTATGTAATTGATTATTTAAGGGTGGCCAAGCATTTGGAGCATAGTACTAAATTGCATGTTCCAACGATAAAGCATGCCCCAACAGCTTTGACGAGTTCTTTAGAGGAGTATTTAGATGATCCTAATTTTGAGGTTAATAGGAGACAGTATTTGGCCGAGAAGTCTGGGACTGGAAAGGGGGCTAATGGAACGGCCAGTGGTGCTGGAAATGGTGCTGGAAATGGTGTTGGAAATGGTGTTGGAAATGGTGCTCCTGTCCCTGTCCCTGTCCCTACCACTGCTCCCGCTCCTGCTGCTGCTCCTGCTCCTGTCTTTGGTGCAACCCCTGCCACTGCCCCAGGACTCCAAAGATCAAACACTCTCCTTGTCCAACCAAGCTCCTATAACCCATGGGAACAACAACTTCAACAAGTCTACACTGGTATGCCTGCTCCTGTCCAAATTCAACAACCAACCAATTCTCCTTTCTATCAACCCCCTCAACCACAACCTCAACCAACCTTGAACCCTGCATATACCGGTCAAGGATTCGATGGGTATGGACCTCAGGCACAGGCTCAACCTCAACCTCAAGCTCCCCAAGCTACAGGGTCCAATCCGTTTGCTCAATTCCAACCACAGCAGCCAGTTCAACAACCTGTTCAACAGCCAATTCAGCAACAACATACCCAGCAGTTCCAACAACAACCAACTCAGCAGTTCCAGCAACAACCAACTCAACAGTTCCAACAGCCAACTCAGCAATTTCAACCTCAACAGTTCCAACAACCAACTCAGCAGTTCCAACCATTCGCCCAAGGTCAACCAGGACGTACTGACTCCAACCCCTTTGGAAGAACTCAAACTCTCTCACCAGATCATACATCTAATCCTTTTGCAAATAGTAGATTTGCTTCAGGTACATCTACCACAGCACTTTCATTCAATTCTCAAAAACCAGAACAAATTAAAGCAAATGCCACCGGTTCAAATCCTTTTAAAGTCTCTGAGACTACTACAGCATTATTTAATCAAAGACTGGAACAAAAACAGCCTGAATTACGTCCACAACCAACAGCTGGTGGGTTAGAGAATTTACCAACGATTCCTGTTTTTCCACAAACTCAACAAGATCAACAGAAACAGCAGTACTTGAGTAATGCCCAGATTGGGTTACAGGGTGGGTTCCAAGGTCAACAGACTGGGTTTCAGGGACAACAGAATGGGTTCCAGGGACAACAGAATGGGTTCCAGAATCAACAGACTGGCTTCCAGAATCAACAGACTGGATTCCAGAATCAACAGACTGGGTTCCAGGGCCAGCAGTTCCAGGGTCAACAGTTCCCAGGCCAGCAATTTCCAGGCCAACCGCAAACCCAGACCACCCAATTCACAGGCCAGTTTCCCCAAAACCACTTTTCGAATAATACATACAACGGTCCAAGTTTGATATAGATGCATTGAATATACATTAACTAACTAAATATACAAGTAGAGTAAGTAGAATTAAGGAAGGGTTCGATTTGTAGGAGGAGTTATCTGAAGCGGAGACTGAAGCAGATGAGGACGAGGAAGACGATGAAGATTCTGAGGATGCTGTGGATGCTGTGGAAGATGCTGTGGAGGACCCTGTAGTGGATCCTGAAGTTGATCCTGAAGTTGATCTTGAAGTAGAACCTGAGGTTTTACTAGACCCGGACCCTGTGGATGTAGCTGTGGTTGTAGCTCCACTGGACTTGGCTTCACTAGAAGTGGTCCCACTTTCTGCAGAAGCAGTTCCACTAGACTTTGTACTAGATCCAGTTGTAGTTTCAGTAGCACTTTCACTCCCACTAATACCAGTATCTTCATTATCAGAACTCAAGTCAACATCATCTCTTCTACCCAATACTTTCCCATTCTTTGCTTCAATACTTGTCCAATCACCAGATTGATCACCATAACTATAAGAATCCCCAGTTGAATAATCACTTATCTTTAACGAATTTATATGCATTGAGAAGGGAGCCTGAGTATAATCAGTTTCACCACCTGCCCATTCAATTGTACCAGCTTCATTATCAGGATCACCACCAGCCCAAATTCCTGTCATTAAATACATTGGAGTTTGGGGGAAACCTTGAGATGAATCATTTGTTAAAGTTCTTACAGCATTACCATCATAATACCAAACAATTTTTTCATTTGTCCAATCAATTGTATAATTATGATAATCATTTTGTGGATTTGAACTTGTATCATGAAATTCACCTCTATCATAAGTTGTTGTATCACCTTGAACAAAATAATTTGATTGCCATTGAGTAGTATCACCACCAATTAATTCAATATCAATTTCATCTAATACATTTGATTGTAAATAAAATGATGATACAATACCTGTACCATTACCAGCTTTAAGAGATACTTCAACTCTACCAAACATAATATAAAATTTTGATCTTAAAGCAGGGTTATCAAATCTTTTAGAAAGAGTAAGAGATAAACCATCATCATCATAAGCAACTCCTGAAGGTGTAGAAGTTACTTCAAATCCATCATTTTCTTGTTTAAAATCTATTGAGACATCAGTTGCTAAAGCAGTTTCTGCAGGGCAAGAAGTTGAACTCAAAGGATTACAAAGACTTGTGGAAGCGGATAGAACACCTACAAATTGTATTAATAATAAAACAAGTTTCATAACTATTTACGTATATAGGGAGAGGGGAATATTTATAGTTTGCAGCAATTCCAAAAATAGAATTGAGAAGGGGTGGGACAAGGCTCAAGAGGTGAGAAACGGGTAAGGTTTACCAAGGGGTGGAAATACCATGAGGCATTGGAGGAATAAGCATTGGATGCATTCCGTGGCATTGCTAGGGTATGACAGGAGGCACAAAAAGGCATTGGGGAGGCACTGCCGAGCCAGCACAGTGACGATGGTGGTAGATCGCGGTACGCGGTGGCATGGCTTAGAGAAGGGACGGTTTAGATACAGGGACGATACAGGGCTGAATGTAATCCTGTTAGTCTCGTGTAATCAAGTCTGATCCTGTTCCGCTGTCTGTCCTCGTCTCTTTGTTGTCTGTCCTCGTCTTGTCCTCATTTGTCCTCGTCTTTCTGTTGTCTCTGTCCTCATCTCTTCCCCTAGACCATGACGTTCACCATCGCTTCGCTCTGGTTCACTATAACCCAAACTCCCAGATCTCCTTATCATACCCCTCCGTAACACTCTCATCACTCCCGTACCTCTCTTGCCATCTCGTAAATCCCCCCTCTAATACCCACACATTTAAATTACTGAAAAATTCAATTTCTTTTGGATCCTCCACCTCATTCAAAGATCTAAGAAATCTTAAGGTACTGGAAGGCCCACGGACTTGAGATAAAGCACAGTGGAATATCACATGACTAGCCTTTAGATCCATAAGTTTGTGTCTAAGGTTTTTGAGATTAGAGTCAAAATCTGATGAGGGAATATGGAGAGACCCTTTTATATGGCCACCGACATAGTCTGAGTCACGGACGTCTATGACTACGAATGGGGCGGTGGATGCACCTTTCATCCATGAGAAGAGGGTAGAAGGTTTAATGAATTTTAAGTCTGCAACTGAATATGGGGGCATACTGTGAGACGTTACTGAGACGGACGTAACTGAGACTACGTTACTGAGACTGAGACGTTACTGAGACTGAGACGAGACTGAGACTGAGACTGAGACGGACGCTACTGTGTCTCGCGCAGGTACGAGGTACGAGGTACCGTAGGTCTACATCTTCATGTCTACATCCTTACCTAGTTACCCTTACCCTTACCCTTACCCTATTCCCCTGTTTCACCTGTTCCCTTTCACCCTCTCCCCTTCTCCATCTCCTACTCGTCGTGTCAGTCCCCTCGTGTTCTCAATTTCACACTCAATTTTTCAGACTCAAATTTTCATTTTTCAGGTCCAATCTCCATGGGTACACCAGAACCAAAATCAACTAGCCAGAGCCCACTCACAAGATCAATCTCTGTGGAATCAATTGCCCCTAAGCTAACGTCCTTCTTCGGTAAGAGAAAAAGATTAAGAGATTGGGGTAGTGAAAGAGAAGAATCAACTTCAGAATCTGATGATGAAATCTTACCAGAAAAAAAACGTAAAATTGAAAAATCTAAAGCCGATTTAGAATTTGAGTCTAATGAAAAAAAATTAGATGAAGAATTACCTGAAGACCTCAGAAAATTTAGACCAATAGGATTCAAATTCAATCTCCCTCCAAAGGATAGACCTATTAGAATTTATGCTGATGGAGTATTTGATTTATTTCATTTAGGACATATGAGACAATTAGAGCAATCTAAAAAGGCATTCCCAAATGCTCATTTAGTATGTGGGATTCCATCAGATATTGAGACCCATAAACGTAAAGGACTTACAGTATTAACTGATTATCAAAGATGTGAAACTCTTAAACATTGTAAGTGGGTTGATGAAGTTATACCAAATGCTCCGTGGTGTGTGACTACCGATTTCTTAAAAGAACATAATATTGATTATGTTGCACATGATGATTTACCATATGCTTCTACTGATAGTGATGATATTTATAAGCCAATTAAAGAGAAGGGAATGTTTTTAGCAACTCAAAGAACTGATGGGATCTCTACCTCAGATATAATAACAAAAATTATTAAAGATTATGATAAATATTTAATGAGGAATTTTGCAAGAGGTGCAACTAGAAAAGAGCTTAATGTCAGTTGGTTAAAGAAGAATGAGCTTGACTTCAAAAAACATATAAATGATTTTAGAACTTATTGGATGAAGAATACTGCTAATATAAATAGTGTATCAAAAGATTTATATTTTGAGGTAAGAGAATATATTAGAGGGAAGAAGACTGATGATGCTAGTGATTCAGAGAGTGAGATATCAAGACATAGTACACCAATGGCGGAGTTTGCAGCTAAATATATTGGGAATGCTAATAAAGATTTGAATGGTAGAAGTATTTTAGAGAATGTCAAGGGGTGGATGAAGGGGGATAAAGAAGATGTTGAGAGTGATAGTGGGGTTATTTTGAGGAAGACTAGGAAGATTAAGAAACCTGTTAGTAGGAAAAAGAAGTGAGGAGTGAACCAGAGCAAGTGAACCAGAGCGAAGCGATGGTGAACGGAAGAACGAGAGAACACGACAAGCATACACCCTTTAGGCTGTCCTTAGTGTCCCTTTAGTAAATAGGTAATAAGAATTGAGACGAGTATTCGGTATGTGCACGAGTTTAAATATCGGAGTTATCTAGATATTCCTGTTTCCCCTTCTGTCTCTTTTCTCTAGTAATATACGAATTTAGAACTGTGTCTTTGTCTCTCTTCAATTCCACATCTTTAAAAAGTCTACCTAAAATACCACTGAATTACCCTTTTTGTGCAGATCATTTTAGGAAACCCCAATACACCCTGATTTAAATCACACTTCACAATATTAAATTAGCAATGTTAACGAGATCAAAAGAAAAGAAGAAACGAGAACAAAAACAAAAACCAAACCCAAAAAAGCGTAAACTTAACCCATCTACAGGTAACCAATCAACTGAAAATCAATTAGGTGAACTAGTCGAAACTTCCGAAAAAAACCAAGAAACATTGGTATCAATGGAACTGTCATTGCAAAAACTAGTTGATTCAAACAATAAAACGAATACTATGATGGAAGATCTTACAAGAAACATGAATGATCTAACAAGAAACATGAATGATCTAACAAGAAACATGAATGATCTAACAAAACACTTGAAAGATCCCTTAACTGGAAAATTGAAAAAGGAAATCACAATTTTAAACGAATCGAAAACGTTAACTGTCCAGGATAATTCTTATCAAAAGAAGCTTGAACTGTTACCTTTTGAAACTCGTCAAAGAAACTGTGGGAGGTTCATTAACTCCCTTAGGAACCAGCTTGGTAAGTTGCCGTTTTCGAAAGCTCAAATCAGAGCTATCTATATTCTTTATTTCACTGACCCTCTACTTTTAAAACAGTCCTCATCCAGTATTGTATCCGCTGGTAGGGGATCACCAAAACCTTCACAAGACAAAAAGATGGAGTCCCAAAATATTGAACTCGATGAACAACCTGTTTAGTCTCTAAAGGAAAGATTCATAAATTCACCACAAATTCTACTAATCTCATAAAGGACTATAACAGCCAAAACGAATCTGACGCCCTGAAAAAGAAAGGAGATTTCCAGAAACAATTAAAAAGGATGCAAAATATCACCAAATACAAAGACTTGAACTTTTCCTAAATGGCCGATGTTCTTATCTGTAAAACAGAAGGTGACATTTAAATTACTTGATAAAATCATCTAGATGATTATTCAGAGCTGTTCTTCATTTTAAGACAACACCAAATTGATTTCAAGACCAATAGACTAAAAGATGCCCTTTCACCATATGAGAGTGTTTTCCTTACTTTTTCGAATTTAAAGGTTTTGAATCAGAAATTCTTACTGGGGAGTTTCTTTCAAGAGTCTTAAAATTTCAAGATGGTTCATATCAAACAAATGATGGAATAATTGTTAAATTATGTGATTATGGAATTATGACCTTAAAGTCTAGAGATGTGTGTAGACTTTCAGAGTTCTTCTTGTTAATTAGATTTATTGGTGCTGGTGATAAACGGTATTTTGATTTAGGAGCCAAGTATGAATTCAATTGATAGTTCTACAGAGGAGATAAATACTTCTGGGTAGGATTTTGATACATCAAGAGGCGAAAGAGACACAAATCTTGTATCATCGACCGGTTTTATCTCACAATATCTACCAGAAAATTGTAGTAAGTAGAGTTTTGATATATTTGAACGAAATTATTAGTCTGCATTGACTTCTTAATCCCTTCTACGTCTCCTTTTTTGACTCATTGTTTCATATCTGTTTCATAAATGTTGGACGCACGACTTTTCGCAGCCATAGGTCCCTGTACTCTCCACATAATCCAATGCAGATCCAAATCCTGAACCAGCCCATGCCCCAACCAGTTCTCCAACCAGTCCCTCAACCAAATCACCAGCAATCTCAACCAATTCAACCATCTCAACCAACTACCCTCTCAATTCGTCCACCAGTCCCACCTAACCCCTTCAAAAACTTTCCACCCGAAATCATTCACAGAATCTTACGGTACCTACCAAAAGCTTACAGAGACGAAGTCTACTCCCCATTACCACAACCTGTCTACTCCACAAGAAAGTATGAAATGTATGTAGGGTATGAAAGTATTGGACTGAACATTGTCTCGTTACTGAAAGGAGCTTGGTATTTCCCATCAGAAGTCTTTGGGGACACAGTTCAAGTCAGTTTTTTAAATGTAGAATCTCTTATTCATACTTTACAGTGTCCTCCAATGCTCCCTCTTCAAAGAATTACTCTTGTCTTCTATAAAGTTAATGATATAATTTCGTTTGTAGGAAAAGTTCCTGAGTACATTTTAAATCAAATCGGGTTTCGTTTTGATTTACTCAAAGGGGAAAATATGAATAACTTACCAACACTCAGAAACACAACTACTTTGGTTTATAGACTTGAAAAGGGGATCAAATTTAAACTCCCACCAAGTGTTAAAAAATTAAATGTTGAATATGATAGTATACCAAACGACACTTATGATCAATACTTTTGGCCAAAGGTGGTTAGCCATGTTCCAACCAAAGACAACAAGTTCAAAAGAGTTTTACTATCTAAACACCTTGAACATCTTATTGCAACTTTTAAAGATAACAAACTTTCAATCCATTTACTGAAAGGAATAAGTTTTGTAAATGAATTAAATCTCAAAGTGATTAATTTAAATCAAATTCTTTTTGAAAGTATGGCACGAGTAATTGATCCACAAGCATCTAAATCTATCACCAGAATAGAATTATTTCATGTAACTGACTCATTCGATTGGAATTGTTTTAATAAATTTCCCAACGTATCCGTAATCAAAATCACCTACTCAGGTATTCCAAAAGATTTAAAACCATTCAATTTAACTTCATTAACTAATTTAACATCTCTTTTTGTGCTGAATGATGTTTTACCTGAAACTGGTTCACTCCCATTAACTGTAAAAAGTGATGATTATTTATTACCAACATCGGTAAAAATCCTTAAAATCGTAGCTTTCAATTCTATAGATGGGTTTTCAATCCCAAATTCTTTGAATTTTGTAGGTTTAGATTTTCTGGGTAAAAAAACTTATAATTTGAGTGGATTCACCTCTTTAAATACTTTGGAACTTACTTGTGGTAAATTAGGTTTTAATTTTAAAAATGATTTACCTTCAAATCTTGTAAATTTGTTTATCTATGGAAATATACCACCTTTTATGCGTTTAAGAAAATTACCATCTCTTAAATACTTAAGAATTAGATCTTTCTTTCATACTGTTAAAAGATTATCTTTACCACCAAGTTGTGTCACTCTCGTTTGTATAGTAAAAGGACTTGGTCATATAAGTTTAGGTGATAACTTACAAAATCTTCATTTGCAAAAAATTGAAAGTTTAGATCAAGTTCAAGGTAATTTATCAAATTTGAAAACCCTTCTTATTGCTACTGGAACTATTCGTCAACAACAACAAAGCGTTCTTGGGATTGTCTATTTATTAAAAATGATTCCAAAATCATGGAACTTCCCAACTTATATTCATAATAACCAAAGGCTTCTTATTGAAAAAAAGCCATTCATAAGCAAATTCCAAATAGAAGGACAACCCAAACTTGGTTCAATTAAAATACTTTGGCCAAAATTAGATTTCCTTACCCATCTTAAAGTTTCAAACATGGATTTATCATATCTGTTTCCAAATATGTTATCACCTAATCTACAAGATTTGATCTTAATCAATTGTTTTATCCTCCCAAGTTCGGAGAATAAACGGGAAACTGTATATTCTTTGGAAGTTCTTGTTCATGTAGGCATGGACTTCTCTATGATTAAGTTAAATCTGCTCTGTGTTTTGAATGTTAAATCTGTCCCAACCAGAATCATTTTACCAAAATCCTTGAAGACTTTAAAAGTTGATTCTTTGAGTAGAAATCATGACAAATTAGTCAAGAATGATTGGTTTGATTTTGGGGGTGTTGATGAGTGTGATGTATTGTTATTGGGAAAGAATTTGAATCATGAACTTGATCCAAAGGTTAAGGTTTGGCCATCACCACCTGAGAAGTAGAGAGGAGGTAGGGGAAGTAGTGAAAGGTAGTAGTTAAGAGGAGTAGTAAAGGGAAGTAGTAAAGGTTTACAGTGTGTATTAATAAATAAAGGGTAAGGAATGGGGAGAAGAGAGAATATGAAGAAGAGACTCTAGAAGTAAATGGAGAAGGAATTACTGGCCAATCTTTCCTTGAGGTAGTTATTTTGGGTCTATTAGAGTATGAAGAAGTTTACTATTAAATCCAATGATATTGGTCAATCTACTGATTATTTCAGAAAGGTTCCAGACCTGTTCAGAGCTTTCTGGAGTGTGGAGTATTGTTAACTCCGGGTTTATCTCCGGAATCATCTCCTGCCTCCTCCTCGTTCCCACCAAAACAACTCAAACTTACACTTACTCTACCCTCCTCTATACCATTCCCCTTCTCCCATTCCCTCTCGTCCAAGGTCCTGTCTCAGGTCCTGTCTTTGGTCCTGTCTCAGTCCCCCTCGTCCCGTCCCTCGTCGCCCCGACGTCCCTCGACCCTCATCCCCAGACCATCGTATCCTCGTCCATTCCCATCTCCATCCCCATCCCCATGAACAGTATCATCCCAACAAACTCAGAACTATCACATCTACAAGACCTTTCAAACCAACTCCGTGCACAACAAGAACAACTCCTCCTACAACAACGAGACCTTTTCCTCTCTTCCTCAAACACCTCAAAATCTTCAAGCTTCACTAAAGGTCTAATTCTCGGCCAAGTAAGTGTTATCCTTGTCATAGGAATCTTCATCAAGTTCTTTGTGTTCCAAGACGCAAACGTCCCACCTCCCTCGAGTAAAAAAGACGGGAGTGGTGTGGTAATAAAACGAGAAAAACCTGAAGACGAAGATGAAGACTCTGATCATAGTAATATCATCTCTATCCTTGAAAAGACGTATTATGACGTAGATAACCATGCGTCTGAAAGTTTAGATTGGTTCAATGTACTTATAGCCCAGACCATAGCTCAGATTCGAACCGAAGCTCTAATTTCTGATAATATTTTTCACTCATTAAATGATTTCTTAGAGAAACTGGAATTTCCTGATTATTTAGATAAGATAAAGATAAGTGAAATTGACATAGGAGACGACTTCCCGATCTTATCTAACTGTAGAATTAAGCAGAGCTCTGATGGTAGTGGGAGATTAGAAGCAAAAATTGATGTAGATTTATCTGATACTATAACTTTTGGTATAGAGACAAGATTACTTATAAATTATCCAAGGCCAGGAATGGCTGCTTTACCCATTCTGTTGAGTGTATCATTAGTTAGATTCAGCGCATGTTTAGCAGTGTCTTTAATATCAAATCATGAAGAAGAATTAGAGACAGAACCTGAAATTCTGACGATTTTAAGTAGTCCAAAAAAGGATGAAAAAGAAAAAGAAGAAAGGTCTGGAACTGCTATAAGATTTTCTTTCTCTCCTGATTATAGACTTGAGTTTTCTACTAGATCTTTAATTGGGTCTAGAGCTAAATTACAAGATGTACCCAAGATTTCTTTATTAGTAGAGAGTAAGTTAAAGCAATGGTTTGTTGAGAGATGTGTAGAGCCAAGGTTTCAGATTATAAAGATCCCATCCCTTTGGCCAAGAAGTAAGACAACGAGAGAAGAGAAGGAGTAGGGGAGTAGTAAATAGGTAGACATTAGTAAATAGACAATAAAAGGAAAATGGAAAGCACAGATTTATACTCTTAGACATCGTAATCACTGGATACTGTCGTTTCTAGCCACACTTACTACATTTTTTGGTATCGAAAATATATATTATTATGAAGAAGGTATAAACTCTAATAAAAGACCGAAGAAACTTTAAAGATCAACTTTAAAGAACTAACATTAAACCAGCAATTAAAGCTGTGAAAGAAACAGAAAATCCTGAAGCAGAACCTTCAAAAGTAGAAATTGGAGCTGATGTAGCTGGGGTACTACTTTGAACAGCAACTGAAGAAGCTGGTGCAGAAGATGAAGCAACTGGTGCAAGAGTAGTTGGAACCTTGGATTCTGGAGCACTAGTAGCTGGGGCAGTTGTTGCTGGAGCACTAGTTGCTGGAGCAGTTGTAGTTGGAGCAGCTTCCTTTGGTTTACTAGCTGGAGCAGTTTCTGAAGGAAGTGGACAGTATGTAGTGTAAACAGTAGTTTCATCACTAACAGTTGTAACACCAGTAGTAACTGGAACAGGAGTACATTTGTTATCTTTACAAGAAGTAATAGTAACAACAGCAGTACTAACAACAGTTGTAGTTGGAGCACTTTCAGATGGGAGTGGACAGTATGTAGTGTAAACAGTAGTAGCATCACTAACAGTGGTGACACCAGTAGTAACTGGGACAGCAGTACATTTATCTTCTTTACATGAAGTAATGGTAACAACAGCAGTACTAACGATATCAGTCTTGGTAGTAGCGGCACCGGCAACATCAGAAGATCCATCATCAGAAGCATAGTCGCCATCAGATCCATCAGATCCTGAACCTGAGCCATCACCAGAACCAGAACCAGAACCAGAACCAGAACCAGAACCAGAACCAGAACCGTCACCGGAACCAGAACCAGAACCTGAGCCATCACCAGAACCAGATCCATCACCGGAACCAGAACCAGAACCAGAACCAGAACCAGAACCAGAACCAGAACCGTCACCGGAACCAGAACCTGAACCTGAGCCATCACCAGAACCAGATCCATCACCAGAACCAGATCCATCACCAGAACCAGATCCATCACCAGAACCAGATCCATCACCAGAACCAGATCCATCACCAGAACCAGATCCGTCAGAACCATCAGAACCATCAGAACCACCATTACCACCATTACCACCGTTACCACCGTTACCACCGTTACCACCATTACCACCATTACCACCATTACCACCGTTACCACCATTACCACCGTTACCACCATTACCACCATTACCACCGTTACCACCGTTACCACCGTTACCAGTACCAACAGTTGTAGTTGCAGATCCATCAGTTGTAGTTACAGTTGCGACGGTTGAAGATTCTTCAGAACTTGAAGCAGTGACAGTAGTTGTTTCAACTGATGATGATTCAGTAGATGAGGCTTCAGTAGAGGAAGCTTCAGTTGAAGAAACGGAAGATGAGCTTGAAGATTCAGTAGCAGAACTTGTAGCAGAACTAGAAGAACTTTCAGAAGAACTTGAACTTTCAATAGAACTTGAGCTTTCATCACAAGCTCTCCAACAGAAGTTTGGTAAAAGATTTGTATCAGAACCTAAGATGTTTAAGTAACCATTTAAGTCACCGGAAAGATCAAGTAAAGCTCTCTTTTCTTCAGCAAGAACAGCATCAGTAACAGCTTCTTCAAGTTCTCTTTTAGTGATCAATCTTGCTGCAGAAGATTGAAGGTCATCTAAACCATAAGCAAAACTTGAAGGTAAAATAGCATCAGCAATTTCTTCTAAGATTGGAGAACTAATTGATAAATCAGTATCAATATCAAATTCAATACTGAAACCTTTTGGTAAACAGAATAAATCACCATCAATGGTAGCATTGACTAAAATAGAAGCAGACCATTCGAATAAGTTAAGGATGTTACCTTCAGATTCAGCACCAGCAATTAATTGAGCAGCAGCTTTACTAACACCAGTGTTGGCAACTCTAGCAGTACCTTTTTTGTTGGTAATACTGTTTAATTGACTAGCAGCAATAGATTGGAAATTAACAGTAACTTTATGAGTACCATCAGAGAGTCTTGTAACATCACTAACAGAAAAAGCAGCTTTTGGAATTAATTGATCTCTTTTTTGAAATTTGAAACCTGGATTTTCTTCAAAATCTCTTTTTAACAAATCAAAATTGAAATCTAAATCAGCATTAAAACCAAATTGGAAAAGATCAGTTGGTGTACATAAATCACTTCCAATACCTGGGATATTTAAACTAAAATCAAAGTAATCACTGAAGTTAGCACTTAAGAGGGCAGCATCAGCGAATGAAGCTGTTGTTGCAATGGCTGCAAAAACTTTTGAATAATACATATTAACGAAAGGCTTGATTCAATAGTTTTTAAAGATCAAATTAGGGAAACTAATGGGTTTAAATAATCGTCATAAATTTCGACCCAAATTTTCATATTTTGATTTAAGGTTTGTTACTCTCATTGACATGGCCCGAATAAAGAAATTGAATACCCTTAATAATGCCCCATTGTATTTTATGTAACAATTGTTAACTCAAACAAAATAAAAAAAAAAAAAAAAAAAAAAGCATTATTTTAGGAACAATGTATTGTCCAGATAGAGGTGAGATTTGGCTAACTCAAGGGCCACTATACACTTGGTTAAGATAAACATACGGAATATTGTGTGTACTGTGCTCGTGACAAGAGAAGATACGAAGAGACCAAGATTAAGATCAAGATTAATTCAAATTTTAAGTAGAAATAGAGTTTTGTCGTCTCGATTTAACCTTAAATGATGTTTACCTTTTGCACCAACTCACTATAATTGTGATGATATAATTAAACAAGCTTAAGCATGTTTTAACCTAAATCCTAAAAAATATTAACCGAGAATTGGTTAAACCTGCATTTGGAATGTCTTGTCAAGATTACCCGAGTTTGTGCAGGACTAAAACGCGTCGAGAGAAACGTCAAACTTAAAAGATATATTTTTAGAAGGGGCCCTTAATGTGGAGCCAACTTGATGAGAGGCAAAGAGGAGGCAAAGTAGAGGCAAAGAGGAGAATAACCTAAATGGTTATATTCATATTATAAGTTTGACATTCTTTGATCATACCCGTCTAACCCTCTTCATGGCTCTAAACATCGCGAAGGAGGAGACCCCTTTGTTAATTTTGTGTAGCATTCTTAGGGTGTGGTTTTGTGTAACTTTAGTCGACGACTCTATTGTTAGGGCTTAAGCATTTCAGGTTAACTAATGTTTAGTTACAGGTGATTGTTTGTTAGGGGATGTGTTTTAGATAATCAAAGATACTTAACAATCAAAATCGGTAGATCTTGTCTTGGTTAGGAGTATAGAAGCTTCCATATAAAGACAATTTCATCCATATAGGGTACATAGATGATGTATGTAGGCTTGTATTTATGCTTGTGTATGTATGTTTGTGTAAAAGGCTTGCTCTCCACAGTTTCATCTTATCTTTGACATCTAGTCAGTTGGCCGTTGGGGAAAGAATACCCATTGATAATTGTCAATTGTTGGGCTTAATTGAGTATCTTTGTCTTATGAATCGGTCCGTCTTTGTAATCGGTCTCTTTGTCTAATGGGTCTTTCTTTGTCAAGTGTTATCCCTCTTTGTCCACACTTTTTGTCCTGTTATCGTCTCATACATCTCTTCTGTTTATTTGTCTATTTCCTATTTACATTGATCATCATATTGTTAAAAGCTTTTTCATTGTGACTTCACTATTCTTCTTTGGTTCGAATCACGAGTTGTTGAATACTAACAAAAAATGAAGAACAAAAAATACGGAATTACCGTATTCTACAATCAAAACATATGAATTGGGTTATTCCTTAGCCTAGTGTCCATATCCAAGGATTCTCTAAATTAATCATTCCTTAGCAAGTACATATCTTTTCTCCTTGCATTTATGTATATGCACGACTTATGCAGCTGCAAGGTCGCCAACAAAACTAAGCATTCATGATTATAACTGAGTAAGGCTTTTAACAGCGACAATTACGACCTTCAGGTACAAAAATTGACTTAAGTCGAAACAAGATCAAAAGCAGTGAACGTTTTATCACAGATCTCATAACATTAAAAGACAGAAAACAGTTTGATAAAAACCATATTAACAATCTTTACCAGGGATCCGAATTTTCGAATTTCAAAACTTTTTCGATCATAACACGACACGTTTAGATATCCTTTTTGGAAATTTACGTCAATTTTAGTAATGGTTAGAGTTTTAAATAGTTAAAATAGTAGTTTTACTGGTTTGAAGAGATATAAAAAGATTTGTAGATCAATACACGTGGAGATTCTGTAACCTTAGACCGTCTAATCATAACCTTAGATATGTCAAAATGGTTAGTAATGGTTAGTAATGCCTCAAACAGGGGAATTTTTGACGGGAACTAAGTATGAGCTCAAGATTATTTGAGTACCCTGGATGATGTCAAATAACAAGTAAGGCGGGCAATATAATAAACCCGGGTATTAGATTTTGTTGTGATTGCTCTGAAAGTATGTGGAATTTTTAACAATAAAATATGCATATAGTTGAAGAATCTTCGAAGCATATACATGATATATGCACACCAGTGAAATTAATTTTAGAATATGAAGTAAATGGGAAGGAATTCCTTGTGGGGAATGTAGTTTGAATGGGGAAATGTAGTTAAGTAATTTTAAAAAACAGAGAGATAGTAAATAGTGTAATGGTTTTCCTAAAGTGGTAGAAGGACTAGAAAAGAGTGGCTGGATAGATCAAGAAAGCAGAAGAGACGGATGTATGTTAGGTTAATTGGCATTCCGTATCAGATGAACTATTGTTTTAATTACAATATCAAGATTAATTGTTGCCGGAGTTTCAGTCCCAAACTATTAAGAAGTCACATGAACAGATCCTAAATTTAGACTATGTGGTCACATGATGTTGAATGATTGGAAACATCCAGCACGGAATTATAGGGTTCACAGTTTTAATAAGGTAAAAGGTTCTTCTATAGTTTTCAAAGTCAAGAGAGCATTAGAGAAGCAGAGTATTCATCATGGTCACTGGAGTATTATATAATTAGAGGATTTGGGAACGTCGATCTGATCGGTACAGGTGATATAGGACTGGAAATTAGAGATAAGTAATTTAGCACTCGAGTTGGAAGTATTTAGTAGGACATAGGCACTTATCTAAATAGTGGGAGTAGGTAGATGGTTTTCCCAGAGGAGCCACAGATGTTTTACAGAAGGGAAGGTTTTTAAAGTTTATATATTAATAGATTAATAGATTACATTGTAGTATGCTGTAGATATTCTCATGTGCAGTCTTGTCTTCAAGATTGTAAAATGGTACTAGAATTCGTACTGAGGTAATAGAGTGTGTAGCTATTTCATAGTGAAGGATATTATCAATGTATAGACAATGGTATATAGTAAATCTATAGTAGTCTTATTTAAAATTCTTTTATTTAATTTGATTTAATTTTTTTAATTTTTGCCAAAATTAAAATATTCAAGTTTTTTTTTTCTGCCGAAAATGAATGGTTATTTACAACTATTTTTAATACAGATAGAAAAAGAGGAAGGAAACAGAAGAGATAGAGAAGGGACAAGGGGATATATATGAAAAGATAACTGTACAGTATCCTTACCCAATAAAATAGGTCGTGCTCTCCAAATAAACCAAAACTTTTTAAAGAAGACCCATAAGAAGAGAAGTAAAAGATTATGTGTGAAGGGAGCCTCTAGATGATTAATTAAGAATCTTATATTACATGATATATACCTGTCTACTTTAAAAACTCTATTCTATTCGGGTTCTTCAATCAGTCTTGAAGAACCGTTCAAACTATCTTAATAATATCAAGTGGCAGCACATCATAGGTATTTCGTCCTCATATGGAGATTTATAGGTTTTGGGGCTGATTAGAGGGTAGAGTTTGGTTTAGCGATTATTTAACTGTATTGGTGGTTGGTCTAGGGACGAGACAGATAGGAGGAGACAGATAGGAGGAGACAGATAGGACGAGACAGATAGGAGAGACAGATAGGACGAGATAGGCTAGAGGATATGATAAAGTAGAGTGTGTAGATGAGTAGAATATAAGGGAGAGAGAGATACTATGGCTTCACTATCTATGGTCTTGGTAGATTAGTAAGAGATTCACGTGAAACAGAATCACGTGAATAAAATCCTTACACCCATACATAAGGCGATGAGATATAGAGGACAGAAGAGGAGGAACAGCCAGTTAACCATCAGGTATAGAAGTCCATCATTCTTTTATCTAGTGACTCATAGAGACATCGGAGGACTCGGGACGAGGAAAAGGACGGACTCGTTCCTCGTCCCTCCCTCCTCGTCCCTCCCTCCTCATAGAACCTCATGGAAAATTCTCTCCCTCTTCGCAGTATCACAAATCAGAAATCAGAATTAACCAACTTACCACACAATGGTTAAAGATACAAAATTCTACGATCTCTTAGGAGTCAACACTTCTGCATCCGAAACAGAACTTAAAAAAGCTTATAGAAAGGCAGCGCTTAAATATCATCCAGATAAAAATCCATCACCAGAAGCAGCTGAAAAATTTAAAGACATCTCAACTGCTTATGAAGTGTTATCAGATGATCAAAAAAGAGATATTTATGATCAATATGGAGAAGAAGGACTTAACGGAGGTGGACCAGGAGGTATGGGAGGTATGGGAGCAGAAGATATCTTTTCCCAATTCTTTGGAGGAGGATTTGGTGGTATGGGAGGTCAACAAAGAGGACCTGCTAAAGGTAAAGATATCAAACATTCTATTAGTTGTACATTAGAAGAATTATATAAAGGTAGAACCGCCAAGTTGGCGCTTAATAAAACCATTTTATGTAAAAGTTGTGAAGGTAGAGGTGGTAAAGAAGGTAAGATTAAACAATGTTCAAGTTGTCATGGTCAAGGTATTAAATTAGTTACCAGACAAATGGGACCAATGATCCAAAGATTCCAAACTACTTGTGACGTTTGTAATGGTACAGGAGATATTTGTGATGCTAAAGATAGATGTACAGTATGTAAAGGTAAGAAAACTCAGAGCGAAAGAAAGATTTTACAAGTTCATATTGACCCAGGAATGAAAGATGGTCAAAGAATTGTATTTAGTGGAGAAGGTGATCAAGAACCAGGTGTAACCCCTGGTGATGTCATCTTTGTTGTAGATGAAAAACCTCATAATCAATTTAATAGAAAGGGTAATGATTTATATTATGAGTGTGAAGTTGATTTATTAACTGCTTTAGCAGGTGGTGAAGTTAATTTCAAACATGTTAGTGGAGATTATATTAAATTTGAAATTTTACCAGGTGAAGTTATTTCTCCAGGTATTAGTAAAGTTATTGAAAATCAAGGTATGCCAGTTTATAGACATGGAGGTAGAGGTAATTTATTTATTAAATTTAGTGTAAAATTCCCAGAAAAGGGATTTGCTGGAGAGGATAAATTGAAGGAATTAGAGAAGATTTTACCACCAAGAGCTAAACAAGTTATTCCAAAAGGATCAGAAGTTGATGAATGTGATTTAGTTGATGTTGATCCATATAAGCATCAAAGTAGTAGAAGAGATGCTTATGAGAGTGATGATGAGGAGGGTCAAGGAAGTGGAGTACAATGTCAATCTCAATAGGTGTATAGAGAATAAAGGAGAGAGAAAGAGTGGGGGGAGAGTAGGCAGGTAGACAGTAGATAGACATTAGAGTGTAGGTAGACAGACAGTGTATGTAGACAGACAGTGAATTCGACCCTCTACACTATGTACCATCAGACCCTACAGAATCTCCCCTCCAAGTCCTGTGTTAACATGGTATTCTACCATCAATCCCTTCATATCAATCCTCTAACAAGATCTGTAATCCAGTCCATTGTTCAGTCTCAGTGATCAATACCCCCATATTGCTTGTATTCCTCTCCCCTACTTCCCTGTTTTTCGTTTCTATATTATTCTATATTCTATATATCTATTACTAAACCATATCTCATTATAATGTCATTCCCAGATTAACTAGAGAGGCACCACCTCTCCATTCTCTCCCCTTCTCCATCCTCTATCTTCTCTCCCCTTCTCCATCCTCTATCTTCTCTCCCCTTCTCCATCCTCTATCTTCTCTCCCCTTCTCCCCCCTCTTCTCTCCCCTTATTCTCCATCCTCTCTCTCCATCTTCTCCGTCTCTCTTCTCCCCCACACAATGTAAATCAATATTAAATCACTTAATATACTCAACACCCCCATAAACGTATAACAACCTCCTAACCCCATTTTTTCAGTCATTTGTGATAATACACCAACCCCAAGAGCTGCAAAAAGACATCTGGATAAATTCACAAGTGATACAGAAGTTGATGCTTGATTTGGTTGTAAATCAACCAAGACTGTCGTACAAATTGAAATAGTTGATGTAGAGCCATAAGAGATCATTATAGTAGAGATAATGATGGAAGCAATGTTTTGTTCAAACTGTAAACACCACCCAAAAATAATACTCCCAAAACAGATGAGTATACATGGTACAGCACATACTTCAATTCTTGACTTTAGGACATTCATTTTTGGAGGATTTGGTATATCTTTATACTTTTCATCATACTTCCTTTTATGAACCCTATATGACCAGTTAAGTAATCTTCCAGATACCATTGATCCAAGGAAACATGCTACACCTTGAGGAAGGTACATATATCCAACTTTCATAACAGAATAATTATATCCATCACCTTCTAAAAGAGAAAGAGAAGTAAGTACCATAGACCACAAAGCAAATTTTAGAGCAAAAGGAATAAGAACAAGAACAACCTGAAGATTTCCTAACATTTTAAAAGAACTTAAAATATCAAGTTTTGAAGGAGGTACTAATGTTGGAGTGTCCTCAGTCAATTTCCGTTTATAGTGATTTAAAAAAAAGATTGGGGCAACACAGAACCATTTTTTTGGTTTTATGGTACCATTTCCAACAATCAGTCTTGTTGTTTCAGGTAAAACAATAATTATAAAAAGAGCGGTAATGGCACTACCTATAGCTAAAAATATGAAAATACCTCTCCAACCATAAGAATCGATTAAAGCAGCACCAATGACTCCACCAAAGGCATTACCTGTTAACTGCATCCCTGCTACCATCCCAACAAACCCACCACGATCAGCTACAGTACAAACATCACCAGAAATACCTGAAGAAATTGCGATGGTTGGGGCTATAGCACTGGCTTGAACACACCTTAAAACCGTTAAAAGCCAATAGGTATTGGTCCTTGCTAAGGCTATACAGATACCTGTGTAGGATATTACAGAGATGATAATAACAGGACGTTTCCCAAACCTATCAGCTAAACTACAAGAGAAGGTTGGCATTATACCTTGAAAGATTAAGTAAGCAACGATACTTAAATCGGCTATAGATCTTGAAACGTTGAACTTTGATTCGATCGTTGGAACTGCAGGGAACCATATAGGACTGGAGATGGTACTCCACCATCCTATTAAGGATAAAAGGATCATTAAGACATATTTTTCACGAGGAGTGTAGATGGTAAAAGGGTAAGATTTTTCATTAGTTCTTTCGTGAGATAGATCGGTTTGATCTTGTTTTTGATGAGGTTTTTTTGTCATTTAAGAAATAACAGATGATTTTGAATGTTTGAGAATTTTCAGATTGTGAAAAGGAAGGATATTGATGGATTTATAACTGATATAAGATAAGAGATTTACGCAAGATTCAATGCCGTTCGCGATGTCGGATAAAGGGAGTGGTTGCAAAATGAGTCACGTGAGTGAGGATAAATGAGAAGGCAAGACGGGTATAAGAGAGCCGGGACTAGGGGGAACCAAGGGAAGGGAGGGCAGATATTGGATATCAGAACAGAGACGATAACAAAGACGAGAACAGAGAGCGGCCTTGGATCTGTGACACTCCTATCGCTCTTTCACAGTTGCTACATGACACATCTCATGACACATTTTAGACCTCGTGACAGTAAACCTTAATATCGGCCGAGGAACCTGTGACTACCTTTCTTTTCTCTCCCACCCTTCTCTACTTCTACAACTCTTCTCTATAACGTGTATTACCAGATACTATATAACATGAGACTCATTAGGGTATCATTTCTCCTTTGGATGATTATATTTCCTTGCAGGAGGATTCTTAGGCGTAGATATCATAAAATTAATTTCACTATTACCTTTTGAAGAAACTGTTTTCTGTCTTTTATATGTAGGACTTGAAAAATCATCAGATTCCTTTTCATGATAATTAGGTGGATGATTCGAGATCATTGATGCAGGATATTGACTCTGAGATGGTTGAGTTGGAGGTGATGTTACGTAATAATGATATTGTTGTGGTGGGTAATAAGGTCCTGGTGGAAAGGTTTGATTTGGATGTGGAGGTGGAGGAGGTTGATCTCCATGATAAACAATATGTTGATATTTTTGTTGATAAGGAGATCCAAGAGGTTCAGGTTTTGTAGGTGGTGGTATTGTTGGTTGACCTTGAGGTGGTACAGTAGTATAATAAACTGGATAAACTCCAGGTGGCATTGGAATTGGTTTGGGACTATGTTGCAGAGATCTTGGAATTGCAGTTGAACTTATTGGTGAATGATTCGAACTATTATTTGGAAGATCAGTCTCATCAGATCTACCTCTTCTATGAACTGAACCTGGCAGAGTTGTAGGTGATCTAACTGGTGAAACAAAATCAGAAGATGGTCTTTCACTTAATTTTTCAACTTGAGATTTTAAATCTTTTAATGAATTTTTAAAAAATTGTGGAATAACGTCATTACTTATATTCATAGATCTAGCTAAGGTTAATAATTGTAATGTAGTAGATGCATATTCATTTCTAATTTCTTCTTGTCTTGTACGTTCTTGTTCTGATCTAAATTTAAGTAACTCATTAAGAGTTTGCTCACTATATGGCCACAGAGGTTTATCACCTAAAACTTGGGATAAAGAATCATTAACAAGAATTTTCTGTTGTAGATTTGTATCAGAGTATGATTTAGAGATCATAGCAGGGGTAGTAGGGTTAGGATCAGGTACCTTCTCAGGGCTCACATCCCGGCTCGTACCCCGAGTTTCTTCATTCATTATCCTCTGAAGCGATTGAGCATTCATTGAAGATTTATGACCATAATGTTGATACCTTGATCTTTCAATATTAAATGATTTTATATTAGGTAATAAATTCGTAGGACTATCACCTTTCTCTTTATCTTCATCATCTGATAATTGAAATTCTTTTTTTCGTATTTGATACGGATCAGCCATTAGATTCATAGATATCAGATTATATGTAACATAGAATTTCAACGAATGAATACTTTTGACAATTCGATTGGGTTATATATATATATCAAAAATTACTTAATATGGAAAAGACATTACTTGCATATACCCGCAGATACAACTTTCCTATTTAGGTAAAGAAAGTGGATTTCGGTAAACACACTCCCCACTTTTATTCCATTTTAAACCTATTTCGAAGTATTATATTATAACCGATGAGCTTAACCTGTAATATCAGTGCATGAAACGAATACCATGAAAGAAAATCAGACTACACGTTGAGTGGTACGATATCAAAGTTAGAGTAGAAAAGGTTAAAGGTAAGACGCGAGAACAGGGCTGCCACCCTGACTGTCAGACTCTGTCTTGGGACTAGCGTGGGACTATCCTAGGACTTATATTTGACTGTGCTATGTCTTTGCTGTCTCCTATTATTAATACAATAGTTAATTTCCCCATCAGTAATATTCTATCATTACAATAGTAAATACGACATTAGACGTGCGACATTTAGTTACGAAAGGTTTAAGTTTTGAGATCTTCAACTACAAAATTGCCGTTTTAAGTTAAGTTTTTTTATTAAAAAATATTAATTTCATTGCTAGTGTGTGTTAGACATCGGATTTAAGATTAAGTTAGAGAAATCATGTGCTAAGTCCGTCAAGTTCGGATCCGAAAATGATACTTGTATAAGGTGTATGGTGTGTGATGTATATGGTGAATGTCGTTTATATCGTTAATGTGCGTTTTATGTCGTTAATGTGAGTTTTATGTCGTTAATGTCGTTTCCATGTCGTGAATGTCGTGAATGTCGTTTTCTCCTCTTACTCAACAAATCAGAGCCTACATACATAATTTCTTTTGCAGCAATAGAATTGTCCGTAAATACATAACCTTTGAACTTCTATTGACCGAATTAAGAAATTAGCAAAGCTTAATTCTCTGGTAGGGAATTATGACCAGGGTTAAAAACAGCTAAGTGATGTCAAACGTCTATGATTTTATCCAGGCCCATAGACCCCTCTGAATCTGAAGAATCTGGATTAAGGAACAAGGGGGAGGGGGATCCCAACAAAAGGGAGAGCGTGGGGGAGAGACGAAAGGGGTGAGGATGAGAAGTATGATAATGACGGGGAGGATGAGGGGGAGAACAAGTAGGAGTCAGGTGAGGTGAGAGGAATCAGGAGGGAGAAAAGGAAAAAAAGTAGCACGAAGAGATAAGGCGGCGAAAAGGGAAAGGAGAAAGGCTGAGGCCCCTGAACATCTACCTTATCCCCCCTCAAGCGCAGTAGACACAAGTCCCCCTCGTCCCGTTCCCCTCGTCTCCCCTTCGCACTGACCTGAGTATTTCTAGTACCACAGCCAAATAGCCAAATAGCCAAATAGCCAAATAGCCAATAGCCAACTCATGGCAGATCCAATAATTATAGGAATTAGTGGACCCTCTTCTTCAGGAAAAACCACCGTTACCAAAAACCTAGTAACCCTCTTTAACTGGAATGTCGTACATCAAGATGATTTTTATCTACCAGACGATCAAATCCCCATAGACCCCACAACCAATGAGCAAAACTGGGACCATCCTGACGCCATTGATTTCAATAGATTCATAGACTATATAAAGAAGCTTAAAACCGGAGAGAAAATAGAAGAAATTAGAACTTTTGAACCCGAAGCGGATTTAATAATTAACTCCGCTGAAGATATAGCGGAATTAAGGTCTAAACTCCACGAGTTAAATAAACCAGTAATTATTGTAGACGGATTTATGTTATTTCATAACTCCGCTCTTGCAGACTTATTCGATCTTAAACTCTTTTATCATTCTACGTACTCTTGTCTAAAGGCCAGAAGGGCCAAACGTAAAGGGTACTCCACTGTAGCAGGATTTTGGGTTGACCCACCAAGTTATTTTGATGATTATGTTTGGCCTGCTTATGTCAAGTTCCATAGTCAGTTGTTTGTAGACGGAGATGTTAATGGGGAGTTAACACTGGAAGCAAAAAAGGCGGGGATAATGGATTTTAAAAATGATGATACTAGCGGAGTTAAGAATATGGTAGAATGGACTGTAGATAGGATTAGAGAGTGTATAGAGAATAGAGAATAGATAATAGAGAAGGAGAGGAGAAGAGCCACCATATGCGTAAATAACCAGGCTTCTGTAAATTTCTTTGTCTCTATAGTCTAAAGTTAGATCTTCGAAGTAGGGTAGAATTGGGGCCTTCTTGACCTGTTCTTAGGCCCTCTTGAACTGGCTGCAGACCTGGCTGTAGACCTATCCGTTGACTTGTCCGTAGACCTTGCTATAGACTTCTTCATAATCTCCTTGGTAATCAGTTCCATAATCTGTATCTCTAAGATCCAGTAAACTCAGCTTTGCAGGAACTCCAGTTACACCATAAGATCTTATGATAGAGAAGATGACTCGGTCAGAGAGAACCTCTGTCAGAGAGTACCTCTGTCAAAGACTCAGGAGAGATTACTCTGCTAGAGAAGAGTACCATCATGATGAAGATAGAGAAAATTCATCTGATGGTGCCGGTCAGTACGATTCCCCAAAAACTCCAGCGTGGAGTCATTTGATGCTGGTGACTATTTGTATGAAGATCTGAATCCCCCTGACTACGAAAATCCGTATTCTGATGGTCCTGATAATAGCACTATCCTGTAGGGTAGATACTGTATACAGGAAAGAACGCAACTATTCAATTGAAAGACTAAAGGGCAAAAAAAAGTTATAAAACAGGAGATAAAATGCTGACAGGTAAAACTCAACGGGATGAACATCATGGAGGCAACAGACTGGTTCCAAAGGGCTTCTCAGAAGAATCTGAAATTCCAAACGGGTATAGTAGAGATGAATATGCAGGATTTCTTAGAGACTTTAGAAAATCAGACTGGAAAACTTATGGTGAATTAGTTGAGGAAGGGTCTTTTAAGGAAAATGATATCCATGGTGATAGAATGAATGATTATTATGCTGATGATGATGGAGAAGGAGATTCGGAAGATGGAGAAGATTTCGATGATGGTGAAGGGTATTCTTCTGGTGAAAATGTAGATCAGTACTCCTCTGACAATTTGGACTCATTCTCCCTGGATGAAGATATCCAGCAGTACTCTTCTGATGTAGATATGAATCAGTACTCCTCTGAAGACGGACAGTGCTCCTCCGATGACTTCTAGAATCTTCATTTTCGTTGGGTATTCCTCTTCGCTTCAAGATGATGATTTTAGTCCTAAATTAGAGCCCCCACAGAAGTTTTGGCGCCACTGTACATATTTGCTATTCTTTATGAAAAATGATTATCCAAAGGCATAGATATGGTTAACAGAACAGTAAAGTACAGAACAGTAAAGTACAGAACATGACTGGATTAGGGACCCTTTTCCCATAGCCCAAGACCAATTTAACCAACTCTCAAAGATAATCAATATGGAATCGACTACTTAACAATGATGAGGTCAATTTTCACAAAAGGAAGAGTCAACAATGGCAAGAGTTACAAACTGAAGTGCTAGTGACTTCTCTTGATTATACGTTTCCACTTTTACGACTATAAATAGTCAAAGTATCGCCCATTTATTTTAAACAACATATTAGTCATGATTTATTACCAAGAGATTTTTACAGGAGACAACATTTGTGCTGATTATTTTTTTTTTAAAATTGACCTAATTGATGATGTTATGTATGACGTTCAATGCCCACCTCCAGAAGATTATCATGATCCAAGACTGCGTCGTAATTATTTTCAATTAATCGATAACTTTCAATTGAGAGCAAAGGGAATTAAAAAAGGATTTTTCTATACTTATTATCGAAGTTATTTTAAAAAACTTACAAAGTATTTAAGAGAAAATGACCCAGAAGGGTTGGAAATTTTTAATAAAAATGCTCCTGCACTTGTGAACAATATTTATGAAAACTACGAAAAATATAGTTTTTTTACAGGACGTTCAAATACGTGGGATTCAATGCCTATTGCAATGTATGTCGATGAAGATGACGTTGCACATTTTTTGTATTGGAAACATGGTTTTAATACGGTACCAGCATAGATTTAATATACGTTTATGTACAAATTATATCATGAGCCCTGAAAATTATGATTGCAAAATCATCAAGTGGTAGCATTTCATATTAAAACACACATTTCTCTTAGACCACTCTACTCTAGAGTTGATTACATGCGTTGACACACTTCGAAATAGGATCGTTCACCCTTCACCTCTTTCTCGATCTCTCACCCTTCTCTCTACATCTCTACATCTCTTCCATTGATCATATATCGCTTGCTAGTCTGATAGAGTATCCCTCTACAGTCCCTCTACAGTCCCTTGTATGCATTTTATTCACTAAACACTACTTCTTCCCCTTCTACTTCTTCCCCTTCTACTTCTTCCCCTTCTTCTCCTTTTTACCCTTCTTTCTAACACTCTTCATCTCTTCTTCATATATCTCTTCTGCATTCTCCTTCTTTCTCTTTGCATTCTTATTCTTCACACTAACTACTCCTCCATTAACTCCCTTATCCAACTCCTTTTTATCCCATTCAGCATCTTCTGCTATAGCATACTTTTCTAACTTAATAGCATTAATCAATTCCTTTTGTTTAAGTTTTAAATCACTTAAAACTTCTTCACCTTCTTGTTGTAAATCATCATGATTAATCTCTTCAAAACGGTCTACATCACCTTCAATTTCTTTAACTCCTTCATCTTCAATTTCTGGCATTTCTTCTTCAATTGCTTTGTTTAAAATTGTTCTGAAAAATGTAGAAAATTTTCTGATTACTTTTGCAAACATTGCCATGGTTTGATTAGAAGGTAAGTTCAATTCATTAGAGATATCATCAATAGATTTATGTTGTAATCCAATAGATAAAAGGATTGCAGATTGAACAGATGAGAGAGAGAGATCAGTTTTTTGGTTGAAATAAAGTGATGCAAGGATAGGCATCATATCTACTATAACATGATAATCAAGAAGATTATTTGCATAGGAATCTAAACGCTTAAGATCAAATGGAGAGAAAAGATCATCAAGACGGTCTTTTGTGAGACGGGACCCAACTCCGTTACCGTTCCCAAATGTTCCTCTCTCTCCCTCTAATAATCCTAACCCTTGAACAGCGGTAAACTTTCTAAATTCAAATGATAATAATTGTAAAAATCTCTTTTTAAAATCACCACTGAACTCCTTTAACCATTTATCATCTCTACCTTCTAACACACTAATCATAACCGCCGTATGTTCACCAGTTAATTCATTAGGAGTTTGTCTAAGATAAACAGGAGAAAACCCGGATTTTTTCCAAAATTTATGTAATTGTGAAGTAAGTCCATATGATACTCCAAGATAATGAAGAAAATAAGGAGATTTTTCAGAAAGTTTAAGAAGAAGTGGAGGAAGAGATTTAGCATCTCTTAATTTGATATCATCTTTAAGACTTCCATTAGCAACTTCTTCATCAGTTACTCTTTTAAGAGTCTCATCATTAACATCACCTTCTCTAATATCAGTGAATTTACCTTCATAATAATCTTTTAATAATTCAATAGCTCTAGAACCATAACCCATACCAGAATATTCAGGATTTGTAGCGATTCTAACAATTCTACCACCAGAAAGTGAAGCAAAATCTTCATCTTGAAATTGTTGACTTACTAACCAAGGAATTAAATCCCCACCAGCTCTTTGACCTCTTGAAAGTGATTTTCTAACACTATCTTTTGAGATTTCACCTTCTAAAGCCAATTGAATTACACAAAGAGGATCAGGAATTCTATTATCATTACCAATTGGTGGTAATAATACAAACAATTGATGAGCTGGTGCATCACTCATTAATTGTAAATCATTTGGTGAATTCTTATAATGAGAAGATACATAAAGGGCCATCATTTTTTGAAGAAAGGCTTCAGAAACTGGATGATAAGAGAAGAGGGTATCACGGTTTACATAAAAGAGATTACATTCACTAGGGTGTGGGGTACCTTTAGTGAATTTATGTTTAGAAAGTGATACATCTAAACAAAGAAGTTTATTAAGCCATTTTTCAACTGGATCTCCTGGAGCGTATCTGATTGGTTCATCAAGGACGACTTCTTTAAGACCACGAACTGAATCACCAGGTTTAACTGATTGATCTCTAAGTTGTTGGATCAATTTCAAACTTAATGATCTACCTGTACCTTCATACCCATTAATGGTAGATGACATAAATACAAGATATGGTCCCATCAACTTCTTTACAATAGGTAAAGGAATAGCAGCAGCTTCATCAATTACCACCAATTCGGCTTGTCCCAAATATTTATAATCTTGAGGTTGAATATATTGAATCACTTGTCTATGATCTCTTTTAACATCGACTCTAACAATTGCATTATTAAACGCTGAACTTGTAGATTGAATGATGTCATAATCTAAATGTTCAGAATACCCTAAAGCATCAAATCCTTTGAACACAAATTCAAAAAGGGTTTTAAGATTTTCTGGTGATGGTGATGTTACATAAATATTAGAGTATCCTTGACTAATAGCTGCTGCCATAGAGATTCCAAGAGCTGCAGATTTACCTCTACCTCTACCGGCCGTAAGAGTTACAGTATTATTGAGGTTCTTTTCAGAGATGACATCTATAAATGTAAGAATAGCTTCTGCTTGATTTACAGTCTTAGAGAGAGAAACTAAAGCTCCTGCAGGTTCTACATCAGCCAAACTCTCCTTAAGGTCCAGAAGTTCCTTTTCTCTACCTCCATCATCATCTTCTACTGGCTTTGGTCTGACATTTCTACCCCCACTTATTGGTAAAACATTCAACTCATCATCTACAACTAAACAATTCTCATTACTACCCAAGGACAATAAGAACCTCTCGTTAAATCTGGCAACTACATCATTATGTGCTTCAGTCCTATACCTACTATGAATATCCATACTCATGGTATATAACTGTTTAAGTGATGTCATACTCTTTAATAAAATCACCACTAATCCACCACCTTCAACAGTCTCTACAGTCCTGGCAAGTAAGTTAGGGGTCAATCCTTCGAAATCTTGTAAAACACACATCCCATAAGTATTCCCCAAGACTTTTTCAGTCTCTTTATAATAAACATATCTGATGTTCTGATTGGATATAAATGCTTCAAAAGGATCTTGTTCATTGACTTCTCTGATACCTCTTTTGATATCTTTTTTGATTTTGGCTTCTCTCTTTTGTCTATGGGAAGTAAATCCTAATAATTTTTTTTTATAAGCCCATAGAACGGATTTATTCATTTTTAAGTCTGCTGACATCATTAGATAGTGAAGATTTGGGAGCTGATTTTTGGCATGGTCACCAACGATGAAGAAGAAACTTCTTTGTTTATCCTGGACTCCATTACGAATAAGGGCCGGGATTCTTGAATCAATTGCTTTCTTTGGCATGTTGAGTGAAAAATTTAGGACTGAGATGAGATGAGGTAGGTATCACGTGAGGGGGTAGCGATGAGGCGGTCACGTGAGAGATGGAGACAATGAGAAGGAGAGAAGATATAGTATATAATGGAGAGTATAATAGGTTACATAATCTGGTCCAGATAGATTGGGAAGTCAGTGCCCCCCCTCTCTCCCCTTGTCTCTCCCCTTGTCTCTCCCTTCAGTCTCTACCACCGTACCACCTCTTGTACCCCCTATTTCCTCTACAAGCCCCTCTACTAGCTACCCCTGTATACTCCCCTCTTCCTTCTCCTGTTCCTCTCTTCCTTATTCCTCTTTTCCCTTCTCCTCTCTCCCCTAATCCTCCCTTCTCCTCTCTCCCCTGTCTCTCGCTCTTCTCGCCCTAGCCTTCTCGCCCTAGCCCTGCTCGCACCACTCGCTCCGCTCGTGGTGCCTCTTTTTGCAGCCATTACGCGCTTGTACTTCTACCAACCACAAACATGGCAAGACCAAAAGGATCCCGTAACAGATCAAAAACTTCCAAATCCCACCAAAAAAGAAAAGTCAACAAGGCCAAACCAAAAAAATTGACCCTCATCAATTCAACAGCCGACCAATTCCAAAGAGACGGTGAAGACGAATTCTCAGATTTTGCACCCACTCAAGATCTTACCCCAGTCCAAGTCCAGACTCCTGTTGAGGCCCCAAGTGACCCCCACACTCTCCCACCACCAGATCACTCCCAATTACCAGATCAATCCCCAGCACCTAAGGTCAAAGTTGCTCCAAGATCAGGACACCAATTCAAAGTTGGTCCTGAATTTCTTGACACAATGATCCACCGTAAAATCTTCTGTACCCCTGCCCCTCTGTCCCTGTCCTCTCTGCCATGTCCTTCTCCCTCTCCCTCTTCCCTGTCCCCCGTTATCCCCCTTATCTCTGCAAGAATCGACCGAGGATTCGACCTCATCAACTCCGAATGGATCGGTTATAAACGTAACTACTTCACTCTCGTTTCATGTTTCGAATTCTTAGACCAACCAAGATCAATCTTCTTCACTCATAAATTTCATGTTCTTGATGATAATAAATCACCTCTTAATATCAAATGCTTTGCCATTAGATTAACCAGCGAATGCTGTGAAAATGATATTGGGGTTTCTTTAGTTCAACATACTTCAAAACGTGATAGAGGACCACAATACCAACCACCAGTTTTCGCCGTAATTAGTGGAACTCTACCACCTCATGATATCATCAAGGCTTCAGCAAATATTCGTAATGATGCAAAGATTCAAGAACTTGATAAGCTTTTTTATGTACCTGATAATGAATTGGTTGATGCAGGTAATGGGATTATTTCAACTTATCCCGATAGTAGAGTTTCAACGGTTGCAAAATATGAAAGAATGCAATTTTCAACAGCGGTTAATTATCGTAAACCAGCATTAGTAAATAGGCATTTTATACTTAGAGTAGAATTATTAGGAGTTCTTGAAGATGGTAGTTATACAATCGTAGCAACAACAGAAACTCCTCCATTAATTGTAAGAGGTAGATCACCATCAAATTATAATTTTACAAAAATGACCGTACCAAGACCTTCAAATTTGATTAGTGAAGAGTTGATGGTTGAAAAATGTAGAGAATTAGTTAATTTATTTAGACAAGCGCCAGAAGAAATGATTTCTGATGAAGTCAAGGGGTATTTAGAGGTCTTAAGGGGGATGATTGTGAATAGGGAAAGAGAAGAAGAAGAAGAAGGAGAAGAGGAAGGAGAAGAAGAAGAAGAAGAAGAAGAGACCGAGGAAGAAAGGGAAGACATACACGGGTCTCTTAAGATCTCACCTCATTCTCTTAGAATCTCATCTCCTGATCAGTTTCTGGAACTTCCTGATTTGTTTTTAGATATGGAAGAGTTGGATTATGATAAGGAGAATTTTGGATTTGATTTTAAAGACGGAGGGGATGATGGGAGAATTGAAAGGAGAGTTTTGGGAGAGATTAATTAGGAGAAGTGAAAGGAGTAGGAGGGAGGATGAATTAGGTTGGGGAGGGGGGGGGAGGGTGTATAAGTAAGTAGAAATAAAAGTGAAAAAATAGAAATAAAACACACTCTAGTAGACAATACTCTGATGAGCTTTAAGAGACAGTAGAGACAGTAGAGACAGTAGAGACAGTAGAGACAGTAGAGACAGTAGAGACAGTAGAGACAGTAGAGACAGTAGAGACAGTAGATACAGTAGATACAGTAGAGACAGTAGAGACAGTAGAGACAGTAGAGACAGTAGAGACAGTAGAGACAGTAGATACAGTAGATACAGTAGAGACAGTAGAGACAGAGAGACACTCCTCTATGGCACCAGTCATACTCCTGAATTTCATGTACACATCATAGAGGCACTAATCTAGTCCCTTCAATGTGGTCACTTCAGTCCAGTCCCTCCAGTAGTCTCTCAGTCTATCCCTCCAGTAGTCTCTCAGTCTATCCCTCCAGTAGTCTCTCAGTCCAGTCCCTCCATTAGTCCCTCAGTCTATCCCTCCAGTAGTCTCTCAGTCCAGTCCCTCTATCCTCAGTCTATCCCCAGCTATCCTCAGTCCCTCACATCACCACCTCCTACCTCACCCTTCTCAATCTTCGCATTTTTCACCACCACCATGTTATTCTTTAGCTTCTTTAAAACTCTTGTAGATCAAGAAGTAACAGTCGAATTAAAAAACGATATGGAAATTAAAGGAGTCTTGAAATCAGTAGACCAATTTTTAAATTTGAAATTAGACAATATCTCCTGTACAAATGATATCAAATATCCTCACCTAAATTCAGTGAAAAATTTATTTATAAGAGGATCAACAGTTCGTTATATTCATATGAGTCCAAATGCCGTGGATTGTACTTTGTTACAGGATGCATCTAGGAGGGGTATGTATATGATAAGGAAGGGGATAAGGCGGGACGGGGCCCAAGGGACCTCCGACTGTTCTCACCAGCACCAGACACCAGACAGTACTAACATTTTTAGAAGCAATTCAAGCTGCAAAATAATATGTATTATAGAATATACGATGAATGTACAAGTGGGGACAGGGTAGGAGAGAGACAGGGAGACGGGGGCAGGAGCAGGAGCAGGAGAGAGACAGGGCAGGAAAAAGAGACAAGAGAAAAGAAGGGAGGACCTGAGGTTTTCGTCACCTGAAATTGGCTCAATTATTTTGCTCTCGGTCTCTTGCTGCTGTGGATCTGTGAATCTGGCACTTGAACTCTGACACTCTGGAACTCTGACACTTTGGAACTCTGACACTTTGGAACTCTGTGGTCTCTCTATTTCTCATGCTTTCTTTGCTTCTCCCCATACCCCTCGACTCTCTTCTCTCATTTCCCTTCTGCCTTCCTCTTTCCCTTCTGTCTTCCTCTTTTCTCTTATGATTTAGTCTTCGTTTCTTTTCTCTCTAAATCTTATCTTTACAAATCCCCACTCCTCTCGTCTATTTTGCGAGTTAAATACAAAATTGCTTTATAAAATACAAATATATCCGTCAATCAGTCTACAGAAATCTTTTTACCTTAAAAAAACAACTCCAAAATAAGATATTCTGCTTTATCTAAATCTAAATGAGACTCAAATATCACAAAACTTCAATCGTATGTTTCTCACTGAATACGAGCATTTTTCACTTCAAACTGCTCCCAGTAAAACTTTAAAACCATATTAACCTATTTAAATTTTATTTAATCATTTTCCAGTCCTCTATGGCTCAAAATATTGCTTTAAAAAAATCAATCACGTGACTTTAATCAACTCCTTTATGGGACGCGATTTTACTCAATAAAA
The DNA here is from genome assembly GCA_030555785.1 of Yamadazyma kanchanaburiensis. Classification (NCBI taxonomy): domain Eukaryota; kingdom Fungi; phylum Ascomycota; class Pichiomycetes; order Serinales; family Debaryomycetaceae; genus Yamadazyma; species Yamadazyma kanchanaburiensis. The sequence goes on along the minus strand of JANIVJ010000043.1, from coordinate 45,175 downwards.
TGCTGTGATGGCTTTTGGTAGAAGCGCACTGACCGTGTACTTTTCATTTACTATTACAATTGAAGTGTCCGGTTCGATTCCTGCGGTCGAGAATTAGATGATTCGAGTAATCAATCATTCTGTTTTCAGCAATGAGTAGCATTATCACTGGAGGGAAGTAATTCAGCACAGTAGGCTACCCGTAGTGGAGGCGAAGCGGATGGCATTTCGTTGGTTATATAGTAGAAGTTGAGTATCTAGTGAGGCGACTCCGTATTTTTTTAGTTACTTTTAAGGCTGAAGATCTGTAGGTTTTTTCAGGAGAGGACAGTAGACAGGGACAGGATAGAGGCACTACATATCTTTCTCCTTCAATTTCTATTTTCTCCATTTCACTAACTCGTCTCTAACAGTAAATAAAAAATACCCCAATAACCCTACACAAAAACATCCACTTATTATCACATCTTTAAAATTCTCTGAACTCTCCTTCCCTATAACCTTCACCATTCCATACCAGGCTATATAACTAGCTATAATACATTGGGTACAATACATAAATACCTTCTCCAGAGAAATTGATACCCCATTTTTACGATAAAAATTAATTATGTAAATACCACAATAAAAGATTCTAATTGCCATATTTAAACTATTAGTAAGGATTAAACCATATATACCAAATTCAAAATGATTTGTAAATATATACATAAGACCTAAAATCACTACACTAACTACAGACATAAAATAAGAATATCTCTTTGTTTCTTCAGCATTAGAAGCTGCAGATACAAATGCTTCAAGTACACCATTAAAAGCTAAAAGTGGGATATAATTAAAATAATAAGGAATCAAATCAAATAATTCAGTATTTAACCAAATTGATGATTTCCCTCCTAATAAAAATTTCAATAAAAATGAAGAATTAAACGAACCTGCTACAATAATAAGTAAAGAAAGATTAAGGTAGAAGATTAATAAGTATTTTATAGTTTTTATCGATTCATTTTTTAAAGATCTAGTGAAAGATAATCTTACACTTTCTTCTATAGGATTAAATAAGAGTCTTACTATGATTGAACCATAATTATTCATCACCGAAAACACTCCTTTTTCTTGTGATGAGAAGTACCCATTTACTAAGAATTTATCACCTTCAGTAAGTAATTGTTTAAAGATCATTTGAATGAAGGAAATTCTCCAAAAATTCAAAACTTCTTTATCGAAATACTTGTCATCTTCAAGTGGTTTTGGAATCAACAGAAGTTGGAGATTTGATAAATCAGAGATATAAGATATAAATAGACTTAAAGAATAAGATAATTGACCTACTGCGAATCCTATTAATACCAAGTCAGGATTTCCTTGACTTTGATAAATAATTAAAACTGATACTATACATCTTATAAACACCGCAATTCCTTCAGATTTACTTCTTTTTTGAAAATTTAAAGCGTATTGATTCACCTCGTAAATTGGTTCAATTGCTAATTCTAAAAGAGTCAGAAGAAAGAAGAAAAAGAGGGAGAGGGTAGGTATGGACTTCTGGGACCAAAATATGACCCCACCAATTGGGAATCCAATCACCAATGAAAATATACTGACATTAATGATTGACTGGTAAGTTTGCAGCAACAGATTTCTAGGGGAAGTTCTTTGAATTGAAAGCCGAAAAGCCTCTCTACTGAAGAATAATGTAGTGGAGTATAGAAACTCAAGGTATGAAGCTGTACCGAACAATTCTGGTGATACTATACGGACGAGAAGTTGATTGAGAATAAAAGTTAGGAGTTTGGAGAAGATTTGGGTGAGCATTAGTAGGGAAGCTCCTCTGGTGGGGGAATGAGAGCCTTGTGGGGTTGGCAGACTATTTGCAGTCTCTGACAGAGCCTCCAGAATTGGCTGGGGTACTTCGGGGGACAGCTTTTCCAGGGACATTGACTTGGTGTTCTTTAGCTGCGAACGATAAGGCCGAGATGAGGAAATGGAGATTTGGAGTTTGCAGACAAATTGTATAAGAGGAGAGGGATATAGAGGGGAAGTGTTCTAATAAATGTTGATTAGGGGAATACAAAGAGTTTGATGAGGGAAAGATGGGAGTTGGGAAAGGAAAAAAATAAATAAGTTTTATTGGGGATTTAATGGATATTTTTGGAGAATTTGTACTAAAAAATTGAGAGGACACGACCGGGAAGATGCAGGACAAGAGAAGGTAAGGGACTGGGCCAAGAGAAAGGAGCTTACTGGCTGCAAACGTACAACTCTTCTTCTTTTAATAGACTAGCTATTATTCTCTAGATAGTTTGTAACAGCCCCAAAAGTATCATCCAGCTTTTTATTTGTGAATTCTTTTAACCTCTCTTTACAGAGTGACTGTCAAATGATCAAAATTTCAAGCCTTGAAGATAATAAAAACATACTATATTACTCTACTTACTTATGGATGATGTTTTCGTTTGTGGTAGCTCATACATCCGTTACCTTAGTCACTTTGATTTCATCTCTTCCAAAATCTTCAACAATTCTTCGACAAAAGTGTACTGATAATTATTACAAGGACTACCACAAAATCTCATTAACAAGAAGAAACCTGAAACTCTAGACACATCTCTATATCTCAAGGTCATAGTCCCACAATCACATAATTCAATAGCATCGCTTTTTTGATTAGATATCCAGTAATAATTATACTTGAATTCTAAAACCCTATCAAGAAACTCCTCTACAAGTTTCTTTGATTTTTCATTAGATTCAAAATCTTTAAATTCGAAAAAGTCAAGGAAGACATAATCACCCGGAGCCAAATTTTTCTTTTTTTTAGAATTCCATTTGATAAGATTTGCTTTCACCATATATAACGACTCTAAATCATTCATTGGATAGTAGTCTTGTAGAACAACAGGTAAATCGTCTTTTGTATCACAGATGAGGTTATCGGTCATTTGGGGGATCCCCAAGGTTTTGTACTTGTGAATCTTTTCTGCTAGAATTAACTGATAATGTTCATTCAATTTGAGGGATTGGGTGCTAATTTGACTTTTATGGAGATTTATTAGATAATTGGATGATTCGGTGAAGTCCATTCTTTGTTCCTGTGTTTCCTTATCGAGTGCTTTATGAAATTTCCTCAACCTCTTTCTAAAAGATTCAGGAACTGATTGATTTACATCATCATCAAAAAGACGAATGAAAAGGAATGCTGCAAAAGTAGCTTGGAGAGTAATTTTATAATCTCTATTTTTAACTATGCGGTAGTCAAATTTATAATCAACCAGAATATCAGAGTCTACCTTTTCAATATTGGTTATGAAAATACTAGTATAGAAATCAGTCACCAAAACATTGGGACATAAACTTGAATGATGTTTTAGAGCTTGAGAGATAATATTTTGTAATCGTTCATCATCAATAAAACTTTCATCAAAATTTTTGAAAAGACTCGAAAATTCGGAATTTTTAAGCTCTACATTAATCAAGGGTATACCATTTCCATTTTTATCTGGAATTTTTATAACTATATCTGGACATCTGTCCAGAACTGAAAAAGTTGAATCAAGTTTGACATTCAAATATTCAAAAATCTTCAAACAAGGATCGAGTAAGTCTCTTAAAAAAGCATTTCCACAACCTTTTTCTTTTGATAATTCAGCAAGAACCAAATCCAAGGTAGGATCAGTGCTTGTAAAAGAAATGCCGTCATCGGGAAATTGTTTTTCGGGAAGAGAATAGTCTATAAATTTATAGAGTAATCGATGAAGAAATTCAATTTCTTCCATATCAATAAGGTGGCCAGCCAACTTTACATTCTCATTAGTGATGTACAATCTTTGTCTTGTAGTACATACGGATGGTAGACAATATGCCTTAGTGGGAAATTCTATAACTAGAGGATCGGTGAAGTAAAGTACAAAGATAGCTTTAATTTGCTCTTTTGAATATTCTTTTCCATTAAGTTCACGGCTAAGGGCCAGAATGAATTTCCCACAGTTTTTTTGCTGAGTATGAAAAGAGTTGCGTTTATGCTTGTCTTGATAAGAATCATCTTGTACAGTTAATGTTTGTGATTTGTTCAACAAGATGATTTTATCTGTTAGGGTTTTATCCAAGACTTTAGTGGGATTCGTGATTGTATTGGTATTGGAACTTGTTTCACCCGAATTGGATATCATTCGTTCAAAATTTTCATGCAATTTATCACAAGCAGCAGTCACTTGTTCAGAAGCATTGGCAAAAGAATCTAATGCAGCTAAACACGATTCATCTATTATAGAATCTTTAATATTCAGTCTTCCACTTGGTTTACTTGTAGAAGGGCCAGATTTGTGCCTTTTGGCACTTTTGTGTTCTTTAGGGTTTGGCATTTTAATGAAAATGTGGGATCATGTAGAATTTAAATAGTTAAATTATAGTATTATTGTTTCCTAATGGGTTGCAGAAGGCTACATATTGATTTTCCCAAAATGATTATTGCTCCTAATGATACACAAATAGAGGAGATAAGAGCCAAAATAAAAGGTATTAGAGAGTAGAAAAAGAGGGCCGTAGATTATAAGAAAGAGGTAGGCAATAGCCAGATAATAAGAAAGAGGTAGTATAGAGGGTAGTGCTAATACCAGAATATATTAGGAAAGTAGAAGAAGGAATGGGGTGTAGGGGAGTAAGGTGTAGCTCAGGTGAGTAGAAATGTGTTGGACAGGATGTAGGGGCAGAGGAGAGACAGTTACAGAGAGAGAGAGAGAGAGAGACAGACAGAGACAGGTACAGAGAGAGACAGGTACAGAGAGAGACAGGTACAGAGAGACAGAGATTAGACAGAGTCACAGCGAGGGTATGAGGTACGAGATACTGAGGAGCCTACCCCATAGTAAACTCATGTCACCCGTAGTACCCTGTCACCCATAGTAAAGTCATGCCCATAGTAGAATCATACACCCATAACCACCTCCCATAGCAACCCCCTATCCTCTTCCCAGTCCTTGTCCTCCCATCCTTTTCCTCCCATCCTTTTCCTTCGTCCCCAGTCCCCCGTCGTGTCCCTCCCCCTCAAATTTTCACCCTCAAAAGAACCACTCAAAGGATTTCCAAAGTAATCATGCCTCCATTCAATATAAATCCTAATAACATCAACCCCCACGAAGTAGAACTTAGAGAACAAGACCGTTGGCTACCTATCGCCAACGTCGCCAGGCTCATGAAAAACACCCTCCCAACAAGTGCTAAGGTATCAAAAGATGCAAAAGAGTGTATGCAAGAGTGTGTCTCAGAATTCATTTCTTTCATAACAAGTGAAGCAAGTGATAGATGTGTACGTGAAAAGAGGAAGACCATCAACGGGGAAGATATCCTTTACTCTATGCACGATTTAGGATTCGAAAATTATGCCGAGGTTCTTAAGATTTTTTTAGCAAAGTATCGTGAACAACAAGCTCTTAGACACGAGAGAGGAGAGACTAAGATGACCAAGAAACAATTGAAGGCACAGGCACAGATGGAGAAAGCCGAGGAGGAGCCGGTAGGAGAATTTAAGAGTCAAGGAGGTCAAGAGGAAGGGTATGAATATGATATTGATGAGTTAGCTAAGCAATTGACCAATGAGGACCCAGAGATTGGATTAGGAGGAATAAGTAATGAAGAGTATTTTTAGGGGCTTTTTTGTACTATAGACTGTATATTAATATCATATTTTTGTCCTACAAATAGGACAATTATTCGAGTAATTTAACCAACTCTTTAAACAAGTATAGTGAAAATTATGATCACATTCTCTTAGACATCTAACGCCATCTTTTGTTGAATTATTCAAGTAATCAAAGCAGATGATACACTTTGAATTTGGTTCTATGATACTTGGGAGATTAAGTTTTTTGAGTTTTATATTTCTACGTTCAAAGCTTATGAGACATCTTGCTTTTATGATGACGAGTCTTAAGCTTAGATAGGAAGATGGGAGGATATGGAATGGGAAGGTGTAGTAGTAGAGGAAGATGATGGCGAAAATACAGGACATGGAGAATCGTATAAAGTTGATAGAGAGTTCAAGGATGTGGAGACTGGGGTGGGAGTCGTACCTTCTAGTGAGAGGGTTTCTAGACAGGGGGTCTCTAGACAGGAGTTCAGACCCTCTAGACAGGAGTTCAGACCCTCTAGACAGGAGTTCAGACCCTCTAGACAGGAGTTCAGACCCTCTAGACAGGAGTTCAGACCCTCTAGACAGGAGTTCAGACCTTCTAGACAGAAGGTCTCTAGACAGAAGGTCTCTAGATCCCACAGAGCAACCAGCACTCCAACTAGAGTCCAGCTCCAGATGTCCCTCGTGATCGTCCATCCCCAGATCCCGTCCCAGATCCCTCCCCACAAAATACTTCACCCCAGTAAAAAATACTAAAGGAAAACTATGAAATATCTCAAACCCAAATATTGCCAATAAAATATTATCCTTAAACTGTAACTTCAGTGACCCTATATAAATATAATACATCTGATAAAAAAAACTACCCATTAACATCCCATCAATCAAATTTAACACCAAAACTGCATACCCTAATCTCTTTTTATTCCCATTAAAGGTATACGCTCTTTCTGCACAAATAGAGTGAAAACTTTTGAGTAAAACTATACACAAAAAGAGACCTGAATATTTTATAAACTCAGACTTGATTACTGACTTATCTATGGACTTTGCTTCTTTTACAAAGATGAAAAATCCAAACCAAAATTCCCAAATTGTGTAACTAATTTTATCTTTTAGATGATTTAGTTCATGATCTGAGAGTTTACCGAAAAGGGTCCATTGAAGGAGATTGAAGGAGATGAAGAAGGTTAGGATAAGGAAGTTTACAAGTTTTAGCCTAGAGGTATAGTTGACAAGGTTTGTATATGATTGGTTAATTTGGAGAGAAGGTGAGAGACTAGATAGGGAAAGGAATAGTAGGAGCTAGAAGTTAGTATGACTGGGAGGTCACAGGGAGAGTGTGGCAGACAGGACAACAGCAGCATGGTAGCAACTGACTTACATTGCAGAATAGGACAGGACAGGAAGGACAGCACACAGCTCGGAAAGCATCGTCTTCATTCGGTGATAGACAACATCGACAGTGGAAAGAACCTGACCTGACGGGACTTGCAGCTGGACACGAAACATAACAGCTGGACCCTACACCCGACAGGACCATGGAACTAAACGGTGTAATTTCCTGTGCCTGGACCTAAACGGTGACATTCCTGTGCCATTAGGTACTTCTAACTGCGGAGCCACAACCTGAAACAGGCCAGAAGAGACACACAGACAGCCCCAAGGCCCAACATAAGGCACAAACCAAGACCGGAACCCGTGAATTCTACCATTACCAACCATCCCTCCTACCCATACAGCTCTATCAACCAACCTGATCGTTATCCTATCACCTCCGTTCGTCATTACCGTCTGAGCCTCGGATCTGGGGTAAAATCAAATATCGTCCATACCACTATAACCCTCTCCACAAACACAGAGTGAGCGGAGTAAACGGAGTGGGTGTTGTCCATCCCCACACACTTTTCTCATACATACAGCACTAAACCTATATTTCCATTTACCTGCCATACGTTATCTACGGTGACAGCTCTTGTGACTTCGCGATGATTTGCGGCAATGAGAGTGAGATTGAGATTGAGATTTTGCAGCAATTAGATAAGGCCGTCATGTGACAGAAGTAGTGATTTACATCATAAGTAAGAAATCATTAAACGTTATAGTATCTCTCTCATTCACCAACACCTCTACCCCCCACCATCTCTCCCTTTTTCCCATTCCTTCTCCCCCCATGTCTCATCCCCTGCGTCCCCGATGAGATGCGAAAATTTTCATGAAGCCTATTCGTATTCTAATGGGTAAAAGAAATTTTAGAAAGAATAAAGGAGGAGACTCCAAGAAATTCGGTAACAGAAACACCAAGAAGAGAAATGATAACTGGACAGAACTCGAAAGAGAAAATGAAAAATGGGAAACTTATTATAAAGCTATGAAGATTATTCCTGATGATGAATGGGATACTTTTAAAAAACATTGTCAAGAAAATTTACCATTAACTTTCAGAATTACTGGGTCTAGATCACATGCCAATGAAATCAATCAACACTTTATTACCAACCATGTTTCAAAACTTCAAGATGCTGAATTTGAAGGACAAAAATTAGCCCCAAAAAATCTTAGTCATTATCCAAATAAATTAGGTTGGCAATTAGATGTTCCAAAGACAGTTATAAGGAAAAATGAAGAGTTTGCTCCAACACAAAGATTTTTAGTATTGGAGACTGAAGTTGGGAATATTTCAAGACAAGAAGCAGTTTCAATGATTCCTCCATTATTAATGGATGTACAATCTCATCATTCAGTTTTAGACATGTGTGCAGCCCCAGGATCTAAAACTGCTCAATTGGTTGAAGCCCTTCATGCTAATGGAGAACCAACAGGTTTCGTTCTTGCAAATGACTCTGATTATAAAAGAAGTCATATGTTAGTTCATCAAGTTAAAAGACTTAATTCTCCAAATTTTATAGTTGTAAATCATGATGCTCAACTCTTCCCAAGAATCAAATTAAATGGTGCAAGTGAATTCCTTAAGTTTGATAGAATTCTTTGTGATGTTCCTTGTTCTGGTGATGGTACTATGAGAAAAAATGTTAATGTTTGGAAAGATTTTACCGTTGGAAATGGTTTAGGTTTACATTCTCTTCAAGTAAATATCCTTAATAGAGGTTTACAATTATTGAAAAAAGGTGGTAGATTAGTTTATTCAACATGTTCACTTTCTCCTGTTGAAAATGAAGCAGTAGTTGCTTCAGCTTTAAGAAAATGGGGGAACCAATTAAAATTAGTTAATTGTGATGATGAACTTCCTGGTTTAATTAGACGTAAAGGAATTAGTGATTGGAAAGTTTTTGGTAAAGATATGGAAATTAAAGAAAAAGGTGCTGATAATGTACCACAAACTGCTTTCCCTCCAAGTGCTGAAGAAGCTAAAGAATTTGGTTTAGAAAATTGTATTAGAGTATATCCACATTTACAAAATACTGGTGGGTTCTTTATTACAGTTTTTGAAAAAGTTGAAGGACCAGAGACTAAAAAACAAAAGACTGACGGTGCCCCAGCATCTGCTCCTGTTGATCCACCAAGTGGAGAACCAAGAAAGACCAGACTTCCAAGAGACTCTAACGAAGAACCTTTTATTTTCCTTGACCCAAAGAATCCAGAATTAGAAAAATGTTGGCCATTTTATGGGTTCAAAGACGAATTTCCAAAAGATTGTACCCTCGTTAGAAACGCAACTGGTGAACCATTAAGAACCATTTATTATGTTTCACCAATTGTTAAACAACTCTTAACTATTGAAGATCAAAAACTTAAACTCGTTCATGCTGGTATTAAACTTTTTGTATCTCAAAGAAATGATTCAGGTAGTTGTCCATGGAGAGTTCAAAATGAAGCTCTTACAACAATTAATCAATACCTTTCTGATAAGAGAAAAGTCAATTGTAACCTTAAACTCTTAGAGATTTTATTCCAAGAAGCATTCCCAAAAATGAATTATATTAAAGAATTAGGAGTTGATAAAGAATTCAGTGAAAAATTAGAACAATTTGAAGAAGGATGTGTTTTCTTGACAGTTAAAAGAGAAGGAGATTTAGAAGACTTATTCTTACCACTTTGGAAAGGTAAGAGTAATGTTAACTTAATGGTTAATAAGAAAGATACTCAAGAATTATTGATGAGAGTTTTTGGTATTGCAACCAGTGCCAAAGATCAAGGAAAGGAAACGATTTATCAAAAGAAGGCTGAAGAGGAGAAGAAGGCAAGATTAGAGAGTGAAGCAGGTACTGAACAAAGTGAAGTTACAGGTAGTGAAGAAGGGGAGAATTAAATAGTGTATAAGTAATAGAAGACAGAGTAGGAGAGAGAGTGGAGAGTAGGAGAGAGAGTGGAGAGTAGGAGAGAGAGTGGAGAGTAGGAGAGAGAGTGGAGAGTAGGAGAGAGAGTGGAGAGTAGAGTAGAGAGTAGAGAGAGAGTAGAGAGTAGAGAGAGAGTAGAGAGAGAGTAGAGAGAGAGTAGAGAGAGAGTAGAGAGAGAGTAGAGAGTCTCTCTGATTCTAAACTTCTATTACAAACATCTATTTCTATCCTAAAACTCAAGAACACTACCATCGTATGAAAAGAATTTACCAGTATCTTCAGATTTAAGATTTTCACCCAAACTGAAAACTTTCTCTGCAGATTCTTCTGTAGTAATAATCATAGCCTTAAATCCTTCCAACGATTCAGCATCCATAAGATTTTCCATGATTTTTATTGCATCATTTGTCATATCAGTTCCAACAACACCAGGATGAATTGGTACAACAATATCTCTTTGTCTTTCAATACTTAATTGCTTGACAAAATGATTAAGTGCCGCTTTTGAAACCCCATAAGCATTTGTTCTAAAATATAACCCAGTCATTTGAGCTGCTATAGTAGAAATAAAACAAATTTTAACTTGTTTATCAAACCCATCTAAAACTGGTTGAATGGCTTTATAGAATTTAACAGATCCATAAAAGTTAGTTAAAAAGACTCTTTCATATTCACTTGTTGGGAATTCATGTGCAGGTTTATAACTATCATCACTTGTAACACCTGCATTATGAAAAACACAATCAAGACCAGTTGGTGCAAGGGTTTTGAGATCTTTAAAAGCATCCTTAACTGTTTGTTCATCACTAGAGAAATCTATTTCGATTAATGTGACATTTGGAATTTTTGCAACCTCACCAGCTGTACTAATGTTTCTAACAGTTCCAATGATTTTATTTTGGGGATTTAAAGCTGCTTGTTTGACAAGACCAAGACCAATACCTCTATTAACACCTGTGATAAGATAAGTTGACATTTCAATGGTCTTAGGAGGATTATTCACTTTATTTAAATATCTTTTTAGGACTGTAATACGAAATTCTACCGGAGTTAATTTCATTGTTTTACCGGAGTTAACAACCGGACTTAATAAATTTCACCGGAGATAATTCCAAGTATTTGTAAGTATTCGGATATATTTGTACCCGTGAAGTAGAATATGATTCGGATACCAAAATAGCCGGGAAGGAAGAAAAATATAACCGTGAAGGTTAACAGAATATGGTTCGGATACCAAAAAGAGCTACCGAAGGCCGGAAGAGCAAAGAGAGATTGGAAAGGGTTTCTTGGTGAATGTTGGCAAAGTTTTGTCAGTTATCAGTTGTCCACTTTCTCTAGCCAGTAGTGACCTCTTACAGGCAGTAGGACACAGGAGACAGGCATAGAGACAGGCAGTAGGAGACAGTCCATCGAACACAGAGATAGAGCACAGGCCATAGAACACAGAGATAGAGCACAGACATAGACACAGGCATAGACACAGACAGGCCGTGTAGAGTCATTCAATTCACATTACGATCTCTTACTAGGGTTTGGTTTCTTCACGTTACGATCTATTACTATACAAGTTTACCTATTCTATGCTACATAATGATGACCATGATCTATTCCAGGTCACTATCCAGGGAACTGGACAGCGACAGAGACCCAGACGTCTCTCTGGTCCCTTCACCATCCACTTGTCCTTCTCCTTCCCCTTCTTCCTCCCCGTCTATCTCTCTCTCTCCCTCGCCCATTATCTCTTCCAACTCCCCCTCCACTCGTCCTTCTTTCGACCTCCCCTCAACAAACTTCTCTACAAACATCTCCCCCACCTCTCCCTCTACCAACTCATCTACCCATTTCTCCACCACCATCCCCAATGCTAACAACGAAGAATCTTCAAATTTATTTTCAATTGGCCAATTCTGATTGACCATCCTTTGACTCGTATAGAAATGTAGGGCTCGTAAAAGGTCAGAGTCAGGTAGAGCAACATCGTCAAATTGATCTCTGGACTTATATGGAAGCTTTACAAAACTGTTTTTTAATGAAGCCATCACCTCATCTGGAGGGACGATTTGACCAGAAGTAAGCGAGGAGATATCGCCTTGGAATGAGTCTAGGTCGACGGAGACTTCGTCTGGAGTGACTTGTACGCCTTTGATTTGTTTCTTGAAGACGTCAGGGTTTATTTCCTGGTGTAGTTTGTATAGTTCATCAGTGACTTGGTAGATGGTTCTCATGGCATCACAGTCGTCCTCGATGCTCGTCCTGTTCTTCGCAGTCTCGTCCTGCTCACAGTCTCGTCCCACCCCATGAACATAAAAAAACACTACGAACAAAGAAAACAAATAGACGCCCTAGAGGCCCTAGACAACAAACGTAAACACCTCATCCACCTTGCCATCTCAACCATCATCAACTTATCCGAATCAGCAACTCCCGCCCCCACCTCGACCATCCAATCTCCCCCTTCTGATGTTTCCCTCACACAAAAATGTCTAGACTATGAATTAACCATCAACAAACTCAAACAGGAATGGAACAAAAAGGACAAACTAAACGAGGCCACTATCGACAAACTCAAGGATGACGTCACTAAGTTAAAACAACAATTAAAACGTACCCCAGCCAATCAAAACGTCACGTCTTCTACCACTTACCAATCAAAGACTCAACTCAATTCATACACAACTACACCATATTTGAACCGGGCATTAAACTCCAGAAACTTCTTAAGTCCTACTGTCAACTCACTTAACCGGGCCAATAAGACGTCACCAATTCCTATGAAAAGGGGGAGATATTTGACTGCAAAACGTATGAGTAGCTTAGAGCCGGAGTTAACGACTTTGTCCCCAACCAAGACCCCAACGAAGTCACTGGGCCATGGACAGGGTCCTACGTCACCAAACAAGTCGCCTTCAAGGATTTCATTTGTGGAGAATTTTGATAAATCCGATGATAGTGAAGATTTGAAGATTGGGGGGTTATTTGATAAATCCGTCAGGTTCGAGCCATTGGCGGGAAAGGGTAAAGATGAAGATGATGGGACAGAAGGGCCTGTTCTCGGGAACGATTCGGTTATAAGACACGAATTGACCACCAGTACCCCAAGCAAGCCTGGACCAGGAGATGGACCAGTGGGACCAGAGGGACAAGGAGATGGACCAGGAAACACCGATATAACTGCCCCATCTTTCCTTGACTCTACAGACGAAGAATATGCCAGCGCTAACTCTACTCTCTCAAGTCAAATTCCTAAAAGAAAACCTTCTAATCGTCTTAATCTCGCCGGAAGTTCTATAGAAGGAAGAAGAAATGTTAGTAAAGGTCTTAATTTAGAAGAGGATGGTGTAACGTCGCTTGATTATTATCAAGATGATAATTTTTTAGAATCAAAAGACGATTCTCCAAAGCCGATAAAGTCGAAGAAATTTGAAAAGAAGAAGAGTAGAGTTTTTAAGATTAATTAGTGTATAGTATGTAATATAAGATAGGAAGGGAGACACTCTAGAAAAAGACGAATAGTCTCTGTGTAAGGGCTTGTGTAAGGGCTTGTGTAAGGGCTTGTGTAAGGGCCTGTGTAAAGGTCTGTGTGAAGGTCTACTCTCTCCAAAGGTCTCCTCTATCCAAAGGTCTACTCTATCCAAAGGTCTACTCTATCCAAAGGTCTACTCTGTCTGAAGGTCTACATGATCTAAACGTCTACTCTCTCCAAAGATCTAGAGTCTACGCTTGAACTAGCACCGTACCAACTAGTTCTGTCCCAGCTCTTCACACATTCTCTCTAGACTCTCTGCTGTCCCAAGATTGGAAGTACTTTAGTGTTCCATTCCATCCATCTTTTCCTATTCTTCATATCATAGAAGTCCTAATTTCGCCTGTCTACTGTATGTCTCTATATGTCTCTATATGTCTTTATATGCTCCTACATGTCTCTACAAGTCTTCTATAAGCCTATATATGTCTTCTATAAGTACAGACAGGTGTGTCTCTACATATCCCTACATGTCTCTACACCTGTATCTACACCTGTATCTACACTTGTCTCTACACATGTCTCTACACATGTCTCTACACATGTCTCTACACATGTCTCTACACATGTCTCTACACATGTCTCTACACATGTCTCTACACCTGTCTCTATACCTGCCTCTACACCCCTCTCTACACCCGTCTCTACACCTGTCTTACCCTCTAGCCTAAACTGATAAGACCAAGTGGCCTCGTTTCACTCGGTCCACTTGGTCTTGGTGGTGGGCCTACTCCGGCCCAGTCCCGACCCTCGCACATCACCCTCGCGGATCACCAAATTACTAATCGACACAAGACACAAGACACCAAGTAACTTAACATGATTAAAGCTAAAACGAGTCTTTGTGGAATTGCTAGAACGCTAAATACTAGAGTCAGTATTAGGCTTGCTAGTAGTGTAGTGAATCATGAGATCAAGACTGGGATTTCCCATTTGCCATTGAATTTAGAAAATGAAATTTCGAGGAGAATGGCTGGTAGGGGAAAGGGGATTAGAAGTATGAAGGATTTAGAGATGTGGATGGGGGAGAAGATGGGAGAGAAGGCAGGGGAGGATGAGGGGGAGAAGGTGCCGGGGAGTGAGAGTTCAGAGAGTCCAGAGACCCCAGAGAGTCCAGAAAAGGTGCCAGAGACCCCAGAAAGTCCAGAGACCCCAGAAAAGGTTCCAGAAAGTCCAGAAACACCAGAAAAGGGACCAGAGACCCCAGAAACACCAGAGACCCCAGAGACCCCAGAGACCCCAGAGACCCCAACCACCGAATCCAAATCAATCCCACCAACTGCTGCAGGAGCCGGTGGCGGCAGCGGTAACGGTAACGGTAACGGTAACAACAATGGCAATGGTAACAACGGTGACAAACCAATTGAAGCCGACCCAAAAACAGGTGTCTACCCCCCACTCCTAGCCATCCCCATGAAAGATAGACCACCCCTCCCAGGTAGACCATTTGCCATCAATATCACCGACCCAGAAGTCATCAAATCAATCTACACCATCATCGATAAAAGAGAACCTTATTTTGTCCTCTTCCATATCAAAGATCAAGATAAAGGCGACACCGATATCATCCAAAGTAAAGAATCAGTTTATGACGTTGGGGTCCATTGTCAAATCATTAGACACACATCACCACGTCCTGGGACTTTTAACGTCCTTGGGTATCCTCTTCAAAGGTGTAAATTAGAAGGACTTAATACTCCCGGAGATAAGACCATCAATGATATGGATAAATTTAGTACGTCATATCTTAAAGATCTTAAGGTTTCTTATGCCACGGTTAAACCAATTGAAGATCAACCTTTTGATACCGAAAGTCCAGATATCCGTAGTCTTATTGAAGCTATAAAAACTCTTCTTAGTAAAATGGGTAGTAAGAATCCTCTTGAAAAATTACAAATTAAAGAAGGTACAGAACTTGTTAATGATCCTCCTAAATTTGCTGATTTCGTAGGTTCAACAATTCATGGAGATCCTAAAAAAATTCAAGAGATTTTAGAATCGTTAGATGTTGAAGATAGACTTTCTAAAGCTTTAGAATTATTAAAAGTAGAAATGAGAGCGAATTTGATTAAAGAAAACACCATACATAATCTTAGTAGTAAAGCAGATGAATTCCAGACCAAACTCTTTATCAAAGAGTTCATCAAGGAACTTCAAAAACGGGCAGGAATTTCAGAATCTGAAGATAAAAAGACTCATAAATTTGATGAGAGATTAAAACATCTTAAGCTTTCTGATGAAGCTCTTGAAGCTTATAATGCCGAGAGAGCCAAGATGGAGAATCAAAATGAACATTCAAGTGAATTGGGTGTAAGTGAAAGGTATTTAGATTGGCTTACATCAATCCCATGGGGGGTTTATTCTAAAGATAGTTTTAATATTAAGAGCGCTAGAGAAATCTTAGAAAGAGATCATTATGGTCTTAAAGACGTAAAGGAAAGAATCTTGGAATTCATTTCTATGGGGAAAATTAGTGGGAAAGTAGATGGGAAGATTTTATGTTTAGCAGGACCTCCAGGTACTGGGAAAACTTCAATTGCTAAATCTATTGCTCAAAGTCTTAATAGAAAGTATGTTAGAATTGCAATGGGTGGTATTCAAGATGTTCATGAAGTTAAAGGTCATAGAAGAACTTATGTAGGATCTATACCTGGTAGAATCATCTCTTCTCTTAAACAAGCTAAGACTTCTAATCCTTTGATGTTAATTGATGAAATTGATAAATTGGATTTAAGTAGAGGTGGTGCTGCTGCTAGTGCTTTCTTAGAAATCTTAGACCCTGAACAAAATAATGCTTTTGTTGATAATTATATCGATGTAAAAGTTGATTTATCAAAGGTCTTGTTTGTATGTACTGCCAATTATCTTGGGAACATTCCTGCTCCTTTAAGAGATCGTATGGAGATCATTAATGTCAATGGGTATACCAACAATGAGAAATTGGAGATTGCTAAAAGACATTTAATCCCTGATGCAAAGAAAAAGGCTGGGTTAGAGGGTGATTATGTCAAGATACCTGATGAGACCATTATGAGGTTAATTGAGAAGTATTGTAGAGAGAGTGGGTTAAGAAATGTGAAGAAGTTGATTAGTAGGGTATTTAGTAAGGCTTCTTTGAAGATTGCTGAGAGGGTAGAGGAGAAAGAGACTGATACTGTTGTTTCTGCTCCTGTTTCTGCTCCTGCTCCTGCTCCTTCTCCTGCTCCTTCTCCTGTTTCTGCTCCTGTTTCTGCTTCTGTTACTACCTCTCCCGCTTCAGTCCCAGGGGTATCCACTTCCCCTGCTGCAGTTGCTGACTTGGATGCTCCTCACACCCCAGATGATCCAACTCCAACTCCAGCTCCAACCCCTGTCTCGGAACCTGAAGAATTGACTAAACTCTCAATCCCATCGGATATCTCCCTTGAAATCACCCCAGAATCCCTTAAAGATTACGTTGGTCCTGAAATCTATACCAGAGATAGAGTCTATGATATCCCACCTCCTGGTGTGGCTACAGGTCTCTCATATTCTTCCTCAGGTAATGGTGATGCCCTTTATATCGAATCTATTCTTACCCATTCTATCTCCTCTGGTTCTGGTCATTCTGGTATTCGTGTAACTGGTAGCTTAAAGGATGTAATGAAAGAATCTGCTTCTATCGCTTATTCCTTCTCTAAATCTTTTATGGTTAAAAACTTTCCAGAAAATAGATTCTTTGAAGCTGCTGATATTCATGTTCATTGTCCAGATGGAGCAATTCCAAAAGATGGTCCATCTGCTGGTATTTCTTTTACATCTTCTTTGATCTCTTTAGCTATAAATAAGTCTTTACCTCCAAATATTGCCATGACTGGTGAAATTACTGTAACTGGTAGAGTTTTACCGGTTGGAGGTTTAAGAGAGAAGACTTTAGGTGCTAAGAGATATGGATGTGATACAATCATCTTTCCAAAAGACATTGAAAATGAATTAGAAGAAATTCCTGATGAGGTTAAAGAAGGTGTTACTTTCATACCTGTTGAATGGTATCAAGAAGTTTTTGATAAGATTTTCCCTGGTGTATCAAAGGAGGAATGTGGTAATGTATGGAAGGAGGAATTTTCCAAGTTGGATAAGAAGAAGAAGAGGAATGAGAAGAAGGAGAAGAAGGAGGTAGTTTAGGTGTCTGTAAATAATAAATGAAGAAGTAGAGTGGGTGAGTGTACTGAGTGTGTACTGTCCTCTGAACTTTATCTGAACTATCTCTCTGCCTTTTCCTGGCCCATTTACATTCAATGGAAAGAACATCTATTCATCTATTCATCTATTCATCTATATAAAGGTATATCACCACTACCAGTCGTTCTTACTGCTTAGGCAGTGCTTCTTTCCTAGAAAATATCACTACACTGTTGCCTCGGGGGCTTCACTAGTTCATCTGCTTTTTTGGTGAAGTTGAATTAAGAAATGGTGTATTATATAGTCGGTCAGACTAATGATACAAAAGTTAAGGTATGCGTGAAGTAACTATGGTTAGAAAAATATGTAGATTACTAAATAGAATATATAGTGCTCATCCAAATTCATATACCCATCCTCTTCCCTTCCTTGATCAAGTATCCAATAATACGTATTGTAGCTTCTAAGCCCATCACATCTATTTCTTTACATCTCTTAAAATAAGCTTGCAGGACGTTCTCTTTCAAGATACCTTCATCAAAGTTAATCAAATAAGCCTGATCTCCAAAAACGATATTGTCTAAACTTATGTCATGGTGGGAAATTCCGTGTTTATGGAGTATCTCTAATTGATGTTTTAAATCAGTTTCAAACGAATCGAGCTTATCTAAAGTGATCTCCTTTGGCTTAATGTACTTCAGAATCAAACAATTTCCTCTTATTGGTGGACCATTTTGTCTTTGTAGTTTTACAGAAAACGGCTTATGTTTGACATAGAGACTGTTCAATTCTTCGATATCTGCTACCTTATCAACCACCTTCTCTTCTTCGAAAAATTTGTCTTTTATATACTGGACCGGGTAGTCAAGGTCAAATAGACGACTTAAAGGATTATGTGGATCATAAATCTTTAATACCATCAAAGTGTTATCTAGAATTTCTTCTAAAAGAACCGTTTTGAGGTGTTTTGCTTCAATAGTATAAAGAGCTGTAAGGAAATCTGGAGAATCTACAAGCTTTTCAGTCCATTGGTTGTTGGATATTTTTAAGCGGGCTCTAGGGGTGCTTTTAACATCGGAAGAACTTGATACGATAGCTTGCTGGAGGATATTGCTCAAAGAATTCTTTAGTTCTGGTAATCTGTCATAAAACCTTTTAACCCTCTCTTCATCTACGTCTTTTGCCAGATGTAATAAATACACCAAACCTTCGAGAAAGGTAGGCGAATGACTGTGAACATCTAATATTCTAACTTTCATTGGAATTTCGAATCCTGAATCTGATTCTACTGATGATTCATTTTCAAGTTTCTGATCATCAAACTCTACTAAAATTAGAAAATAACCATCACATACAAAACCAAACATAACATTGGCACCTAGCATATGAACTATGAGTTGGTTTACAATGTCCTTCATGATGTCATTTTTGAAACATTTGAAAGGGATACGACCAGATGCTTTTGTTAAATTTCTGTCTTCTGGAAGGAATAGTCCTGGTACCTCCATTTCACCCACACATTTGAGAACTCCCTTATCTCTAAATTCAAAATGTGGTATCAAAGCAGTTCCTGGAGCAATCAATTTTGGCTCTACAGTATTCATATTGATATTCCATTTAAAATCTAGTGCCATCATAGAGCAAAGTGTATGTAAAAGAAGTATCACCTGGTGTTCTATCTCACTTTTAACTGGTATCTGGAGGGTTCCACTTTCGTCAGCTTGAATTAAGAATAGCTTGGACCAATCATAATCAGTACTATTGAGTGCTTGATGGAGTGAACTTCTTATTTCGTCATCATCAATAGTAAGAAACTTGTGTGGATCAATTTGAAGTTTCAACATTTGACTGAAGATGTTCGCTGTACCTTTAGGAGTCAATGGTAAAGTGTCAATGTTTTCGATTCTGTAGAAGAATATTGGAAGCGATAAGAAGAATTGTCTGAACTTTTCCGGATGTTCTTCTTCCAACTCTATGAAGCACCTGGTAATTCGGTTTGTATGAGCACTTTCCTTCCCGTCAGATATGATTCTATGAAATGATTCGTAAGTCAAAGGATTAGGGAACCATTGCGTGTAATTTAAATAGGTGTATGTTGATATTTGTGGTATGACCAGTAACACAAAATTTGTGATACTTTCTTGTAGAGTTGCCATTAAAGAGGAATATGTTGATTTCTGCACTTTGCAGCAGGTTTTACAGTTAAATTGCAACCGGTTTCCGCACGACCGTATTAATGTTATGCTAGGAAATAATAAATTCTTAATACTACCCCTCATCAAATCCCTTTCTTCTTCGATAAATCATTTTTACTCTATACTATTCTTACCCCCCTTCTTCAATAAATCATTTTCAGTCTATACTCTCCTTATCCCCTTATTCAATCATTTTCAGTCTATACTTTCCTTAACGCAGTCCAGGATTTTGCAACCATTCGCAAGGCATATTTTATTTTTGCAGCCATGAGACAGAATAAAGAAGGAGAGGATGATCATATACTGAAGAAGCACCAGAAAAAATCAAACAGTGACGATATTGACCCAGATTTTGGTGTTCTAGATCACCAGCAAATTGAAATTTTTAAACGATTCATACCTCTCTACGAAAGAACGAAAAAAATCGGATACAGTTTTTTCGAACATCGCAAGTTACAAAAATATATAAAGGATAAATTTGATTCATTGGAATATGGTGACAGTGTCAATAAAAAAAATTACCCAAGTAGTCCTTGGAGAAAAGAAAATTTTACTAGTCTAAGCTGGAAAGGTTTCATTAGTTTTTCTAAAAAAAAATTACCCACTTTAGTTAATACTCCAATTTGGGTTGATATACTTAGAAGATTCCCGACCAAAATGTCTATCGACCACAATGAAGAACTTGGTCCTACAACTTCAAGTGGCTCATTAACAAGATTCAGAAAAACCTTAAAGGATATTGTAATCAAACCTAAAAAAATTAAACCAGAAGAACCTTTAGAGTTGTTCCAAGATTTTGTTGAAGGAGCAGATATTTCAGCTTCATCAATCGGTTCTTTTGCTGAGTTTAATAAAGCTTTGCTTGATGCCTTTTCGACTGGTGTTAAATATGTGGACAAAGATACCACAGAGAAAGTTTATGAAACATTGCTCCAAAGACTTTGGAGAGTCGTTTTTAAAATATTTGGAGTAGAGGTTGATGAGGTTGGCACATCATTTGGAGTGAAACAAATGAAAGGAAAGGATATCACACTATACCCTGATTTACAGGCATTACACTTTGAAGGATTTGGTGTTGTGATTGTTGGAGAAGTAAAGAAACCACACCTTAGTCTTGATGAGCTTCTTAAAAAGAGAATAGTAATAATAAAAAACGAAAAGGAAGGTGAAAAGGAAAAACTAGTAACGCAAAAAAATATTTTAGCACAGATAGTTACATATATGATTATGTCAGAAACTGATTTGGGTTTAATTACTGATTCACAAGTTTATTACTTCTTAAGAATTAAAGAGATACAAGATGTTGATGGATGTATGGTTATAGATTTAGACTACATCAAAGCAAATGCTGAGGATAAATATCAAGATTCTGATGACTACTTATCTCCTTTACTTATAATGGTAGCTTTAGCTTGGGAAGCAATTAGGCTGGGAGAAGAAGATTTTATAAACAGAATAAGAACCAAACTTGGCGATATAAGATCATTTGTTTGTCAAAGTTTCATGGAAACATTTTTTGATCTTGAGTCTGTCAAAGAGAATTACGAACATTTTAAAGATCATTTCAAAGAGTTCCATACTGAAAAGTTTGATTTCAATAAGTGTGAGCTTCATGAAATTGTCCTCAAGAGATATGAAAACTTACACTTTAATGAAAAGTTCAATTCACAAGTTTTGGAATTGAAAGACCGGAAATTTGGTTCTAAGTATACTGTGGTCAAGGTATTCGACCCTTCACATTTGTTTTTTGCAAATCAGAAGAGACGATATATATCAGTAGTGTTGCATATGTGGAAGCTTTTTGGAAATGAAATTAAAACTTACGATGAAATCTGCAGCTATAATGAAAAGGAGGAAGTCTTAAAAATCAACATTGTTGATATTCAAAAGATTGGATTCGTTTCATTCTGGTCTTCACCTCAAAGGAATGCAGAAGCTCATATAGTTGCAGGCCCAACAATTTATATGGAAAAGTTAGAGAAGAAACCAATTACTGAAGAAGAGTTAGAAAGAGGTATTGTGCAATTAGTAGCTTTAAGAAAAGCAGGAATATGCCATGGAGATATCAAGATGGAGAATATTTTCATGAACAAAGATGGAGAGTTTGTTTTTATTGATTACGGTTTATCGGAAAAGTGGACAGAAATATCTGAAAAGCCAAGTGCAGGCTCTTTTAGTAGGCCAGGTTCTGCTGCCAAGTCCAGACCAAGTCCTGCCACCAAGTTTAGGCCAAATTCTGCTTCTAGTGCTTCATCAGGGTTTTCTGCTTCATCAGGTTTTTCTGCAAGCTTTCAACCAAATCTCTCCCTTAAGTATGACCAGCCTGCCCAATCTAAAGCTACTGGCCCATTAGAAAGTGCTATCGATTTAAATCCTCAACCCACTTTCGAAAAAGATCTTGAAGATTTTCTTACATGTGTATATAAAGCTGGATTTGGTGAAGAATTTGTCCAATCTCTTAGAGAGAAACATCAAAAATTATGTGAAAAGCACAACTTATAGGAAGTTTGTAGTAAAAGAATTATATATTGAAATTAGATTCTACTTATGTATGTTCTCTGCAATATCTACTAGATTATCAATACCAATAGAATGCCACTGGTGGTTAAATTGGGTACAACTCCTTGTATTATATTTTCATAGCAAAGGGGCACATCTAGGAACAGACAGAATCCCATAAGACTACTATGTTCTTGGCCCACCATTTTACCCATTGAAATGATTCTACTTCTCTCTTTCTTCCTTCATTTTAGTAAAGAAATTCCTAACTTCATCTTCCGTAACAACTTTATTCTCATCTGCAAATGGTTTCAAGAAGTCTCTTAGTTTGCTTCTTACTTGATTCAATGCTTGGATCCCTTCAACGGCTTGTTCTCTTGGTAAAGATTGAAGAGCTTCAGCTCCAAGATCATAAGATGAAGATTGATCATCATCTTCTGGTGGTTCATATATTGGATCTTCTAAATAAAGATATGGATAATTATCAAGGAAATCCTTAAGCTTCGATGTCCCATCTGAATCCTTTAGCTCTTTGAGTTTTTCTTTAAATCCATACTTTAAAAAATATGATTTTGATACAGTTGTAGCTTTGGTTCTCTTGGACATTGATTCTTCACCCGTTATTTCTCTATAAATTTGATTCCATTCTTCTAATGATTTCGCTTGCAAATGTGGAAGACTTATCAACACAAGATTTGAATTTTTACTAAGCTCTTCAAAAATATCAGAAAACTGTCCAGCACACTGCCAACAGATGAACACATCAAAAGTTTCAAGGTCAGGAAACTTGGTGACTTCTGTATCTAATTCTCTCTTAATTCCCCTTTCTTTGCTCTTTTCAATCTTTTCAGTTTCTGCATCTACTCCTGGTTCACTCAATTTATCAAGCATATTAGTTCCTTCTTTCTTTTCAACCTTTTCTATGGTATACCCCATTATACAATCTTCGTGGAACCAATCTTCTCCACAGTTGTACCCAAAAAAGCACTGGATCATATTTCTTGTTTCTTCAAGTGGGTTATATGGTTTTTTGCAACTGCAAAATTTCCCTTCGTAATTTTGATTATACGAATTAGAACCTGCAATATCTTCTGCAGGTAATTCAAGAGAACTGGGGCCTGCCCATGATGATGATGTACTAGAAGTAGACCCAGTACGAGGTCTAAATGTTTCCTTGGGTACTGAATTCCTAACTTTACATCCACCTCCTATGGTCTTTGACATTTTTGTAGTACCACAATCACAAGTAAAAGATCTCTTTGAAAAAAGTTCTACAAGATCATGTGACGAGTGGCATTGAATAGAACATGAGTAACAAACTCCAATAGGGTTCTGGTTTTGTCTGGAACATGTTAAACATGCAAAAATTGGTTGACGCAATTCTCCTTTATTGTAAGTGCACTCATTTGGCTCATATGGCATCAATTCTCTTGCTTCTTTTTCGAGTTGGTTCTGTTCTTCTAGATAATCAACCACGGTGGTGATCTTATCAGAAGAATCAGTTGTAGAGGGTTGGGTGTTTGATTCTTTAGGAGCTTCCTTCATTACCTTGATCAATTTTCGCGTACCGAACTAAAATCCTCCTGGACTGTACATAAGGAAAGACATTCAGTATAGTGAACGAACTAGAGGTGATAAGAAGAAGGGAGATACTACATATATAGAATATGGTATAAGCAAATAAACCCCCCTTTTTTACCCCGTCTCTCTCTTCATTTTATATATTAAATGACTATCCTATTTTTTTTGGCATCTCAATGTATCCTGCATATACGCGTTTATCATATATTTCTATATGCTACTCTAATCTAAGTACCCTTGGACAAAGCAAGCTTTAAACCCTCAATTGGATCATATTGAGGATCGAATACTCTGAATTCAATGTTTTTATCACATTGAAGATACTTTTCTTCACTAACACAAGCAAATTCTACACCTTTTGAAACATCAAACATAACCATTCCAAATTCAGGATGTTCTTTAGATGTATAAATGTTTTCCCATGGACCAGATTCAACAAATTTTACTTCGTTACCAGCATTAAATCTACCAGTGTTTTTAACTTGATAAACAGAATATCTTGCTTTGGCTTCTGGGAAATAAATATATGAAGTGCTTGTAAACATTTGAACAGTTTTACTTTTACCAGTTTGACAACTAACTGAACCACCAAAAGAATAGGAATTTGAATACAGAGTATCAAGTTCTGCAGCACCATTAACACCAATACTCATCATACTAAGACCAGGAAAAAGATTATTTAAAATACTTAATAAAGCAGTTGTCAAGATGTTCATAAGTTCAACTGAATATCCAGCAGATACAGAAACCCCATGTAAATGAGTAAACTTTTGAGAGAAACTATTACTTTTACTTATTGCAACGTTTCCTTGTTCACCATGGAGATAAGAACATTTGGTAATTGGTTCATCAAGAAGAGAAGCAGTTTTTGAAGGACCAAAAGAAATCTCTCTAACAATTACTTTCCCGGTTTTACTTTCAACTGGATATGACATGACTTCATAATAAGAATCCAGTTCAGAAGTTTTAGCATAAACATCAGCAGCTCTTTTGGGGTTTCTAAAATAATTCGAATTAATTAACAGTTGCATCGAATCAAACAATTTTACATTGTTAATATGAGAATTACCATGGAATTGATTTGACTGAACTGGAACTTCAGATTTTATTGTTCCCCATAAAGAACGACCGGCTGCAAATTCGAATTCCTCACCTGAATCAGTAGTAAGGGTTGTATTTTGGGAGATGTTATTGGTAACATTCTGGATACATTGACATAAAGCTGTATCAAGTGTAAGTAACACGACGATTGATCTAATAAAAAGTTTCATGATAATGTTCAAAAGGATTTCTGGGATATTTATAAAGATGACCAGCATACCAATTATGAAAAAAGTGGGACATACCAAATATTGAGAAGGAGGTGGAGAGTAGAGAAATGAGAGAGTAGAGCAATGAGGGAGTAGAGAGTGTATTCGATAGAAGTATATAATGGATCAGATGTCTTAAAGGGTGTAGGTCAAGGTTATACGGTCGTGCCATACACATATATCCAGATCACATGGGTCACTACACAATCCGTACACCATACCATCAACAGATTACTACATGCACATACATACTCCTGATTTTCTGTGGACGGGTTTCTTTTCCTCTGTTATCTCCTCCTCTGTTATCTCCTTAGATAATCCTTTTTATCTTTCTCCTGCACATAGTCCACAATTACCTTTCCCAAAAGGGTTAAATTATTACACGCGTCAAGTCCCATTTGAAAAATTAAATAATTTATTCTCTAACTATGTCAAGTCCAACACGTAATCCTAGAAAAAGACAAGTTGATGAAGAGGAAGATATCAGTGACCATTCGTCACCAATTCCATCATCACCACCACTTCCTTCATCACCATCAAGACCTTTTGAAGATGAAGAAGAAGAAATTCATGATGATATTCAAGATTTAAATCCAAGTGAAGAAGAAGATGGAGAAGATTT
Organism: Yamadazyma kanchanaburiensis; assembly: GCA_030555785.1. Taxonomy (NCBI): domain Eukaryota; kingdom Fungi; phylum Ascomycota; class Pichiomycetes; order Serinales; family Debaryomycetaceae; genus Yamadazyma; species Yamadazyma kanchanaburiensis. The sequence goes on along the minus strand of JANIVJ010000043.1, from coordinate 19,399 downwards.
AATGGATAATTATGAAGGAGATTATAGAACCAATGAAGCACAAGATCATTATGATTTAGGTAATATTGATGATGAAGAATATGAAGAATTAGATGCAGCTACAAGAAGAAGAATTGATAATCAATTAGATAAAAGAGATGAATTAATGGGAGGTGGTAGATCAAGAAATCAAGCCTTTTTGGATATTGATGGAGAAGATGAAGATGATACAAGAGTTGATCAATATGGATTACCAATTCAAAGAAGAAGAAGAAGACAATTAGATGAAGATGAAATGGTTGAAGATTTTGAAGAAATTGATCCTTTTAATGAAGAATTATCATTAGAAAGTTTAAGTGATATCAAGGCTTCAAGTATTACAGAATGGATTTTACAACCTTCAGTTTCAAGATCAATTGCAAGAGAATTAAAATCTTTTCTTTTAGAATTTACTGATGATAAAGGTAGATCAGTTTATGGTGCAAGAATTAGATCATTAGGTGAAATTAATAGTGAAAGTTTAGAAGTATCTTATGATCATCTTGCAGAATCAAAAGCTATATTGGCACTTTTTTTAGCAACTTCTCCTGCAGAAATTTTAAAGATTTTTGATATTGTTGCAATGGAAGCAACTGAATTACATTATCCAAATTATTCACAAATTCATCCAGAAATTCATGTTAGAATTATTAACTTTCCAAATTTGATTACATTAAGAGATTTAAGAGAAAATCATTTAAATAATTTGATTAAGATTAATGGGGTTGTTACTAAAAGAACAAGTGTTTTCCCACAATTAAAATATGTTAAATTTGATTGTCTTAAATGTGGAGCAGTTTTAGGACCATTTATTCAAGAAAGTCATACCGAAGTTAAGATTTCGTTTTGTACTAATTGTCAATCAAAAGGACCAATGAAAATTAATAGTGAAAAGACTTTATATAGAAATTATCAAAGAATTACCTTACAAGAAAGTCCAGGAAGTGTACCAGCTGGTAGATTACCAAGACATAGAGAAATCATTTTATTAAGTGATTTAGTTGATACTGCAAAACCTGGTGAAGAAATTGAAGTTACAGGAATTTATAAGAATAATTATGATGGGAATTTAAATGTAAAGAGTGGATTCCCAGTTTTTGCAACAATTATTGAAGCCAATTCTATTCATAAAAAAGAGATCACCAGTCAAAATTTGAATTTTTTTACTGAAGAAGAAGAACGTGAATTTAGAAGGTTAAGTCAAGAAAGAGGTATTATTGATAAGATTATTAGTTCAATGGCACCATCAATTTATGGACATAAAGATATTAAAACAGCTATTGCATGTTCATTATTTGGAGGAGTTCCAAAAGATATTAATGGTAAACATTCCATTAGAGGTGATATAAATATTTTATTACTTGGAGATCCTGGTACTGCTAAATCCCAAATTTTAAAATATGTTGAAAAGACAGCTAATAGGGCAGTTTTTGCAACTGGTCAAGGAGCTTCAGCAGTTGGTTTAACTGCATCAGTTAGAAGAGATCCATTAACAAGTGAATGGACATTAGAAGGAGGAGCTCTTGTTTTAGCAGATAAAGGGGTTTGTTTAATTGATGAATTTGATAAAATGAATGATCAAGATAGAACATCAATTCATGAAGCAATGGAACAACAAAGTATTTCAGTTTCTAAAGCTGGTATTGTTACAACATTACAAGCAAGATGTGCAATTATTGCAGCAGCTAATCCAAATGGTGGTAAATATAATTCAACCTTAACATTATCACAAAATGTTGATTTGACTGAACCTATTTTATCAAGATTCGATATACTTTGTGTTGTTAGAGATATTGTTAATGAAGAACTGGATGAAAGATTAGCAAGTTTTGTAATTGATTCACATATGAGATCACATCCTGATTCAATTAATGAAGATGACATGGATTTTGAAGAAACTCCAACAAGAAGTTCAAGACAACAAAGAATTGAAGAATCAAATAGACAAAAAGAGAAAGAAATTTCACCAATTAGTCAAGATTTACTTACAAAATATATTGCATATTCAAGAGCAAAGATATTCCCAAAATTACATCAAATGGATATGGATAAAGTTGCCAAAGTTTATGCAGATTTAAGAAAGGAAAGTATTGCAACAGAATCTTTCCCAATTACTGTACGTCATTTAGAAAGTATTTTAAGAATTGCTGAATCATTTGCAAAGATGAGATTAAGTGATTTTGTAAGTCAAAATGATTTAAATAGGGCTATAAAAGTTAGTATTGATAGTTTTGTTGGTGCACAAAAAGTGACTGTACGTAAACAATTACAAAGGGCTTTTATGAAATATACTTTACCACAAAGGAGAAGTTAGGTGTATAATATGTATAGTAATTGATGATTTAAGAGAAGGGGAGGAGAGGAGACGAGAGGAGGAGAGACAGTAAGGAGAGACAGTAAGGAGAGACAGTAAGGAGAGACAGTAAGGGGAGACAATAAGGAGAGTGTAGGTGGAGAGAGACAGTAAGGAGAGTGTAGGTGGAGAGTGTAGGTGGAGAGTGTAGGTGGAGAGTGTAGGTGGAGAGTGTAGGTGGAGAGTGTAGGTGGAGAGTGTAGGTGGAGAGTGTAGGAGCAGAGTGTAGGAGCAGAGTGTAGGAGCAGAGTGTAGGAGCAGAGTGTAGGAGCAGAGTGTAGTAGACAGAGACAGTGACAGTGACAGTGACAGGGAGAGAGACACTGACAGGCAGAGAGACACTGACAGGGAGAGAGACAGTGACAGGAAGACAGTGACAGTGACAACCAGGGAGACAACCAGGGAGACAGTACAGCGCTTAGACATCAAAACCCCACCTCATTCCTCATTCCTCATTCCTCATTTCTCCTACGCGTACATGCTAAACCTTGACGAGTAAGTACACCTTCCCCCAACCCCCTCTCCCGTTACTAACCCCCAGAACCATCTCCCGGATCAAGGAATGTAAATACATCCCCGAACCCGACGTAGAAGAACTATGCAACAAAATCATCGAAATCCTCATCGAAGAAGGTAACATCCAACACCTAAACACCCCCATCACAATCTGTGGCGATATCCACGGCCAGCTTCATGACCTCTTGACGCTATTTAAGACCGGAGGTGAGTGTCCCGCCACCCAATACATCTTCTTAGGAGACTTTGTGGATCGTGGGTTCTATTCCCTCGAGAGCTTTCTACTTTTAATGGCGCTAAAAGTAAGATATCCTGATAGAATTACCCTTATACGAGGCAATCACGAGACCAGACAGATCACTACAGTATACGGATTCTACGACGAGTGTCTACGGAAATATGGCAGCGTCAATGTCTGGAGACATTGCTGTGAAGTATTTGATTATTTATCACTCGGGGCCATAATTGGTGGTAAAAATGGAGTTTTTTGTATCCATGGAGGATTAAGTCCGATGATTGATAAAATCGATCAAATACGAGTTATAAATAGAAAACAAGAAGTGCCTCATGAAGGGGCAATGTGCGATTTATTATGGTCAGATCCTGATGATGTACCGAATTGGTCAGTTTCTCCAAGAGGGGCAGGTTACCTTTTTGGGTATAATGAAGTAAAAAAATTTAGTTATAATAATGACGTATCTTTAATAGCTAGAGCGCATCAATTGGTGATGGAAGGGTATAAGGAGATGTTTGATAAGAAGTTGGTGACGGTATGGAGTGCACCAAATTATTGTTATAGATGTGGGAATATAGCTCTGGTGTTGAGTATAGATGAGGGGTTAGGGAGGGAGTATAAGGTGTTTGAGGCGAGTAGTGAAGATGTGACTAGTGTACCGAGTAAGAAGCCTACGATAGATTATTTTATATAGAAATAAATAAATGACAACCATCAGTAAGTCTGTCTTAATCCTGGGGTAGAGTACATCTCAATCTGTCTTCATGCAATTGTAATTCTGAACCAGATCAATAGAGGAATAGGGCTTTTATATCAATGGCTGCTGGACAAGTGAACAAGCCGATGCTGTAGAGATTATAGGAACTAGGGAATGTGTAGATGCTGTAGAGGCTGTAGAAACTAGGGAGTGAACAGATGCTGTGGAGGCTGTAGAAACTAAGGAGTGAATAATCAATGGCAGAGATTAAAGACTGAAATCTCCCCAGGGCTTCATAAATACATTACTTTATTCAAATACGTATCATTGCTCTTATCCCTGTGATAAGCTGTGCTTCAATATCACCCTGTAGTTAACAATTGGTTTAGACACTATTTTTGCAACCATTAATAAATGTAATATTCTTTTGTCAGATTCCAGACAAGGGTGTACTTGGCTTAAGGATAGAGCTTTACATAAATTTAAAATACCATGTACAATCTAGATTAGTCATGAAATACTTTTGTTTCACTAGAAAATTATATAAAACTAGGTCTAGGCAACTAGCACATTGGAGAATTGCAGGTCCGATTTACTCTCTTGGCAACCATTTCTTTTGTTATCTTCAAGGTACCACCTACTGCCTTAGTGGTATAAAATCTACAAGTTTGCCTGTAATTATCTTTGATGCGTTAGTTCTTCTCTTGCATCACCTCGCATATAGGAAATAATAAGCCCTGAAAAATACACCCCACATCCCACATCCCACTTTTATATATGGACAGCCTCCAAAAAATTATTGAAAAATTCATAAAAAAATTTCTTGATAAATTCAAAGCTCTAGACAGCTCAGAATATTTCTTTTGTGATTACACAGAGGACTTTGGCACTCCACTTAATCCTGAAGAGTTTGGTGAAAAGTTTTATCAAACCATATCTAACGGGAAGAACGATGAAATCGATGAAATGAATAATCGTCTTGGACGCTTGGCTAAAAAATATCCACAGTTCCTCTTGTCATTACCAATTTTCCATTATAACATGGAACCGGCAAAGGAGACATCTCCAACAGAAGAGGAGACACCTCCGACAGAAGAGACACGGCCAGGAAAGAGGAAATTGTCATCAAACCAATCAACACCAAACAAGTCTAAATCGGACATCGGGAGTAATACAAAACCCAACATTTTCGGCAAGGATCTAATACTAGAACTTAACCCGAAAGACTTTAAAGTGATTTTTCTTGATGTAATAAAAAAGGTTCTCTATAAGGCACTAAAGACTAAGGAGTATCAATGGCATGAACTAAAAAAAATCTTAAGCGATAATTTGAATGGTTTAGATACTTATATAAATCCGCCTGAACCTATGACACAAGAATGTTTTCGAACAATTATCAGCCCTCTTTGCAATGCCATGAATTTTTCATTAGAACCGAAAGTTCTTGAATTAGTTTCGGAGTCAAAATTGATCCCTAGCCTGAAAGCACCATCTTTGGTGGAAGCAGATTTTTGGATTGGAGAGATCAATAAACAAGAAAAAACAAGAAATGTCAAATGTGTCGGTCAAATGAAGAGTTTTGAAAAATTCAAAATTAACGAAGATGTTTTGACAAACGTTTCAGGTGAATCCCCTTTTGAATCTCTAGGTGAAGGTAATGTGATGCCGTGTTTAAGGCAACTCGTGGTCAGTATGGTAGGGTTCAATGTTATGCATGGTTTTTTAAGTAATGGTGTGTACTTGGTTTTAGTCGAGTTTGATGATACAGAAGATAAGGATGAGAGACCAAGAAGATCAAGAAGATTGAAAGGGAAAAATAGCTTTACAGCTGGAAGAGTAGTGGTGAATGGTGTTAAAATACCCTTGAAGATCAGAATATTAAATATCCATAGTCACTCTCCCACATTTGTTGAAGGTTTGGTGTATTTATTACAGCTGGCAAAATTAGTGGAAGAACTGAAGGTTGCAGATTTTTATACGAGATTGCCATCATTAGTGCCGACAAAAGAGAGACCAGAGTCAACAGGAGGTTCTACTTCGACTAAAAAGGGCCCTAAGAACTCTACTATGACCAATACTTCAGGAAATCAAGGCAACAAGAAAAGAAGAAAACGGAAAGGGTATGAAGTTTCACCAAGTAGTTCTTCTAGCAAAGACAGTAACCCTCCAGGTTATACATTAGAAATATCATACAGTCAATGGACTGAGGAATTAGCAAGATCCCCAGAATTCTTAACAGCAGTTTATACCATTGAATCAAAATACGTAAAGGGGGTGATTTTTGAAGAACTTCCTGATGATGCAATGATGGTTTTGAAGATTTACGATCCGTATAAACCTTGGGCTCGTAAAGAGGACCCTGAGTTCATGAAGGAGTATATAAAAGAAAAGTATTTCAAAGAAGAAAGGATAGTTCGTAAGGTGTTAGATATTCCTGGCTTAGATACTGTCTATGTCAGACATCCTCGTGTTCTAGCAGACCTCTACAGAGGATACGGAAGACCAGTTATAGGAAATTGTATAATTCTGAAGTATATCAAGCCGAAACGGATCACTTTAGATAGGTTTAAATCTATTTCAAGCGATTTAAAAAGACAATTGAGTTTACTTCATCAGAACGGAATTGTACATAATGATATAAAGTTTGACAATATTGCATTTGGTGAAAAGGCTTATATAATAGATTTTGGTCATTCTAAATTAAGAGAGGACTTACTGGAGGAAAAATTTAAGAATATGGTAGAAGATGACATTGAAGAGTTGGACGACGTACTAGACGATATTGAATCCGATCTCAAGAAAAGATACAGGCTGAATGTAAAGTAATGGGGTATTAGTAGTGAGGGTATTAATAGTGACTTATAGTAATGATAAAGACGTATAGTAATGATAGTGACGTATAGTAATGATAGTGACGTATAGTAATGATAGTGACGTATAGTAATAATAGTGACGTATAGTAATGATAAAGACGTATAGTAATGATAAAGACGTATAGTAATGATAAAGACGTATAGTAATAATAGTGACGAATATAGTAATCGATGTTTATCACTCTAGGGACAATTGTATTATTCGGTGACTGTTTCTTCCCAGCTAATCCTTCTTAGGAATTATGGACAAATTTTCTAGTCTCCAGCCCATACAAACGGTACCATCACTGGGATGGATTCACTGGTGAATAGATCACCGGACCATCCTTGGGTATCAGTTTACCATCAGCTTTACCTTCTCTAAACTTGTGATCTTGAAGACTTTGCAGCCATCTGATTCAAAGCACATTCAGACCTTAGCTAGCAAACACACAAGTTAAGCAAATTAGATCATCTGATGTTGGGTATAAGTTTATAAGGTTCAAACAATATATTACTGTCTCCTCTGTCTCTGTCTGTCATTCTACATCCATTCATGCGTCTTGAAGTGATTTCTTACTCCTGTAGATCCAATCTTTCCAATCTGTCTTTTCATGCAATTGTAAATTCTGAACCAGATCAATAGATAGTGATGAATATGGTACTAGAGGAATATTGGCTTTTATATCAATGGCTGATAAATAAGTGAGTAAGTCTAGGATACAGTTTATGTTCCGATTGTGTGCTGTTTGTGTTGGTTTCAGCTGGAGGAAAATCGGATATAATTAGACTAGAGACTGGGGATTAGGGATTAGAGAGAGGACTAGACACTATACACTAGACACTAGACACTATACACTAGACACTAGACACTAGATACTGTACAGGCTGTTCAGACTGTAACGGAATTTCCCAAAGCTTAGTGTGAAGGAGCCTTTGTAAAGTTTAAAGGAAGTGTACTGGCTGGTTGCAAAGGAGAGTATAGTGTGTATTATATTTATAGATTAAGGTGTAGTGTGTGGGGTATTCCAGAGTAGTGCATAGATTCGACTGTTATGAAATCGTATCTAAAGAACAGGCTATTTATAGAAACTATACCAAATCAGTATTTATTCGTTCTCTATTTACTGGTCCTCGTCCTGATTTCTTCCTGTGTGACTATTTTGTGCCTCCTTCTTAGCCCACTACACCACAGCAACCCAAGAATTGACTTTCTGTCGGTATCTTGGCCATTTATCAACCTTATGATCTTGCAATCAGTGGCCAGAGTCTAAATCTCTCACTGGGCACATAACACCACAACATCACACTACATCATAGACAAAGTTAGACTCGAAAAGTATAAACCAGAGTGGATGAAACGTGGAATAGATTAGGAGGGTGTACATAGAGAGGTGGGAGCAGATAGAGGGGGTTGTGATTTAGTAGAGGTGAGTTGCAATTTGGTAGATGATTTGGTATGTAGGTCATGTGACGAGTACTTAGTTATCTTAATCCTCCTCCTCCTCCTCATTCTCATTCTCATCCTCATCCTCTGACGTCTTCATCCCGTGCCTATCACGTGATCTTGTCATTCCTTGGCCTAGCCTTGTCAAAGGCTTACATCCCACAGCCAAAACAAGGCTAGTTCTATAATTAGCGCATTAAAAATCTAGACCTTCGGCCTCTAACCTTGACCACCTCATCCTCTAGGCCTCTTTCTCTATATCTCGTACATCAAACCTAATCATACTTCCAGATAAACTCTTCATTCTCGGATAAACTGAGTTTCAGATTTCAGAGGTGGTGGCAGTGTTGGGTATTAACGCTTTACTTAAATTCCATTCCTGAGCTGAAAAAAGAAATTAACTCCTTCTCGCATTCTATTATACGTTAACATACATGAGGCAAGTCTGGCCGGGGAGAGAGTAGTACCGACAAGGAAGAGAGGAAAACCATGTATCGTATGATGGTCATCCCACGTCTCCTTCCCTATACCATTTCCCTCTCCTTCACCTTCCCCCCTCCCCTCTTCCAATCGCTCTCCTTTCATAATTGGTTTGTATACCCCTGGTACTCTCGTTTTGTAATTGGTTCGAGCCCCGTCTCCATATAAGAGTTATTGCCGACGTTTCAAGAAATCCAGGAGGGGCGTATATACAGGAGTGAAATGACGGATTTTTCAGTGTAAAATTCCTTATAAGTAAATTACTTTTACACACACCAAACATCATCCATCAGCATTGGGTTTATCCCTCCGTAATTAGTCAACATCATGTATTTACCAATATTCTTCATCCTTAGTGTTGTCATGGCAGCCACTACTACCACCACATCCAAAACATTAATTTGGGCTACAGGCACAGACTCAGCTGGTGTATTACAAACCACCCAATCTGCTTATACTCAAACATTCACTCTGCAGTACGATGAACTTGCAACGTTTTCATCTGGTGAAATCGGGTTAGGAAGTCTTTCAGGTAGTGTTGGAGGTATTAAGACTTATGATCAAGTGACCATTTCTACTGCAAATAGTTCTCCTTCAATTAAGGGAAATAATGTATTTTTAGGTATGGGATTGCATACAAAGAGTTTGGTCGTTTTGCCGTTATTATCAATTTTATTCATTAGTTTATTGTAGGGAGTTAGCATAGGTGTTTAATAATATATTATAGAGACAGAAGATGACTAGGGAGAGAAGTGTAGAGAAGAAGTGTAGAGGGAGGGAAGAGGAGGGGTAAAGGAGGGGGCGAGAGAGATGCGTAGAGTGTCTGGAGACTTGGAGCAGAGACAAGCAAGACTTCCTAGGCTAGTGTCTAGACACTAGTGGACAAACACAACATACTAGTGGCCAGATCAGTCGATGTAAAATTTTCAGTTCATCGTTACCGTGCTACAAACCGCGTTTTTGACATATTCTTATTTCCGATTAGGAAATCTAAGTGATCTACCAAGCTACAGAAGACAAGATGGTGGATTTTGTATCTGGGTTACCTGTCCTCTTCACGTGGCCTCTATTCTTGTCTCTCTTGACTCTTTCTTGTCTTCTCTCTTGTCCTCTTCTTTCTTGTCTCTCTTGTCCTTCCTCATCCTCTCACTTGGCTGTCGCAAGGCAGCGTTCGGCATAACCTTAATAGAGTTAGTAATGTTACAGAATAAATAAACAAACAAACTCCTAAGCCTATGACGATGACATTACTTATTTACTCTAATGTCTTATCCCTACACGCTCCACACTTTTACCTTTGACTATAATTGAAGATACCGTAATTTGACTCGGTCCTGTATATTATGCATGGTTGTGCATGATTTGCGTTATTATATACAGAATGCATAGAAAATACTTACAACAATAGATAAGAAGGTAATTGATTACTACCCGTTCTCATACCCCCATGTCTTCTGGTTTCTCGTGGTTAGTTCTTACTTCTTTCACTTTTTACTAAATAGTATCTCCTATCTTTTGGTCTCATACCTCTCCTGTCCCGTTCTCTCTCTCGGGACATTAACTGACAACTCCGTGCGTCGCAAATTTCTCGGACGAGAGTGTGGCTAATTAGAGATTTACCTGATCAGATCGCTAGCAAGTGTAGGGCTGACGGGAGTAGGGCAAAGAGGAGGAGTAGTGCAATGAAGGGAGTAGGATCAACAATACAGAGAACATGAGTCATAGGATAGGTAGATTAGACTTTCACTATACACACTATTTATTTGTTATAGATTACTAAGAGCGCAATTCCGGATAGTATCTCCGATACATAAAACGAGACATCTTTATTCCACCCGTATACTATTGTTAAAAATATGTTACGTCATGAACCACTGACACGCGATAGGAGCGCGGCTCATCACAAAACAAATACGGTTAAACACGACACCTTTATAAAGAGGAAGATGGCAGGGTCCAAATACGACAAGAGATGTGGGAAAAGAGATGTGGGAAAAGAGATGTGGGAAAATGGTGTGGAAAGGTTAGGGACGGGAAGAAGGGGGAGAGCATCTCAGATGCATTGGAGGCTTAGGGGGACCTGGGAGGAAACTGGACTTGAATATTAGAATAATGGAGGTCGACACGTGAATATCACGTGCTAATCACATCCCACAGTCATCATATCCACAGTTATCACGTGATAACTGCGAACTCTAATCCACACTATTGAAGTTAATCTTCAATAATGAACTATGAATCAATTCAAGACGAACCTCCAATCCCTGAGTTCGACTCCCTTGACATATTCAAGGGATCTATCACATTAGAAAATAAGGGATCCGTAGCACGTGATCACGTATGTATCCAAGTCTAATCCAGTATTTACTTACTAACCACAGATGGCTAATGAAAGAACCTTTCTTGCATGGCTTAGGACATCCCTCTCATTTATTACTATTGGAATCGGAATCACCCAATTATTCAAACTTCAAAAAAACTCACGTGTTAAGGTCACAGATAGAATTGTTAACCTTAAGGTACCAGAGACTGAAAATTTTGAAAAATTTGGAAAACCGTTAGGTGCAGTATTTATTAGTTTAGGAATTGCAACGTTACTATACGGGTTTGTAAGGTTTTTTAAGGTACAACATTTGTTAGTATATAATTATTATCCCGTGACTAGGAAGTCACTTGCAGGGTTAATTGGGGCAGTATTGGTGATTATACTTGCTGCGTTAGTTATAGTGATTAAGACATATTAATGAATATACGAGAGGAGAAAGAGGAGGGACGAGGGACCAGTGGACTAGGGCCAGGGACTAGGGGACTAGCGAGAGGAGAGGGGAGACGGACTCTTATCTATCGTATCTACATCTTTGAGACTCTTTTCCTGCACATTGTCTTAGTCTGAAAAGGTGTAGAACATACATGAAGGTCCTCTGGATCTCCGTCGGTTTTTACGAATGTTATAGACTTCATTGAAAGGACATATAGTAATTCTTTTTCATTATTTTATAGGTGTTTATTCTTACTAAGTTGAATAGATATAGAAGAGAGATGTAGATAAAACTAAATATGATCATTAGAAAGTATACTGAAATAGAAGATATGGTATTATAGATAGGGTATTTTGTTTATTCGTTAGTTGACATATTATATATGGGTACTCTGTCAACTATGACTATTATTGACTATTACTGACTATTACTCTTTATGATTACTCTATGACTAATTACTCCATAACTATTACTTACTATTACCCTCTATGAGTAATTACTCCATGACTATTACTTACTATTACCTCTCCCACTATTACTCTCTCCCACTATTACTCTCTCCCACTATTACTCTCTCCCACTATTACTCTCTCCCACTATTACTCTCTCCCACTATTACTCTCTCCCACTATTACTCTCTCCCACTATTACTCTCTCCCACTATTACTCTCTCCCACTATTACTCTCTCCCACTATTACTCTCTCCCACTATTACTCTCTACGACTTTTTTTGGTACGTTTTTTCACTTCACAACTACACCACTATTCGCCCATACCATCTATGAAGCGATTGTTAAGGAAAACCTTTAGAAGAAATTCGAATTACAAGAGTTTACAATATAGAATTTACAATTACAAATTACAAATTAGAAATTACAAATCAGAAATTACAAATTACAAATTACAAATTTAATCCAATTTTTTTACCTGGTTCTGACCTTCACTACTCTGACACCTACATTGGGTAAATCGTATTATCACCCCTCTAGGATTGGGCCTTATTTTTCACTCGCTCAATTTAGGGCTTGTGCCCTATTTTCGCAGTCACATCTCAATAGTGCACCTACCACCCACCAGAGTAGAGTGCGATCAGAAATCCAAAGGGTTAAAATTTTTACAAACTCAATACATAGTCAAAATGGTATGTTGATTAAATGAAGATAAGACGAAGGAAACAAAGGACAAAGCAGAGGGTGTACAGTTGAGAGTGGCATGAGTGAGAGCCAGACCAAATCCAGAGAAATCCAGTCTGTCCAGTGTCCAGCCAGTCCAGGCAAAATGAAAATTAGCAAGTGTCCGATTACCCTTGAACTCCCTACACCATGTCTCCCAGAGTACCTGTCACAATCCCAGCCTCTGTCACAGTTCCCGTCCCCGTCCCGTCTCCAACCTTCTCCTCCAACCTCCTACTAACATCTCTAGGGTAAAGTTCACGGTTCTTTAGCTCGTGCTGGTAAAGTTAAATCTCAAACTCCAAAAGTTGAAAAACAAGAAAAGCCAAAACAACCAAAAGGTAGAGCTTACAAACGTTTATTGTACACCAGAAGATTCGTTAATGTTACTTTAACTAATGGTAAAAGAAGAATGAACCCAGGTCCATCAAGTCAATAAATAAGCAACTTTTCATGTTACATTAGTTATTAATAACTTTATATATAATATAAGATTATAAAGAATGTGTAGGGAGAGAGAGAGAGATGGGGGGGTTGAAAGATTCCTCGGGTCTAAGATTCTCCGATCCAGAGTTATTGCAACAGACTCTCTGTTTTCTGGCTTCTCTGTTTTTAGTGACTATCTCCCTTTGGTAGTGGGCTGATCTAGTACCCTACTCTCCCTACACCTACTTTCCCTGCTCTCCCCACTCTCCCCTACACTTCTCTCCCTACTCTCCCTACTCTCCCTACACCTACTCTCCCTACACCTACTCTCCCTACTCTCCGTACTCTCCCTACTTTTTCTACACTTCTCTATCTATTATCCCTACACTTCTCTTATCCCTATCTACTCATTCCCATTTCGGTATCAAAAAATAAGAATAAACTCTACTCCTAATCTCTACTGTCTCATCATCCTCTTCAAACATCGGCTTCCAATTAACCAATTCAATTCTTTCAGGTTCAAACTCAAACTCTTTTGAAGTTTCAAAGAATTTCAAATCGTCTTCAAGTAAATGTGGTCTATGTGGACTAAAAACTACAAATACCTTCCCATCCTTTTTAACTAATTCTCTACAATCTCCTAATAATTTTAAATGCTCAGTATGATTAAATACTAAATCCAGTAGAATTACAAGATCGAATTTTTCCTTCTCTGGTCCATATAATTCCGTCTTATCATTCCCCCAGATAAACCCTTTCACTTGTACATCCACCCCATTAGTATCAACATTATATTTAATGTTCTCAATCAATTCTGGGTCTGGATAATCCGTACAAACCACCTTAGATGCCCCATTTAATCCACATACAATCGAAGGAAGGGCACCAGCAGCACCAAGCTCAACTATTCTTTTATTTTTCACCAATTTTTCACTATTTTCATCAAGATAATTCCCAGTATATTTCCCAGCATTCCATAGTAAATGTCCCCATAATGGAGATGCTCCAACTAATCTTAAATCGATGGATTTAGGATCCTTGGAAACAACTCGGTCATATGTAACAAAGTGGTGTTGAGGAGGAGGAGGTCTGAAATCCTCTGGTTCTTCAAACATCCCAATATCTAAAGATTCTTCATCTGACATTATGAAATATTTCACCTCATCGCGATACTATGAAGCCAAATTATAGACTACCTAATCATGTTAGGTGGCTTTTAAGGGTATACTCAAAGGCTTGTAAGGAGATAGGCGATGTAGAGAATCTTGTTCCAATGGACCATCATGCATTTGTAAGGGATCAACTTGTGAAGAAACAAATCAATTTAAAGACTCAGTTTCCCAAGGCTCACTTGAGATTATTAGACCCATTAGTTAAAGGGTACACTTTGGGGGGATTAGAAGATGTGAGTGTGGATGACTTGTTTAGACAAGATACAGACAACTCTGTTTCATCACCATCTCCCCTTCCATCATACCTGTCGAATAAAATCCAACCCCATACAAGTTACGAAGGTAATCTAAGAAAAACATTCATGTCCCATTACTCCCCAATTCGTCAACTACCACAAACAGCATACCACAAGAATATCATGACATGGTTCCAAAGACTCCTCTCTCATACACCCATCACCATCTTGTTTAAACAGAAAAACACTCTACTAAGTGATTCATCTCTTCATCAAATCAACCTCCCGTACGTCAATTTCAAACAAGCCATACGAAATCTTGAATCTCCACACTTAACCAGAAGTTACCACCTAACCGATCTTAACGACGTAGATATTCTCCAACTAGCAATAGGCGAGTCTAAAGATGATCTCTCTACTTCACTCATATCTAACCGTGACATAAACATCTTATATAAGAATCGTATATTTCAAGGTGACCCTTCTTCCATATTTAAAAGGATACCTCTACCTAAGATTCTTAATATGCTTGAGTATAATCACGTGAAGGACGTTTTCCCATATGATTTACAATTTAATTCATTTTTCCTCTTAACAATCGAACAACCTGTACTTGAACAAGATCATACAAAGTTGATGAAAGTTATAAGGGATCAAACCGACTTCGACATGTTCTTTGTAAGACTTGATACGAGGGTGGAATCAATCATGAGGAGTTTTGGACAAACTTCTACGGTGAAAAAGGATTCAAATTATAGATATGAAGATTTATTGGAGATGGCGGCTAAAACGAAGAATTTAAATAATGTTGATGATATAATAAGGTTTTTTGGGGAAGAGGGAATGACAAGTGTTAGTCATGGGAAGGGGTGTATATATTTAAGTAGATAATAAGACACCTTCTTTATTTCGTATTTTTCGCAGCATTTACAGAATTATATACACTCAAGTCCGTCCACTACTGTCTCATTCTCTCAAGTCTATCTCCTCACTCTTCAATGGCTATTTACCTATTCCAAACAAGAATAAAACTAGAGAAGCTTCTTATCCCCATACTAATCCTCCTTCTTTACTATGTCTTCATCCGTTCTTCACCTCCTTCACCTCCTTCAATTGAACCTGAAAATTTCAATCCCCATATTAAACTTCCCCTTCAAGATGTAGATCAACAATTTCTTGATTATATGGATTCTAAAACCTCCAAATGTCCAGATTATGTATCATATTCAGAATCTAGACACCCTCCTTTCACTAAAGATCTTAAGTATGCGTATATGAGACCAGCTCCAAAATGTAGAACCTTTAAATCTGAACCTGTAGAATATGTAATTCAAGATCTTAAGAAGAGATTGAAAAATGATGATCTTGCAAGACTAGTAGAAAACTGTTTACCAAATACTCTAGACACAGCAATCTTATGGCATATTAGAAAGAGCTCTAAGCTTCTCTCACCTCAAACATTTATTGTAACAGGAGATATTCATGCTGAATGGTTAAGAGATAGTGCTAGACAACTTTCTATTTATCAACCTTTTGCCAAATATGATGAATCTCTTAAAGATCTTATCAAAGGGGCCATTCAAACTCAATCTACTTATATACTAACAGCAGGATATTGTAATGCGTTCCACCCTCCCCCCGGTTCAGGTATTAAAAAAGGGAAATCTGCTATTGATAACGTTCATCCACGTCCTGATTGGAGACAAGTTTTCGAATGTAAATATGAATTAGACTCTTTAGCATCTTTTTTAACTCTTTCTAATGATTATTTTAAACATACTGGTGATTTATCTTTTATAAATGATCTTTGGTTACAAGCCTATGAAAGGATCTTGGTAATTCTTAAAAGAGAATCAAATCCAACTTTTGATGAAAAATCTGGTAAAGTACTTCCATTTTATTATACTTTTCAAAGAGATACAAATATTGGAACTGAAACTTTACCTTTAGCTGGTACAGGTAATCCTGTTAATTATGGTACAGGGTTAATAAGGAGTGCTTTTAGACCTTCTGATGATGCTTGTATACTTCAATTCTTTATCCCTGCCAATATGCATATTCTTAGTGAGTTGAAAAATACAAAAAAGTTTTTAAAGGATATTACTTCTTCTTCTATAGATATTGATCTTCTTAATAGTGTAACAGATGAGTTTATCGAATCAATAGAATCAGGAATTCAAAAATATGGGATTGTTGATCATCCTGATTTTGGCCTGGTATTTGCTTATGAAGTTGATGGGTATGGTGGTAGAATTTTTATGGATGATGCAAATATCCCATCTTTATTATCAGCTCCAGATATGGGATATATCGATAAAGAAGATCAAGTATATCAAAATACAAGGAAAATGATTCTTTCACAAAAAGGTAATCCATACTTTCTTAGAGGTAAATTCTTTCAAGGGATTGGGGGTCCTCATATTGGTATACATAATGCATGGCCAATGTCACTTTTAGTTGCAATGAGAACAACTGATGATGAAGAAGAGATCTTGAACAATTTGAACCTTGTGATGAAAACAACTGGTGGGTTTGGTTTGATTCATGAAAGTGTTCATGTTGAATCAAAGAATGGGAATTCATTTACAAGGCCATGGTTTGCATGGGGGAATTCTGAATTTGCAAAGACTATATTGTACCTTGCGAAGGAGAAACCACATTTGATATTTAAGGAAGGATATGGACTGTATGATTTAGATGAAGTGTTAGGAAGTAGATAGAAGAATAAAAGAAGAGAAAGGAGATAGGAAGTAGTAGATAGATTAGAATAAAAGCAAAGAGAAAGGGGATGTAGGGGAGTGGGAGTGGGGAGTCAGTGCAGAGACAGGTACAGAGACAGATACAGAGACAGGTACAGAGACAGGTACAGAGACAGGTACAGAGACAGGTACAGAGGCAGGTACAGAGACAGGTACAGTACAGAGACAGGTACAGAGACAGGTACAGTACAGAGACAGAAACAGCACAGAGACAGAGACAGAAACAGCAGAGACAGAGACAGCACAGAGACAGAGACAGCACAGAGACAGAGACAGAGACAGAGACAGAGACAGAGACAGAGACAGAGACAGAGACAGAGACAGAGACAGAGACAGAGACAGAGACAGAGACAGAGACAGATACAGAGACAGGTACAGAGACAGGTACAGAGACAGGTACAGGTACAGGTACAGACAACACCCAGAGGTGCAGAGACAGGTAAAGAAACAGCACAGAGACAGTACAGACAGAAACAGAGACAGTACAGACAGAAACAAAACAGCACAGAGACAGTACAGACAGAAACAAAACAGCACAGATACAGTACAGACAAATACAGAAACAGCACAACACACAAACATACACAAACCACCCTCTATTGTCTTATATACTTTGCAATATTCTCAGCAGTCTCACTAGAAACTTCCTTCCCAGTACTCTCAAGTGCTTGTTGATAACGAGCCTGTAAATCATCATCATCCTTAAGCTCACTCCCCCTATCTTCTGGAAACGTATACTCCCTCTCAATTTCATCTTCATCTCTCAAAACTTCTCCTTGATACTCATCATCAGAATTCTCTTCAAAATCACTTAAAACTTCACTATCACCAACTTTACCATCTTTTATATCCAAATCCTTCATTAGACTATTCAATTGTTTCGATTGTCTCTTCTTTTCATCTTCCTCTTTTTTCTTTAAAATCCTCTCTCTTTCTGCTTTATAATACTCATTATACTCATCAACCTTTGAATCTACTGCATCCATAAAATCATCAAATCCCTTCCCAGTATAAGAACTAACACCTACAACATCAAGAGTCGAATAGAATTCTTCCAACATCAAACTCATCGAATTAACAAGTGATGACATATAACTTGAACCATCTTCACTATTTAATTCATCGTCTTTATTTAAAGCGATCTGGAACTCTTCAAAGTCCTTCATCCAATCCTTAGCAAATTGATCATCTTGTACATCAGTCTTATTAAATACTATAATCATTGGTAATTTGGTCTTATATAGGATCGAACATGCGTATAACATATTTGACATAAAAGTTGTTGGACTTGTATTTCTTGGGGTATCTACGATATATGCAATTACCGTAGGGAAGGTTGAAGCAAAAGCTTCGGTGATAATCGAACCACTGGCTGACCAAATAAAACATTCAATTTGTCCTGGAGTATCAACGATTACGTTATTTACAGATTCACTTCTTTTTTCAACGAGTTTGATCACCTGATCGATCTTGGTAGAGAAGAGGTTAAGGGATGTGACGATAGCACCATTTGGTCCTAAGTTATATTCTTCCATAACTTTTTTATATTTGATAGAATCTCTTATATCGATATTTGCACCGTAGGGAATTTTTAAAACTGCTGGGTCAAGATTAATGACGTAAGGTGGGGTTTTTTTGGAGTGTAGATGGGAGTTAAGTCTTTGCATGAAAGTGGTTTTACCACTTCCTGCCATACCGATACATAGGATAGTTGCAGGCATGGTGAGATGAGGGAGTGAGAAAAAGAGGGATGAAGGAGAGCAGGATGAGGGCAGTGGGGATGAAGGGCAGTAGGGATAAGGACTGGGGATGAAGGACAGTGGGGATGAAGGGCAGTAGGGATGAAGGAGAGCAGGATGAAGGGCAGTAGGGATGAAGGGCAGTAGGGATAAGGACTGGGGATGAAGGGCAGTGGGGATGAAGGGTAGTGGGAATAGATGGGAGGACTGGGGAGGGAGAGGATGTGCTATGGGGAAGGTGAGAAGAGTAGGGAGGAGTGGACTTTCTGTTTATGGGCTTGATCTGCGAGATGAGATGATTAGTAAGTGGAGTGGAGTGGAGTGGGAGGAGAGTGGGAGTAGAGTGGGAGTAGAGTAGGGAGTGGGAGTAGAGTGGGAGTAGAGTAGGGAGTGGGAGTGGAGTGGGAGTATGGGAGTAGAGACTAGAGACTAGAGACTAGAGACTAGAGACTAGAGACTAGAGACTAGAGACTAGAGACTAGAGACTAGAGACTAGAGACTAGAGACTAGAGACTAGAGACTAGAGACTAGAGACTAG